>MU006289.1:577514-911760 GCA_010093695.1 Plenodomus tracheiphilus IPT5 | reverse complement strand
TATGCTGATCGCGCCTCCCATTCCGACTACTCCGTTCCGCGCCGAGCTGCTTACAGCGATGCGTACCGCCCAGTTCGCCTCGAGCCCCTGTGCCGCGTTCTCGACTACGGTCTGCACTCTCTTCTCCCATGGTGCCAAGACACCTGGCCGGATCGTCTCCATCCGCTCCATTTCTATGTCCTTGAGCGCTTCTGCCACTTGGAACAGCGGCGAGCGGTACTGCCTTCTAAACTTTCGCATCCGCGATGTGTTTCTTCGCAATGGGTTCGTCTCAGGAAGCGCGTGGATCTGTCTGGACAGCCAGGAGGAACATGCGTTGCTAGAGTAGAATCTCCGTTGTAAATGGCATGGAAATTACCGTTTGCCACCGAATGAATAAGGAAGATATCGTTAAGTTGCTAATTCTGGCATTTCATCCGGTCTGAGAAGCTGTCGAGAAGAAGCAAAGCATTTCGCAAACCCAGCCGGCGAAACGTATCAGAGATATATCCTCAGAGCCGAGTCAGATTCTAGTTCCTGATGGAAATACAACCCGTTGATTATTATGACTATCTCTGATCGCAAAGTCGATGTCTGGGGCCGAAACTGACTACACCGCCTCAAGCATGCCTCGACATGCGGCTGAGTAAATCCTGTGACGCGTCCACGGGATTCCGGTGAAAGCAAACGGAACCCGTGGTTGCACTCTGTGGATCTCAGTAAGAGATGAGTGACCTCAACATTGACTGAACGAGCTAGCTGATTGAGCCCAAGCCTCATCATCATGTTGGACGCAGGGCACTAGCGACACGACGGTCTCGAACTTGACGGGGCGGCATCGATCAAAGCTTAACGTCCGACTGTAATACTCGTTGGAAAACAGACGACCTGTGCAACAAGCTTGCGCTACTCGCCAGTATTCGGACAGGCTGCAAAGACCCAACGGCTTGCCGGAGATCGATGGCAGAGGTGTTCAAGCCTCACTTTGAGCCGTTGTGAGTACACGTATGCATCCTGCAGGGCACAGGCGGTGTGCACTTTGAAAAATATCGTCATTGGTGATGTGTGGAGGACACGCGGAAAATGAAGTCGGTACCTAACGCAATCGAGATAACGGTCAAAGGTAAGATGCGGCCTCCACGCAGGACTAGCACCACCGGCTGCAACCCACTCTCCAAAGATCCTTCGGCACTGCAGACAGCTCGGTCTGAGAGATACGTTGTGATTGTTCTCGCAACTTTCACAGTAATTGGCGTTGGCGTGCTGCGCATCTCATTTTCACTGGGTATGACGTGTGGTCGAATTTAGCTTGCGCACGAGCCCCTAAGTCAGGGACAAGCAATTCGCATGGATGAGACTGCGGGGAAACGCATGGACCAGTCGGTGATGGTCCAAGCGCGAGAAAGATCTCATCTCATCATCACGCCTCTCAATGTTTGAGTCCATAACATCGCCATCGAATTACCACCACGGGCAGACAACAACCTCATTTCCTCTCAGTTGTAATTGACAGCATACAGCTGCCCCAGTCTCACGAGCTCAATGGCGCTCGCGGTGGACTTCGCAGTTACGCTGATTGATCGGCTGTGCTTGCAACCGGGCTGTGGGATGATCCGCCTGACGGGCAGAGCCGCATTGTGCACAGCCCGAAGCTCCTTTTGAACTTAGCATCCCAGCACAGTGGTTCTCCAAATTTTGCCCCAAGGTTTTACGCATGCCTGTCAGGTATATCCACAGTCAATCAGCGGTGAGCACCTGACGAGGACCTTTCTGTGCTGCATGCGACATCCTCAAACACGGGATCAATGTCATGGCTGCCACTTCCAGGTTGAGAAAACTCGAGTCCTTCTGTTGAGTATAGAACTCTATTGAAGGCCTCGTCGTTTGGGGGACGAATGCATCGATTCCACCAGCTCCACTTTCAATCTGTTAGTGTAAGGCAATTAGGCAAATGTCGTCCTCAAGACGCTATGCACGCGGGTTGATCGTGTATCACATACACAGGCCATTTTTATGTTCGGCGGTCGGCGCGGACCTACCCAACTGCAAAAGTCGATCGCCTCACAAGATAAGGGACCACAGTGAGGTTGCCAATCTTGATTACATGGCCAGTCCTGCCCTCCTCAAAACAGCTGATCCTCATGCTGCACAAGTCCTTCCACTACTAAAAACAAGATTAGCACTACACTTTGCCGTTGAATCGGATGATAGAACGCAAGCATTCAGATCAGGACTCAACAAGATCCACTTGTTTATCACTGCACTAGTGCCGCGATATTTACCCCGGTGCTGCACACGCAAGCCACACGGCTGCAGTGTAAAGTACCCGAACCCTAACCTTAGCCGAGCGGACACGCCGCTCACTAAGCGAAGACACTTATTGTCTCCGAAGAGTTGGCAAAGCATGATTGAAGGAGCCACAGACATTCACGTACAGCTCGCTCATCCTTCCTCGACAAATTGTGGATCCACACGGATAGCCGCTTGTAGAACAGCCCTGCGCGCTTGAAAAGGTCGCCAATGCGACCATGGTTACACGACAGCTGTATAGTTAACAAGGACAAGGTTTCACATCCGGGCCCAGGGCGCCATGGAAGGGCCCGCGGCGGGGCACACACCAAGCCCGACCGGCTTCAAAGTCCTCCATCAATCAATTGGCTATCACTGTACGCTCAACAATCCTTTCATTTCCATGTGTTAGTAGGCTGATTCGAAATGCTAATGCAAAAATCAGCTGGAGGTCTCGAGTCTCACACACAGCACGGAGAGTCACAGTGTGGGAAAGCCACGCCCCCCGGGCGGACGATCTTCATCTCTCAAACGAAGGACTTGCTCAGATCAGATGGACACGTAGCCCGTCCGGTGACTGAAAAGTGCAGCTTACATTATTGTTGAGTTGAGGGTGAGGGTTTGACCGGAGCAACCGTGCTGTTTGTTGAAGCGGTGCTTACGTGGCTACCGGTCAAGACACCGGAGGGTAGGCCTCCCATGCGGCTCTGCGATAAGATGTATGACGTCACAGTAAATTAGGGAACATGGAGCGAAGTGGATGGCAGAGGGCAAGTTCATAGAGCGTTGTTTATGTTTGTGGGAAGGAGGTTGTTATGGTACATCATTAACAATATATGAGATAAATCATGGATGAACTCCAGTCTCCTGTCTCCTAGCGCTTGGAAAAGAAACACAAAGACCCCGACGATTGTGAGCAGTATTCCCTTCTGACGCAGCAAGAAACAAGTGTGTACCTGAAAAAACTATGACATGACATCGGAGACTCAGCCTCACCTGACGAGTCTGAATCTCCATAGCCTTACTTACCGCCCCCAACACCCGAAACCAAAGAAGAAAAGAACACCGGTAAGAGATAATGATCGCTCTGCTGATGCCTTGGACGCACGGCTTAGTTTCTCAGCCTACCCATTTACGCCCTCATTCCGCTCCAGAGACTCGTCGTTGCTGTACATATAAATTCATGATCGCGTTCTTTCATCCATTTGCCATTATAATCCCATATCCGGCTCAAGGAGCACCAAGCCATTCTCCACCTTGTTGTTGTTCTTCTTCGTACATTTGTTCAGGGTATTCGTTCGTTGGTGTATACTGTTCGTGTACTCTACCGTCTTGCCGAATTGATCCAATCCTCTCATATGGGTCGTTGCGTTGTGCCCGGTCGCTCCATTCTTGTAAGCTGTAGACGTACTGCCGGTTTTCATCAGGATATTCTTGGGTCAAATTATCGCTGTTGGTGCGTATGATGTTGTGGTATTGAGGGGTTGAGGGCTTTTGGGTAGTGTGGTCTGGGCGTGAAGGTGCGTATGAGCTCTGACGTGTGTTGCTCCTATTTCCCAAGCGCGATTGCTGTCTCGAACCGGCGGGTTCAGCAGTGGTATCGTAGCGAGTAATGTCGCGCTGAACGTTTGGGTTTGGTCTCTCCCATGGACGATCAACAGCCATGTGGTGCTGCGGGTATGGGTCGTTGATTTGAGCATCCTCCGGCTCGTAGTCGAAATACGGCGGGTCTGTAACATCACCAGTCCAAGTACCATGTCCATAGAACTGCCGGGGATCCTGTGATGAGAAGCTACCGTACGAAGGCTGAATTACAGGGTCAGTGAAGGGTCAGACGGGGCATACGTGAAAGCATACCTGTCCATTGGTGAGGCGTGAATTTTCGTACGAGCCCGTCTGGTTCCGGCCGGCACCTTCGCGGCGCGAGCCTCTTGAACTGTATTGTCGCTGAGAGTAAACCATTTTGGCCTTGATCTTTGCTGGGTGAATGGAGATGCAGACTCAATGTGCAGCGAACGGTCCACAAAGGGAATGGACAAGTATCAAGGTGGCAGCTAGCCAAAATCGACAGTACTACTATTGCTTGTGACTGGTGACTGGAGACTGGCAGAGCAGTTGATTTGTTGTAGGGTGATGAGTCGATTGTCGATCAAATATTTGATGGTCTGTTAGGCGTGACTTCAACTTTGACGACTCAAAATGGATGTGCTAGGGCACTCATAGACACAAACGCGTTGAGTTGTTGAGGATGATCGAGTATATGTGGGACTGTGGGCATCTTAAGGAATCAGACGAGTTCCAATGTCCTGCCATCGTCCTGCCTGTCGCCCCTCCGGGCGCACGGGGCACAGGTGCCCCAGGCCCTCATTGAACCAGCGGAGTGCCCTTCTAACCATGTGCCTCCCGGGTGTTTGGCCAATAAATGCAAAGAGTGGTGGACTCATACCAGTCACGGGTCGAGTCGAGCATGATTGCGCGTCCCTCGGGAGCCGTTTCGCAGTTGTTTGTAACGCAATTCCTCAGGAATAAAACCGCTGCCGGAAGGTAACCACTTGAATGATGTTCCGCGAACGGGCAGGTTCTAACGTACGAGCAGGTCATGTACGCAGGCCGGGGGCGCCGCTGATGGAAGCGAGGCACAAGGTACACGAGTGATATGTAGGTCGGAAGTCATCCCGGAAGGCTCATTGGACTGTCATAAAGGCTTGTGGAAGGCAGGCGCCGAGCAGTTGCTCCAGTGGATGAGTGCACTGGCCAACAGCTGCTATGGTACTGTTTGGTGAACGGGCGGATCATCGGTTGAGAATGAAACGGTATTGGAAAGGCTGACTTCGTGAACCGGAGGTGGCGAGCCATGCGTTGTTCCTGCCATCGGATCCCTTGGCCCGTTGGCCCCATACGCAACCCTGATCGACAGCAGATCATAGCCTTGGAAGGCTGTGTTCACACAACGGGACGGCTACAGACTCCCTGCAAGAATGTTCCTGCGTATGCCATAAATCAGTAGTAGCACACGACCCAGCAGATTCGCGAAAGCTCCTCTTTTGATACAAGTCCCTAGTCTTTTACCAGGCGCCACAAGACGAATTCTCCTGAAGGCTGACCTAGTCTTCGCACAGCACGACAGAGTATCAAGCGGAGGGTGCAGGTCCACTGTCAAGCGCATACCCACAAAGCGCATGAGTCCGGATGCTGTGACAAGTCGCTACACCGCGAGCAGTCGGCGGAGGCTGTACGCAAAACGAACAGGGCTGACGTCAATCGAAAGTGAACTAGCGTAAAGGAAAGACCCACGAATGAAACGAAGGCTCGATCCAAGGCGCTAAGTACTTGAGCCGCATTCCAGAGATACGTCAGCTACCTGGGTCTGCAGGAAGCACAGCATTGCGGTAGGTCATACGTGTTCGCGTGCTACCTGGTCCCAGTACCCCAGTCTGGTAATGCTTTCGCGGTGTGATTCCAAAGCAACCCGGGCAGTCGGTCTAGACACCCAAATCCAGGTTAGAATCGTAAAGACATGTCATTTTAGTGTATCAAACAGTTGCAGGTGCAGGCCCATCCCCATCCTCGCCCGGGATCCAAACACCCACCCCCTTCTTATCCACACGCAACCCCTCCGTAGCCTGAACCTTCAGCGTCTTATTGAAATACCGATCCATGACTTTCAAATTCGGCGTGATCCAAGCACCCGTCACAAGCGGTAGCACACTATACCTTACAGTCTGCCTACTCATCGGTAACAAATGCAACGTGCGTAGCTTTGCGCCACTGAAGCCAAATTCCTCGCTCGCCTCCATGTTGACTTCAAAGGTAAGGAAGTGCATGGTCGGGTTCTCCAAGGTGTAGTCGAGATGCACGAGTGATGCTACCGAGGGCGAATATTGCGCTGATGCTAGTACGCGAGGCTCGCTGGATGGGATTTGTATGCGTGGTATGGGTAACGAGGATGTCACCTTGGGCGCATCCGGAATAGAAGTTCGCTGCCAGGTGATGTTGAGTGTCGTGTCTAGCGCTGTAGATCGTCGCTCTTCGAGGTTGTTCTTCCGTATATCTAGGCTGAAGGCCCATTCACTGAGGATCTGGGGATCCATCGCTTCCTCGACCACTTCAAATTCCTTGGATACGTCGCATGTGGCACCTCCGTGGACGCTGTGGACTTCAACGGCAAGATCGCTGACAAGGAGCTGCTCGTCGGCGAATGATGCGACCTTTGCTCGCAGGCCCCACTTTTGCGCAATGCCAAAAGCGTCTGCGGATTCTGGGTTAACATTACTTTCGGCCTCTTGCAGGTCAAAGTAGCTGGGCCATGCCTCTGGATGGAGTCTAGCGTTTAGATCGTAACTTGCTTCGAAGGGAGCGTTGAAGACGATGTCGGCTACCATGATCTTGGAAATCGGTATGTCACGATCGCTGAGAAGATGGTAGAGCACCTTGACCTCTAAAGCAAAGTCCGCTGGATCAGGAGGTGCTGTAAAGTGTATTTTCTCGGTTGTCCTAGCACCTTGTGGTAACTTGCCTATAACATGGCCTGGCAGATCAACATCCGTAGAGCCGTCAAGCTGCGGAGGCACTTCCTTCATTGGCGAAGAAGCCGGTCGCTCAACCCATGAGTACCCTAGAGCATCTTGTTGACGACCTAGAAGTCGTACTTCCAGGACAGCTTCTGTATCCTCCTCTTCTTGATTCAGGATCTCAATGGCCAGGATAACCGGCTCGTCAGTAAAATATTGACTTCTCACATCCGGCAACCTGATCTCCATCTTCGGTGGCTTTGGGAGAATGTGAACAGACATGCCAGCGCCACCTTTGTGCTTTCGTGGCTTTATTTCACCATTCGAGGTAATCCACCATGAGGGGTAGGGTGGGCTCTGTAGGTCCATGTCTGAGCAAGCGAGGTCGAAACGCTCCGTACTAACCTCGAAGGTCCAAGAATCTGCATCCACATCGCCTGATTCGCGGAAGATCAGCGGAAAGGCATAGACCTTGGTCTGGCCAGGGTGGATGGTCAGATCGCATGAGCCAGCCCATTGAGGCTTTTGACCGGGTGAGGAAGCTTCCTCAAGTGTACTGAGCGAAATCGTGGATGCAGTTTCGGTGGTCGTCTTATCTGCGTTGTGGCTTAATCGGACTTGACTTAGAGCGCCACTGAACTGGTAGGAGAGCGATGACAGCTTGATCGGGGCAGAGCCCTGGCGAGCGTTGGATGTAATGGCGATTTGTGATTGCAGAGGCTCGCCCACATTTCCTTCGCTTTCGGAGAAGGCAAAGGTTATGGATACTGCACCGTCAGCGTGGGCCTAGCTTTCGAGGAAACAACTTACAGCAAGAAATGTGGTCTTTCGCATTTAGACTCACACTGACCTTATCTGCAGGTTTACTCTCGGAGAATACATCCAGACAAGCCATCAGGTTGTGCTGATATCTTGTCTTGCCGGGAATTGCTACAAATCATTAGCACGACCTTGCATACTGCAACATGAATACACTGACTTTGACTGTATAGCTCCCACTCTGTAGCAACATAAGTTTCCAGGTCTTGAATACGTAAAGCACATTCGTGAAGGGCCCACATAACCTCAGAAGCGAGACTATACCAACCTTCCTTCCGCCACGCCATGGTCTCCCATAGCGGCCGAAGTACTTTAAACGCATCATCAAACCTCTTGACATGAAGCAAGGTTCTGGCCACTTCTAATTGGAGTTGGTCCACTTTGCGAAGTTGACCGCGAATCCTGAACTCTGATATTGCTGCATTCATTTTCGCCGAGATGTCACTCCAGTGTTCAAACCCACCGCCAACATCTGGAAGAGGGTACTCTTGGTGAGGCTGGGGAACAAGATATTGATCATAGATCTGGTTCCGGTTCGACACTTTTGTCGCCGGAGACATACCCGGCGGTGTTCGGTCCTCTTCAGGCATGTCACGGGCGAGAATATACCGTCTCCTGGCGTAGTCTCCAGACATTTTGTGCCAGTACCCAGCATGATGAAGCAGCTCCCATGGTGGTAGTCGCTCACCGACAGGAAATTGCTTTTCGGGCGGAGAGAAAAAGGCTGCTACCCCACTACTCAAGGGATCGGAATCTTGGAGTGACTTTCCGATTTTGAACACCGGTAATTCAGTCCTTTGAATGACCTCTCCCATGATTCGTGCCCATCTCGACTCCCAAGCTTGCCACCCATAGTTTGAGGTGCCCTTGCCTCGGCGATCTAGAACATCTCTTAACCTCAGCTTATATCGCAACCACGTCTGGGCTGCAGAGGTAGGGCAATTGTTCCACAATTGGCAACGAATATGCCGCAGCGCAACAATATCAGCCAGTAGGCGTATTTCATCCCACCTGGGCGACCAACTTGCGGTAGTCTCGAAGAGGCCTTCTGAATTGAATAAAGCGTCCAAGGTAATATTGTAGTGTCGCTGTGCAGCATCCATCTCCTGACGAAACTCTGCTAGGATCCCAAGCTTGAAATCGTAGCGAATTCCCCACCCAGGATAGGATAGAGTCTGTGAGGTGCCTCGAGTCGGTGGGGCCGTAGGCGGCGGTATCGTGCCACGGCCTTTCTTTCGTCTAGCATGCTTCGTGAGATCTCGGTAGTACTCGACGCATATGGGCTGTAATGTGGATAGTACACTTGTTACGAAAGCTCGAAGCTCGACTTGTGACGTGTTTGGGGGAAGGAAGAAGAACGAGTTCTTGGGATCGAGACCGGTGGCTCGTCGTATGACCGCCAGCCGATCTTCGATGTCAGGCGCCTCTAGTATCGTCTTGTTACTCAAAAGCACCACCACAAATCTCGTACGATATTCAGATTTTTGTATCTGGCTCTTGATCCTGTTGATATCCGTTTTCAACTGGTTGTCGTGCAAGCTGTTGGTGATTGGGTCGGTGGTGAAATCGAAAAAGGATACGTATACGGAGGGCACATAATGCTGGTGTTTCGCAACCCAAGCGGGTGCAATTACGCCATCAGGGAAAGTGGAGGACCCAGGCGAAAGGGGAGAAATTGGTGAATGCAGTATCCACGAGGTCGCTGCTGCTATGGTGGGACTGCCTGGAGGGGTCGTTGCAGACGTCGTGGGGGCATCAGCTTTCTTCGCTGGTAGCTGATAGTGCTAGCATACATTAGCAATGCTCCTCCCTTGGGCACAGGCAAGTGCTAACCTACCCGGCCGACAGCTCGAATTCTGAAGCCGTGTGTAAGACCTCTTCGACTGAAGCTTCGCCCGTTCCACGGCGCCTTGGTTCCGTCGGCGCTCAAGAACTCCTGGAGTAGCTCGCCGGCGCGCTCGCTGGCGACCAACGGGGTCTCTGCGCTGATGGTAGTGACCGCCCGACCTGGCAGCACATCTTGAACAGATGCTGGCGGCTCAAGCTCGCTGCTTGTGCCCAAGCCAGAAAGGACTATGAATGGCAGATTATGGACCACATAATCGGGAGGGTATGCCTCCATAGTTGCGCAATTATATCTCCATATGCGATGGTTTCAGAGCCGAGTGGAGCGGTAACACAAGGCCCATACGGGGGGCAGTGAGGATACGGCGGGTTCGTGGGTGTCTACCCGTCGCCCGTGGGTCGCAAGGTTCGGCAAGTTGTTGCTGCGCGTTGTATACTGGATGGGGAGCTCGCATGGTGTTAAGTTGGAGTCCTGGACCCTATTACGGCATACGTGCACGGTCCATGTCGAATCAACCCATGTCGTAGCGGGGCGAGGTTTATCAATGGCGATGCACACGATGTGCATTGTCGATCCAACGTAGCACGTCTCCTTCACTTGTCAAGCTTTGTAGACATTTGAGAATCATGTAGTTTATCTTCATTATTAATACAAGTCGTAAAGTCGTCACCTGTAGTCCTTGCTCGCGCGCTCCGAAATATATGCCGCGCATAAACATGACCGGAATAGCCCAGCATGATTCCTGAGAACAACAGAGAGACCCCCTAACAACACCCGATATGTGGCAACAAAAAACGCTCCCAAACGTATACACAACGCCGCCCATACTGATGTCTTGAAGGTAAGAAAGAAGGCGAAGAAATTTTTGGAAAACCTCGCCTCCACCTTGCGATAATCGTTCTTCGTCTGATGCCAGACATTTCCATCACGCCCCAATCGTACTCTCATTGGCGTTCTTATCGCACGACGTGTCCGGCCTTTTTCGCTGTATAACACCTAAAAACAGCAAACGTTCCCAAACGTCGTCCTTGACAAGCACCCTTGCTTTGTCAAACTTCATACCATCCAGCTCTCTTAGATTTCTGCAGAGATTGGCAAGCATCATCTCCGTCACACGACGGCGGATACGCGTCTCGTAGTCCAAGCGCAGAAGGTGTTGCTCATCGATTTCGGCGTCGCCAGCAGGTAACACGAAGCGATCTGTTAGTTGGTCGTCTGAGGGCTTTTGCCGAAGGGACATGATGCGGTTTTCGGAAGTGGGGGCGTAGAAACGAAGCGAAAGAGGATTATCTCGCCAGTCTAATTTCGATAACGTTTCCAATTTACCAAGGACCAATGCGTTTGCGCGCAGACGTTCGAGCTTGTTGCCGGCGAGAAGCAGTTCGCTGAGTCGCTTGATGTTGAGTAGTGGTCTTAAGTCTTTGATAGAGTTGAAGTTCAAGTTGATTGTTCGAATATTCGGTGTCAGTTGTCCAAAATTATCTGGGAGCTCCTTCAATCCCATTGAGGCGAGCTCCAATCGTTGAAGACTCAGCAAGTGTTGTGAGACCCCCAGGCTGTGTGTAGGGTTGAGCGAGAGGTATAGGTTCCTAACCTCCAAATTCCTCGCGAGGTTGCTCACGCACCAGTCGGTGTCAGCGTCGGCGGCCAGAATCTGTTCCCTTGCCGAGAAGGTGCGAAGATGGCGGAGATGTTCCAGGCCTGAGACCTGAGTTAAGCAATTGCCATCAACATACAATGCTTCAAGCTTGGGAAAATGTCGGTCGACCTCGAGCATGGTTGTGCCATTTCTACACAGGCGAAGTGATCGTACAAACTTGCAAGGCTTGACAGGTATGTCGACAATGGGGAATTCTTCTATGTCATTATCATCTGAAAGGAGGTTAGCCGTGGCTTGACGCTTACTCAACTAGAGGCCAAACTTACTGAGATTGAGATGTTGGAGTTGTGGTAGGCAATGCACGTTGCGTACTTCAGTCAAACGATTTCTTCTAAGATCAAGGTCGGTCAAAGACTTACTGTCTGGGTATTAGTTGTCAAGGTCGATCAATACGTTGAAGAGAAACTTACAGGTCGGTCCGTGCAAAGTCCACCACCTCAATATTATTGTTACCCACGCTGAGCTCCATCAAGCCATCAAGGTGCAAAATACCAGCCAATGACTTGAGTTTGTTGTTGTCGGCCTTCAATACACGGAGGTGCACTAATTCAGCAAGACCGTCCAAGCGATCAATCTGGTTGCCTGATATATCAAGGCTTTGAAGGTTGACAAGAGTTGTCCAAGAGGTAAGTCCAGTGAGGTGATTGTTTTGTACGTGGAGTCGCCGCATGGTATATGGTATTCCTTCAACCTGATTGATCTTGTTGTCGGAGACATCAAGTTCCTCCAGCTGGTAGCACAACTCATCGAGGCGGTTCAACGTAGTGAGATCCTTCTTACGGAGATCAACTCGTCGAAGGTCTTCCCAATATGGCTCCTCTGGTTCGACATCTTGTAGCGCCTTCACGAGCTCCGCAGTGCCTTGAGCATACCGATCCTCTAAGGTTTTCGAGAATTGAGTGCCGTCATGCTTCACCACAACGCGGTCTGGCAATTCGAACTCGTCGATTTGATTGAGCGTAAATTCAGGGAGATCGCTCAGCATAAAAGTAATATCCCCTTTTATGGGAGATGATGGGGCGGCAAGTAGGTTTTGTTCGGCCGGCCTCTGCACTGGTCCTGAGACGCTCATAGACAATTGCATTCGATAATTTTTCGAAGGTAATTCGTCGAGAAGGGAAAGGTCGCCATCACCGTTGAAGACAGGTATACTCTTCGCATTCAGGCGTGGCAAAGATTTCGCGCTCTTCATGTGCTTCCAGGCCGATGGTTGTCTTTGCCCTTGCTTTTGACCTATTGTGGGTGCTGTGGCCGTGCGCTGACGACCATGACCTTCTCTTTCGGCGAAGGAAACGGTTATATCTCGAACTCTGGTGTGCTGCACGCCACGAGCAACATGCCCGCGGCCTTCAAAGTACTGAATTTCGTGCTCGATGTCACCTTCATCCGACTCTGGAATGGCATATGTTGTTTGCACGTGTTGTGTCTTTTGCGTACTATGATTTCTGGGCGCCTGTGTACTCCAGGAGGTATTCCGCGTGTCTGTCTTTGGAAAACTCCAGCCAAAATTGGAGGCTTTAGATTGGGCCGAGCTTGTGTCGTTGAAATTGATCGCTTTGCCTTCGCGAGTGACTGGGCGTGCTTCCGCAGTATCGAGCTTAGCTGGTTCTTTCACGATGGTAGCGTCCGAGGCTGTGTCTTCCAGAATGGTCTCCACAGTCGTCTGTAGGCGAACGGGTGAGCCATCGTTGGCCTTTTGCTCTTTTGTCTCGTCGACAGTCAAATCAGGGATGTGGCCAAACGGATCGTCTTCACTTTCGTTCCAGTGGCTATGTTCTTCTTCCTCTTCCGGACAATGTTCTTTTGACGGACTCTTCTGGCGAACCCACCTGTTCTTTTCACGATCAAAACTCATTCCAGCGACTTCTTTCGGGATGAGGTGCGCAACGGCTTCGGGTGGTAGTGTTGCGACATGATCTGACCGACGCGAAGCGTTTGTAGCTATGGTGTGGCCCAGTGAGGAACCCTGAGATTGCAATGTACGCATCGCTCGAGTTTGCGAACCAAGACCGTCTGCCACAGCCTCAACATTGCGCCAGTGCCTGTTCGGATCATCGGTGATCCTTATATCATCTTGCTCAACTACAACGCTTTCCCCCTCTGGCGTCACTGGACCCCTCATTCGAGAGAATCGGATAGAGTTGACTGAAGAATTCAGGAACGTATCATTGTCTTTCTCCTGGTACTTTTGTAGATGATCCACTACGTTCGGGTCCAATTGGCGTCGATTTGGTTCCTTCCAGGCGGATAGTCGACCTTCCCTGCTGGGAGGTCTTTCGAATGTGAGCACGCTTGAGTGTTGTTCAGTCGAGTCCTCAACGTAGTCCAATTCGGCTTCCGTTTCCTCAAGACTGCCCAGGCCGCTTGTCGGTCGGCCTTTTGTTCGGATAAAGTCCATTATTTTGACCGCTTCATCTAGGAAGTCTTGTGTAGTGACAGACCGCTTACGAGTCTCGCTGCGCATAGCACGTTGCGTCTTCATGGTAAAAGCGGCAATCTCGCTGGCGACAGCTTTGGCACGAACTTCTTCATCTTGGACATCGGAAATCAAAGAGGGCTCCAATTGTTCGCGGATCGTATTGAGTTTGGGTGAAGATAGGATGAAAGCTTCTGTAGCTTCCATGATCTCAGCGTGGAGTTCGTCTCGTCTGCGTTGACTCGGTGTGGGATTGCGAGGTCTGAGGATATGTCTTTTCGCAAGGATGTCTGGATTTGCCACATTGTTCGAAGTCTCGTGCCGTGCGTCCTTTCCCTTCCGGCCATAGAGCGAGGGCAACGCCACATCTGAACGGTGGACTTTGTCAAGACCAGCGTTGTTGAACACGTCTTCATCTTGCTCTTCATCGTCGTCTATCGCATTGATCGTTCTCCGGCGTTTGGGCGTAGGGTTTTTGAATGGTGATGTGGGGCCCCTTTTACCATCAGCATACTCTTGCACGCTTGGTTCTTCTTCGGTTTTTAAGGCAGATACTTTGCGATGTGGCTGAAATTTAGGCCGACTGATACTTCCAGATGAGTTTCCTCGTTGATTTAAGGGCTGGCGTATGGGCCGCGAAGACTGGCGTGACACAGGTGAATCATCCAACTGGAACTTGAAGGGCGGACGACTCCCAGGCGGGGCAACATCCATCGAGGGCGACCCGTCCGGGGCACTGTCATCGTGCGCATTGAAGGCTTCAGAATCATCGGCGGAGAAGTCGCCTGAAAACTCGAACTCGTTCAGCTGCCCTTCACCAAAGGTACTCACTCGGCGTGGGGCGACATGTCTGTCACTCGCCACAGGAGTTTGTCCGTTCGTGAGGAAGCTCATCTCCTCAAGTGAAGTCAGCTTTGGGGGTGGCTGCATAGTCTTCGCCGTGTCCAATGTGCTCTCCTTCATGCTGCTGGAGGCTGTCTTCTCCGACTTGTTCTCAAGTTGACTCAAGCGTCGCTGAAGACGATTACTGGTAAAAGTGTCATGAGCATCGAAAAGCTTGAGAGGGCTTCCCGAGTTTCGGGCTCGTTCTGGGCTTAGGTACGGGTTGGGCTTCCTGCTAGGAGTCTTGGGGGTGATCTCGACGTCTGGTGAAGACGGATGCCCGTTATTTGTTGAGCGTGCGTCGGCTGCTAGATTGCGTTTCGATGTATTCGATGCAGCAAGTCTTTCTGGGGAAGGGCTGAGTGGCCTTGTGCGAAAGGATCCGTCTCTAGAGTATCCACCTCGTCGAAGTTCCACATAGCGTCCGACGTCAGGAACATCGGGAGTTCCTGCAGGCAGTCCTTCCGGTAGCGAGAAGTCCTGTGTCCTGGCGAAGGATGAGTCTGTCTGATCCTGGCTGTGAGTGCTATCATCTGCAATAGGCTCGCATATTATGGGAGGTGGCGATCCGATCTGCCGTAATCGATTCGCAAGTTCGGACCCTCTGAAGTTGGGGACCGGATCTCGGATCTGGCCCACGTTGAGATTAGAGGTCAGAGAGACCGGGCTGAAGTTCTCGTTCTCAAACTCAATCTGCCCGCTGACGGTTCGCGATGCCTCTTGGGTGCTGCCTTGCGGTACCTGCAACGAGTCTGGGTCTTGCTGCTCCTGAAAAGAGTCGTCGTGTGGTGAGTCCTTCCGGGGGGTTTCGTCGACATTGCTCTGTGGCGCATCTTCGTGAGCCTCCGGCTCCAAGCTCTGCTCCGTTTGGCTCTGCTCTTGCGCAGCAGCGGGCCATGGGGGTGGGCTGGAGGGCATCGCCGCCAAGCCCTTTAACAGCCCAAGCTTGCGTTTTGGAGACTGCAACTCTTCGGGCATGGCTCCATTGGGCTTCTGGAAGATATTCTCCAAGCCCGTCGGACCGAAGAGGTCTTTCTGATCGCCGTAGCCTATCTCGCCCTTGACTAGTCTCCGCCTCCATTCCGGGGTATCGTGCGGTGCCTTGTCCTTGGTGGGAGACCAGGCGACTGTGTTGTGCGCCACTGTGCCGTTGTACATGAGCGAGCCTTGAGACAGCGACGAGGGGGTGTATGACGCAAGCTGGGACGGCGCAACGTGAGACGCAGTCGGCGACGAGGGCGCAATGTTGGCGTCGCTGAGGCTGCGCTCGGCGAGAATGCTGCGTTGTTTTGGCGGGCGCAATTCTTTTGCAATGCTGCGCACTTGGATCTCTGAGAAGGAGCCCGACGACTGCCTCATGCGGGGAAGGCGGCTTTTGGATTTGGCGGGGACGCTTTGCGAGGTCTGCGTGTTGTGCGTGGTGGGTGCGGGCGACTGTGGTGTGCGCGCCATGGTGCCCGGTGTGCTGGCCTGGGGAATCCACTCCTCGGACAGGTCCTCGAGCCATGGCTGTGTTGTGTTGGCCATGGCGGTGTGTGCAGGCGCGCGCAGCTGCAACGGCGGTTGGGCGAGGCGGTGGTGGTGCGCAGACGCGTCGGGCGGGAGGAGGGCTTATATGCAGGCACGGCGCATGCTGTAGGCGCCAGAAGAAAGGCTCGCCGGTGTGGGTGGTCGCGGGAGGCGCGTTGTCGTGCTGCGACTTGTATCGGTTGACGACGACAGTGTGCCAGGATCCGCTTGGGAGCAGGGGTGCCACCCCCGCCGGCCGCTAGGATCGAAGACCTCTGGTTGCCACAACAACCAGCGTTCCCGCCGCCGACGCCTCATGGCCATGTGCCGGCGACGATACGCCTTAGCGACATGGGAGCTCCACCTGCGACCAGGCGACACTCTCTGATCTGCCAGGCGCACTTGGACCGCACGATGCTACTCGCGCCCCCGCAAACACCATCCTCAGCCTCATCGCTGGAAGCGCAATAGGCCGACCTCCGACTTCACACGCGACCGCCGACCGCCTCAGCATGACTCTCACCCACCGTCTGTCGCTGCCCAGCCCACCATACACGCCGAAACAACTCTCGAGTCCGACCAACGTCCCTGCTCGCCAACACACCCTTTCGCCGTGGGCCTGCACGCTACCGGTATGCCCCCAGCCTTGCATCGCCATCTGAAGCGAGGCCTCGACTTCGGCCCCGTCCACATCCACCCTGAAGATGCCATCGGGGACCGACCAAGCGCACATTACGATACCCAGGGACACGAAGCGAAGCGCAGACGAGTAGAAGCCATTGCTGCGCAATACATACTCCGAGGACGACCGCCTCTCATACTGTCAGCTGGCCTGCGGGGACCCTTTGACAACGGTTGGAAGAATCCATGGGCAACGACAACAACTCGACCCATGCGAGGCTCTTCAGAAAAAAACAGTGCTGCGGTCATCGAGAGGAGCCCGGCTGTGGCGAAGCAATTGTCCAAAGTCAGAGGCACTGTCCGTGTCGGAGCCCGGCCGAGTCGCAGAAGGAACAGTGGACACAGCGAAAAGGGGCCAATTGCGTCGCCCGAGACCTCTAGGGCCACCACAGACGCTCTGAGTTTTCGTGACCAAGATCACAGCCTAGACCAGGTCGAGGTCGAGATTCCACCAGCCACGGCCCCCTCACCTACCCAGGATGATGCATCGGGCACAACCGAGTACTTCAGCGCAAATACCGAAAGGATCATCGAGACTCGGTCGCCTCTCACAAATCCCTTTTGGCTACGGCGTCCCGAGTCAGAACGAAGAGGGGGTGTACACTTCTCGCAGAATGGCGTCGCAGAGACATCACCAACACGCTCGCGAAGCGTTCGCTCGAATAAAGCCGCGGCTGCAAAGCACAAGACAACACCTGTCAAGTCTCTTATACGTGCTCCAATTGCTGTAGAGAGGACACCCTTGTCTGAAAAGTGGAGATCCAGTGCGTCGGCTTCAATGATGATCTCGTCGCCTGTGAACGGTCCCCAAGCTCTGCTTCCTGCGGCTCCTCAAAGACAGTACCAGGATGCTGGAGACGCTCAATTCAATGCAGTGGTACCAGTACCTCCAATTATCAGCGATGATAGTACGCAGACTGTCGTGGCACCTAATCGCACCTCACACGGCATCGAGGCTGTTCGACCAGTGCCATCACCTAGTCTGCACGAGAGGCGCATGCCGAAGACCACAAAGGATCATGCAACTGGAGATGCACCATTGAATAGAGAGGGACCGAGCCCTCCAATGCCTCCGCCCTCAGCTTCGACTCGTCGAAGTGCACGAAGTCAGAATATTCAGGGTGCTGTACGACATAACCGAGTGGCTTCGCCAGCGCCGGCCTCGTCGACAGGCTTCAAATATAGGAAACTATCGGGTTCCAGATGCAATAAGGGAGAGGTACAGAGACACAAAGCCAAAGCTGTGGACTTCGATTATTCTCCAGCTACCAAGAAACTTGCTTCTGTTCCATTGGACCAGGAAGAGCCACCTGAAGGCAACATCGAGAATGATGCAGATCTTGTTCAGGCCAGACCTGCAGAACATTGCCTCAACCCTAACCAAGACGATTCAGAAGAACAAGTCCTGGCAGATGATACTATTACAGAACTACAGCATCCAGACCAGGATTCCCGCCAGCCAAGTCATGAGTCAGCAATGTCTACACAAGCCGCCATGTTACTCGCGCAGCTCGAGTTCCAACAAAGCACGTGTCGGAGTCTGTCTCCTGTTGATGCTCCAAAATGGTCACAAACATCCGATGCTACACCTCGCTCGATGTTACTTGTACCTAGTCCAGCCATCACGCCGCTTTCGGGGTTCGGTACCCGACTCGACAACGCCTTTTCCAATGATGGTGTACCGCGAGGCCCCCTAATGAGCACACAAGATCTCTTTGGAGCGGCCTCACCGTTCGCATTCAGCACGATTAAGAAGAGGCCCGCCGCTCCGCCATTGAGTGGATTGCGGTTCGGATTGCCTATACCGCATGACGATGATCTGAAGACTGACAGCGCGACTGCGAAGAGCCCCACCCCGTCAGCTGAGCGAATTCCTCTAAAGGCCAAAGGCAACACGCCGTCTTTGTGGAGCTTTGCTAATGAAAAGCATTCGCAAGCATCTCAGGGATCTTTGGTAGATCGGTCGACGCGATCTGTCAATGATGTTGAGCTTCCACAACTTGACTTCCACACGTCTCTAGACGACTTTGAAACCAATGGGGGGTTGTATTTCACCGATGGATTTTTGCACAATTTGGATGATACCACCTAACATGGTTTCCAGAAGGTTCGAACAGTGCACATCATCGAGGGACTCGGGCCAGGTCACTGTGCAGGTTCGAGTCAAGGGAGGTCGGCATCACGGCATGTCTGTGAGCGTCGATTGGATGAATTATTGTCGACTCTTTGTCACGTTGGCGCTCCCTTGATTGCAAGAGCAGCAACATGCAGCTCTGGGCCGGGAAGGTTGTACTGGGCGGTGAGGGACCACGTTCATGGCTGATTGGATGACAACGGCTCCCAGGCGCAATGCCTTGCATAACCGTCCATACTGTAAGAGTCTGGGACCGAGACCTTGTAGGATGCTGCATGGACAATGGAAGTCGGGGACGGAGGGGCATCGAGATGAAGTCAGTGGTACAGAGTTTGGATACGGGCCGACGCACGGTGGAGGCAAGGCGCGGAAGGCGGGAGGGGTGGTCCAGTCTGCCTCACAATAGAAACTCACGACAGCGCTCTGACCTTGATGTACTGTGTACGCGTCCGTGAAGCTGTCCTGTCCATGCGTGAGCCCCAGTGCCGCGCAATTGACCCCTTGATTGGCCTATGGTGACTGCATGTGTTGCGAATTCGAGCATTCTATGGCGGTGATGGTGGTGGTGGCAGCGACGCCGGATATTTTGTCTGTGCGCACGGACGCGGCTGCCCCATCGTCCAGATGCCAGGTCGAACGCGACTGCCAGCGTGACGGCGATAAGAAGGTCCCGTGATGAGGGCGAACGCACATGAGCCATTGGGAGCACCTGCGTGTCTCTGCAACTACACTCTGCAGCTGCATTCATACACGACACCCGTCCAAGTATTCTTCCCACCACAAGCATTGCCAATTGCTCGCCTACAGCGCACTGTTGCCATAGAGTACTCTCCGGCGTCGACGCGCTTTGTTCGTCACCGTGCGGCCGTGCGGCAGACGTCATTGGGCACGCTCGCTTGTAATATCTCGTGCGCCGCCTGCCTGGGCCTCGCCGCCTAACCACACACCGTCAACGTGGGCCTTCTCCCCCTCTCACTCGCTGCCTGCCTGCCCCCTCGCTGCCCCCCCAGGCCGCCCGCACTGCTGCATTCGCTCACACCCGCCATCCTTGGATCCTTGGAACGCCGCCCTCTGCCACGCTAGCCCGACTGTCCGCCCCTGTTGGCCTTCCGCTGTGTCTCCGCCGCGCTCCACGACCGCATCCTGGCCAACGTTCCCAACGCCCGCCCGGCAATATCTGCCACACATTCTGCCACGCACCCTCAAGCGCGCCTGAACCACGGTCTGACCAATGTCGGCCCCATGTCACCCCAGCCGAACGCCCAAGGAAATGCCTCACCCGCCGCATCGGTGAGGTCAAATGCGCCCCAGCACCCACCCCATGGCCCTTCGACGCCCACCGCCGCCCGGGAGCCCGTGACGCGGAAAGGTCTCTCGCATACGGGCCGCTCCAAGACGGCGCCCATCACCCAGGAGAACAATCTGTGGAAGTCGTCCGTCGACCGTCCCCAGCTGTCGGAGCGCGATAGCATCTTTGCAACCACGTACCTAGCGGCCGATAGCCCAGCCAGTTCCCCGCGACCTAGCCCACGAAGCCCAGACACGAACAACGATGCTCCTGAACACAGTTCATCCGATATGGCTGCCCCGGCGCTCCCTCAGAGGAGACTGATGGACCCGCCCATCATACGCAGGAAGCAATCCACATTTCCCCCTGCAACCCTCGCCGACCCTCAGGCATTGCTGGCGACTGCTTTCAACCCGCAACCAGCCATCGCAGCCGGCATGGTTCTGCAGGAACTCCGTCGCAGCCCTCCACCGTACATGAGTCCTGTCGACTCCCCTCTACAGCGGCCAACCACACCTTACCATTCAGAAGTGCACTCCACCTTACACGAGGCCTTGCTAGAAAGCGAAGAGAGACGCAGGAACAGAGAATGGCGGGAGGGCAAGCCTGTACCCTTCAAGGGCAACAATGCCCTACAAGATCCGATAGTGGACATCGCCACGGAGCAAAAGATGGAGAAGAAGATTGAAGCCACTTTGACAAAGACAGAGCCACCGACCGCCGCACGGAGTCGAAAAGCCAGTCACTATCTGCGTGTGTTCAAGGACGCCGACAAGCCTGAGGATCAGAAGAAGCGAGAGAGCAAGGCCAAGGATCGTCGCCCTGCGGAACGAACGCTCTCAATTCAGGCAGAAGAGAGACCATTGAAGCCTGAGGCTAACATGTCGGAGCAATCACAGCCAATGTCACGCACATCGCCAGCTGTGCACTCCCCGCATGCCCCACCCACTGAGTCCTACTTCGAAAAAATTCCGACGCCTCGAAAAGAAGCACGTCAAATACCAGCATTTGGCAATCGCGACCGCACGCCGATCGAACAAGCTGCCACAAGCCACCACGAACTACCCTATCGCCTATTGGAAGAGATTCGGCGCTTCGGTACCTTAAGCCCAGGCACAAAGGCAGGATCATCGGTACCGCGAAGTCTACCCGCATCTGCTGTAGAGAAGCTTGATGCGCACATTTCTGCGAGGGACACGGCTCAGCACCATGAAGAGCCGGTCGACTACTTTCAGGCCAAAGAAGATGAAAGCGCAGAACGGTCGCCCGCATCTGAGGAGGACGATTCGGAGAGGGAGCAGATTTCATCAGCACTTTACTTTCCGCATCGGCGAATCAAGAACACCGAGCTGGCTGTGGCGGACCAACAGGATTCAGCGACGGAAGTCAACAACGTACGAAAGCGGGCATCGATTCACGAGAGTAAGGTACCTAAGGGCTGGGCGACGGAAGAGGAAGTTCAGACCCCGCAAGAAGTAGAAATCTCTCTACAGTCCCAAGATACAAATCAATGTCTGCATGGTGATATCCCCACAGCAGCTTCTGTGCAGCAAGACGACATTCAGCCACTAACGTCCGCGAACGTCGATGCGCTTTCAGCTGAATCTGATTATGAGTCGCACGCCGAGTCTGCACACTCACTTCTTGGCTATGAATCCAGTGCGACTGACGACTTAGGTACAACGCCCACTGCGACCAATCTCAAGCAAGAGCCCAAGGCTGCTGTGGCCCCGCAGTCTCAACCACCAGCCCCGCTTGGTGCGGTGGAGCTGAAGCCATATGATCATCAGGTTGGCGGGCACTCCACCGTTTACCGCTTTTCTCGAAGAGCGGTCTGTAAGCAACTGAACAATCGGGAGAATGAATTCTACGAGACAATTGAGCGACAGCATCCGGAGCTGTTGGAATTCTTGCCGAGGTAAGCTAGATTTATCGCCTCTTGATCGGCTTCAAGCTGAGACTTCAGCGAAGACACTGGCGCGCCTGCGCTCCGTTGATAAATTCGATTGCTAATGTATTATTACCGCTGTAGATATATCGGAGTTCTCAATGTTACGTATCGCAAAACGCCCAAGAAGAAGAAGGTTGTCAAAGACAAATCAAAAGCAGACAGCGCGCCTACAGCATCTGCTTCAGAGTCGAATGCTACCTCTAGACAGCTGTCTGCAGCTCCTTCCGATAGGGATAGAGAAGATCAACCCCGAGTGGTCAGTCACTCCCAGCAGATTACCGCTGTACCCCAGGTGGTTTTCGAGAACAATAGACACATCATCCCGGACAATCTCTTTAAAGTTCCGCCGCGTTCCACTACTCCGGATCCTTGGATGAGGAATGCGGCTTTTTCAACGCAATATCATCGTCGGAACCAGAGCGATTTTGGCGTCGCGACAGAAGGTCAAACGCGGCCTGCATTACAGCACCACAGCAGTCTGGGAGTTACGACGATAAACAAAAAGCTGCAGGAAGAAGTGCTTCGGCAGGTGTTTGCACCGCCGCCCATCCATCATCGTCAACGTCACCACCACCATGTTCATGGATCTCGTAGAACGGGTGCCGAATCACCACAATCCATCGCCGGATCAGTCCCCACCATTAGAAGAAACAGTACAGATGTATCTGTGCCACATGTACCGGTCACTGAAGAAAGTACTAGGAAGCAAGTCTTGAAAGCTGAAGCACGTCGTCAAGCTTCTAGAGAGAGCGAGTATATCAAGCCCGGCTCCTTCGAACTCTCAACCATATCAAATTCGGAGATGCTACAACCGCCTCATGGGCCTAAGTCTAGACGACGACATTCCGGGAGCGGATTGACCCGGAGACCCCTTGACATAGACTCAGGTCGTAGGCACAACCTGGAGTACTACGAAGAGGATGGTTATGGTGGCGATGCAGAGGAAGAAGTCTTCAAAATGGATGAAGACCGAAAGGAGTCATCTTCTCTACAAAATGGTCGCCACAACGATCCAGTCGCCGATGATACCGACGTCAGTGGTCTGAATGGATCGTCCGTTAGAGCAGCCGAAGGCACAATGTTACCAGCCCCAGTCGAGCCAAAGCAAGAAAGCGTTGCGCCTACTCTCGAGGAACCTCTAAACTCAAATGAAGCCGGGGAACAACCCGATGAACGTGTGCAACAGTTCATCCTCATGGAGGATCTGACGGCAGGCATGTCAAAACCTTGTGTCCTCGATCTGAAAATGGGTACGCGTCAATACGGTGTAGAAGCCGACGAAAAGAAGCAACGATCACAACGGCGCAAATGTCAAATGACGACCAGTCGAGAACTCGGTGTACGCGTCTGCGGCATGCAAATATGGAACGTCAAGACGCAGAGCTACGTATTCGAAGACAAATACTATGGCCGTGACCTGAAAGCCGGCAAAGAGTTCCAGGACGCCTTGAAACGCTTCTTCTGGGATGGGACGGGCTACAAAGCAGCAACGCGACACATTCCTGTCATCTTGGAGAAGATCAGCCAGCTCGAACGTATGATCAGACAGCTGCCTGGCTACCGCTTCTACGCGAGCAGCTTACTCATGCTATACGATCGCGGAGACGGTGAATCCAAAGACAAAGACAAGGACTCCTCGCGCCCTGCCGGCAGTGAAAACGGCTCAGCAGCCCCCTCAGGACCCGCATCTCCCGGCCCAGCACCAGCGCCAACCTCAACATCGACATCGAAATCCTACCCCGAGATCAAACTCAAAATTGTCGATTTTGCAAACTGCGTCACAGCCGAAGACCCACTGCCCGACGATCTACCCTGTCCCCCGCAAAGCCCAGACGGTGTAGATCGAGGATACCTCCGCGGCCTGCGTAGTTTGCGATTATATTTCCAGCGCATATGGCAGGATACGAGCGATGAATGGGTTGAGCGTGGGGAAGGGGATGGTATGGTACGTACGCATCATCATGGGCCTGGTCTTGGCGAGGTTGGTGGTGGATGGATGGATGATACTGGGGGTGAGGATACGGGGTATGTTAGCTTCTGATGGGGTGGACTCTATCTTTGCCTTTTGATTGCATGGGCGCTTGGCTTGGTTTGGGCGGAAAAGAAGTGTTATTTTTTGGTTGGGGGCGTCACCGTAAAGATTTTTGTTTTGAAGCGCGGTGTTTTGGGCATGAAGAATGAGATTGTGTCTGTTTATTTCATTTTTCTTTTTTTTTCTTGGTTTTTTTCGGGGAGCGTGCAAGGTAGAGTATGCATTGGCGCGCTTCATTGTCCATTTTTTTTTCATGTGGTTCGGCCTCAGGGTTTCGGGACTGTTTGTTTTTGTTCGCAATGAGGGTTTTGCTTGCATGGCTGTTGGTAATTGTATCATAATGGGCTTTGCGTAACATATCATTAATATCTTTTTTTGTCGTGTGTCAATGCTTGTTTGAGCGTTCTTGAGTGTGGGTGTGGTGTTGGATTATCGTGAGCTTTTTGTTCCTTCAAGTTGTGTGTTTTGCTCGGAGTGGGGAGCTTTATTAGGGGGGTTAACGTACTTTATAAGCGAGCGGGCCATACAAGCGAGTGGGCCACCTAACCAACTTTGCGCACCTCTACACCTTTGATCAACTATGGCCCCCCCTAACCACACCCAAAAGGGCTCTTGTGAGCCTAATATATACCTTGCAATCTCAGCTCTTAATCAACGCCAGATATTAACTGAGAGATCTGCTGCCTAGACGTACGAAGTCTCCCGAGCCACCCTCCAACGCTGACGCGCTGGGACGCGCGCCTGACGCGATTGTCAGCCCAACTCAAAGAAGCTCACCTAGGTAGAGGAGGAGGTAATAGTCTATTATATACTTGACTTGGACTAACGTGGATTTGCGCCTACCTATGCAGCTATACGCGATATGGCTGATAGACTGCTAGCTACGCGTAGCGCAGGCCAGGTTGGCGTCCACTAGGCGCGCAACTTTGTTAAGCGTACAGACAGTCTTACAACGCGTTTTAATTAAGCGTATGACAGACAGAGGGCTCTGTGTAAGGATCCTGTCCTTATACAAGGCTGGTTTAAGCTTGTAGAGCAGACGAAGGCTAAGTATAGCATCTGTGATAAGGACGTCTATAACTTTAATAAGGCTAGCTTCATGATAGGGAAGATTACAACTTAGCTTGTTGTAACAGCGTTAGAGAGGAGGGGCAGGCTAAAGGCTATCTAGCCTGGTAATCGTGAGTAGGTGACGTTAATTGCGGCAATCAACTCAGCAGGCTAGTTAGTCCTACCATTCCTCATCTTTGCTGGCAAGTATTACCTGTCAGCCTAGTATGAGGAGGCAGAGATTCCACGCGACTGGGCAATAGCTGTTAGCAACAATGGCTGGACAAACAACGAGATAGGCGTTGCATGGCTGAAGCACTTTAATGCTTACATAAGGACTCGCAACGTAGGTGCGCGTTAGCTGCTTGTCCTTGATGGCTATAAGAGCTACTACTCTCTTAAGTTTCAAGAGCTTTGCAAGGAGAATAATATCTACACGCTCTGTATGCTACCTTACTTATCACACCTGCTGCAGCCTCTTAACGTTAGCTGCTTCTCGCTGTTGAAGCGCGCGTACAGTCGTGAGGTTAAGGCTCTAATCTGCTACTACATTAACTACATTACTAAGCTTAAGTTTCTGCTAGCCTTTAAGATAGCCTTTGTACAGGCGTTCACACTAGCTAATATTAGCTCAGCCTTTTAAGGCGCAGGCCTTGTACCTCTCTAGCTAGACGCTGTCCTGTTAAAGCTTGACGTACAGCTGCGTACGCCTACTCCAGCTTCTCTCCTAGAGGCTCCCTGGGAGGCTCGTACACCAAGCAATATACGTGAGCTTAAGGCTCAATTAATATTAATACGTGATCGCGTACAAAGGCACAAGAGCTTATCACCAGCCTTAATTATTAAGGCAATTAGCTAGCTTAAGAAGGGGGCAGAGGTAATAATGCTCTCAGCTAAGCTGATGCGTAATCAGATTACTAGCCTTGAGAAGGCTAATGAGGCAGCAACAAAGCGTAGACAGCGTAAAAAGAAGCGTATACAGAAGCAAGGAGTATTAATAAAGGGTACTGGAGAGGATCTACTTGCTTAACGTGAGGCTAATCAGCAGATTGCTTATAAAGAGCGTCAAGGAGGAGGGCAATCAGGCCTTAGCTGCTAGGCCCTGGCGCGCTGTACAAGGTGCAGGGAGACTGGGCATAACTCTCGTACGTGCAAGAAAGATACTTAAGATACTGCTTAATCTACTCTGTTAATATCTATATATTATATTAGCGCGTTGTTGAGAAATACGCCTGTAGAGGTGCGCAAAGTTGGTTAGGTGGCCCACTCGCTTGTATGGCCCGCTCGCTTATAAAGTACGTTAGGGGGGTTTATGTTTATGTTTGGATGGGGTGGATGGGGAGATGGAAAAAAGTGTAGTAAATGTAGCAGTTGTTTGAGTTACAGTGGGCATGTACTATCGAAATCGCGTCAGAGGGACTCATCCGTTGCTGAGCTATGTTAGGTAGTATCTTGATGTTCGCTGGGCTACATGGTCAGTGGTTCAGGGGAGAGAAGTCTAGGGTGGTGAGGCTTTGCGGAGGAGTTGGACGTGTAGAAGGGCTGATGAGAAGGGAGCTTTGTGGGGATGAAGCAGTGATTTGTATGATTGGTTTAATGGTGTAGGGTTTGGTCGTGTGGCTGCTGTTGGGATTGGGGGGCGCATGTTGGTTTGATGAAGTTATTGCGTTTATGGTTTCACAGCGATGATGATGGCATGTTGAGAGTTATTGTTGGAGTTAAGGGTGTCGAATTACAGTTGGGACGACAGACTGGTATGGGCTCATCGTTTGGGGAACGTTTATGTGCGTTGGTGCCGTTGGCATTGATGATATTAGGAGAAAACTCTCTTCATGAGATTTGCTTCATTATGGGTATTGCGTGGAAGACGTTCCGACTAGAAGATGGTCACAATCTTCGGCTTTATGCTCCTTTTTATCAGCTTCGCGGTCTCCCTTCGCGATCTTCACATGATATACCAACAGCGCTTCTACGGGATCTTGCAGTAGGATAGAAAGAGTAAAGTCCAAACATGCGATCCTAAGTGCGAATGTACTAAGAGTGAATGTACTCTTAAAAGGAAAGCACGCAGATGCCACTACCATAGCCCACCCGCTAGCGCCGCTGCCGTACATGGAGGGGCAACATTCAGATCGCGGGGCACGCGGTTGCCAGCAGTCTCGCCAGCGCTCAACACCAACAAACAACCACTTCCTCTACTACAGACAACTGCCACCATGTTCAAGAAAGAGTATGTACTGCCCTTACAGAGCTCAGGATATACACTAACTAGCGCAGTATAACATCGGGCGCAAAGTCCAAGGTCAAATCCAGCGCTCAACGCGCCATTCGCTCCAAGGTCCTCGAGGAATACCCCAGATTAGAACCATATATCGAGGATATACTGCCCAAAAAGGAGCAATTAGATCTTGTGAAGTTGTACGTCTATACCGCCCAGCATACTGCCACCTACTACACACCATGCGATGCGCCAACATGACGTGCATGTGGCGCACGACATATCATTGCAGCAATTCCAGCCATACAATCCCCTCAATTGCGATGAATGCTCGAAACACAACTAACAAGATATCCAGACCAGACCGCGTATCCCTCTACACCCTCCACTCCACCCCCCTCTTCTTCCAACACATGGACGACGCTCTCCTCCCCCACCTAACCCTCGTCCACAAATACCCAACCTGCTTCCACCGCCTACGCATCGACCGCGGCGCAATCCGCTTCGTCCTCTCCGGCGCCACACTCATGGCTCCCGGTCTAACATCCGCTGGTGGCAGGCTTCCCGACCCCGACGCTTCAGACGAGGACAAGGAGCGGTATGGAACCGAGGATTTGGAGGCGGGACAGGTGGTTGTGGTGGAGAGTGAGGGCAAGGAAACGGCGTGTATGGTGGGCGTGTTGAAAATGGGAACAAAGGAGATTAAGGAGAAGAAGAAGGGGGTTGCGTGTGAGGCGGGGCATTATTTGGGGGATGGGCTTTGGGGGTTGAAGTTGGATTGAGAGATGCTGCGTTAGATGAGAGGCAGCAAGTCGCCATGACCGAAACTTAGGGTGGATTGTCATTCGAGACTTCAGACATCAGACATATGATCACAAGGACCTGTGTTGCGTCCTGAGAAAATGCGGGAACAGCTCACATCCCCAGCATCTGGGTTCACGTAGGATCAAACAGCCCGAAGGCTGTGTAGAAACAGGAATGATGCTGGAAGTGAGCTTGGTATTATGATTCTAGTCGTCCAGGCCCTATCAAACTAAGAACTATGTCCAACTATGCGCTTCAGAATGGCCTCCCTTGACGTTATCGTAGCAGCTTATTGTCCTGCGCCGCGGCCCGCTCCTCGACCAGCTCCCGCGCCAGCACCTCCTCCGCCCATGAAGCTTCGTGCCCTATGACATCATTAGTGGTTGTTAACATTTTGAACGTGTGATAGACTTACATTTCCGCAAGATTGGGGTCGTTCATCAAATCCTGCATGTTGGGCATGCCACCGCCGCCGCCTCCACGTCCAGCACCAGCACCAGCTCCTCCACCGCCACCTCCAAACTGTTGAGCCATCTCCGCTATCCTTGGATTGCTCATGAGGTTGTTCATCATGTCTGGGTTGCTCATCAAGTTCTGCGCCATCTGCCTCATCATCGGGTTCTGCATGAGGCCCGCAAGGTCGGGCATGCCGCCTCCGCCGCCACCGCCTCCACCCATGCCACCGAGCATGCCAGCTAGCGAGGAGAGATCAGGCATACCGCCACCACCTGGTGCACCTCGCGACAGATCATCATCTGGGGCACCGACATCTCCACCGTCCTCTTCGTACTTCCTCTTCGCGGTCTCGTAGCCCTTGCGCATAACCTCTGAGCCGCCACCCTCAGCATCCATACCAGACTTGTATGCCTCCATCGCACCCTTGGCATCACCGAGCACATACTTCGCAAGACCGAGACGCGACCATGCCTTGGAGTAGTTGGGGTCGGCAGCGACTGCCATCTCCGCGTCCTCCTTTGCAAGTTCGTGCTTGCCTTGGCCTGAGTACGCGGCCGCGCGGTTGGAGAGGTAGATGGGGTTCAACGGGACAACTTCGAGAGCCGCGGTGTAGTGCTTGATAGCGCCATCGTAGTCCTTCTTCTTCATTGCCTCGTTTCCAAGACCCTTTAGCCTCTCTGCTTCCTGCTTGTTTGGTCCGGCTCCTGAAGCGCCAGCGGCTGGTACCTGGGGTGTGGCCGGACGTGCCTCTTGCGCAGAGGAGCTTCCCTCTGTTGTGGCGGTCGTCTTGCCCTTGAGCTTCTCGTATACAGTGTATATGGCGAGGAGGTTCTGGCCACCTAGTGCGTCCTTCTTTGCGGCTTCGTCATCGACGTCGACTTTGAAGGCTTCGGCGATGCAGTTTGCGGCGACTTCAAGCTGCTCAGCGTCGTCGGACGCTACTGAGCCATCAGTTTGTGAGGTCTGGAGAAAATCGAGGATTGCGAGTGCAAGGCGCTTCTTCGATTGTGGGGTTGCCTGTAGAGTATGAGATTCTATGAATGGTAGGCTAAAGCGGGGTAAGTACTGACCATGATGGCTATATTCGCCTAAGAATTGGCGAATCCAAGGATATGGAGCTTGAGGTTGTATGGTATGGGAAGAAAAGCTTTTGAATGTACTACAGGTAACTGCGTGGTAAGTGTGGTCGTCAACAAAGTTGAACTCGAAGCTTCGGTCATTGGCGGGGCAATTCATCGCCAAGCTGAACCCTGGATTTCACGTGTGGGCCTTGTCGCACATCACTCAGGCTGAGAGCAGATGGCAAAGAAACGCAGAGTCATGACTGTTGGATATCATGTTGTCGTGATACATATCTACTCTTACAAAGTCCTTGGAGGCTATATAAAACACAGATGAAGATGAGACGGTGGTATACACAAAAACTCATTCATCGCTCAATCCCTCCCATGCGCCCTTCTTCTTCTCCTTTGGCCATAGTGACGAGAACCACGATTCTTTTGGCTCGAGGGTTACGTTCTTCGCGCGATCTTCGACCTCTGCATCTAGTGCAAATCTCCTCATGCGCTCTGCGATTCGGGAATCAAGGACCATGTCGTCTAACCATACCCTCTCTTTTGTTTCGCCTTCTTCTCGTATCCGTGCCTTTTTATGCCAGTCGGGCTCTTCGTGAGCAAGGAGCATTTGCTGCTCCCATTGTGCAGTACTGTGCCCCTCCTCATCGCTGCTGACAGTTGCTTCTCCTGTAGCCTCAAAGGGACGGTAGGCTCCAAGCACAGCGGCCGCAGTCTCTCGGCCAATAACGTCGGCTGCTTGCCGTTTGTTCAAGAATCGGTACATGCGAATTGGGAAGTTGAGAAAACCAAGTAGATGCGGGAAAGGGATTATGGCAGCGGGACCGAGCGCTTCCGGGCAATTTTGGGAGAGCGTGGCATTTAGGTATTCGGCGGTTGTGATAAAGGGTGCTGGCTGTGTCTTCTTTTTTGACTTTTTCTCCTCCTCTTTCGGCTTCTCTTTCTCGACCTTGGGGGTTTCGTGCACAGCTGTCGGTGAAGCATCGTCCGCAGCTACAGGCGTTGCAGCTTCTGCAGCCAGCGCGGCTGGTTCCGAGGCCGGCTGTGATGTTTCGACTGGTGTGATTGGGGTCTCACCGGATGCATTAGGCGCAGGTGTATCCAAGGGCCCTAGCCATCCCTCGTGTAGCCCTCTGACATACTCCTTCCATGTGTGTCTTCCAATAACTACGTCGCCTGCAGGCCCTGTCCATTCCCGGACCCCAGATCTTTGTCTAAGTGCTTCCATTTCTTCTTCAAGTCCCCCTTCTATCGGCTCAGATGTAGGCTCGCCCCTCCGCTTTCGCAACTTTCGTATCCGCTCCGCAATTCCAGCTCTAACATCTCCTTCTCTCCGGCCCTCAATCGCATCCCAGTCCAGTGCGGCCGCGACCAGGATTGGCTTGACGTACTCGTGGAAATGATCGCGCGCTGCTACGAGTCCATCCATCGGTGGTGCAGATATGTACACGGTGAGTTTGCGAGGTAATTGGTGTGTGTCGAGCGGCTCTTTCGCAACGTCTTCCACCACCTTTGCCCACTTTTGTTGTATACGCTTCTTCTGGCGGCGATCGTACATTACTGCGGCGGTCCACGATCCAGTGACGGACAGGAAGATCATCCAGTTGCGTGAGGGGAGCTTCATGCGGATATTAGGTAGACCTGCGACTGTTAAATTCGGCGCAGGTGACAAACGACGAGTAACGCACCCATCATTCTCCATACTGGATTTGGAGGCTTTTCCGGTTTGACAGGCCCAGCAGACGCGCCACTCGCCGGGGCGGCCTTGACATCTGGTTCAGCCATGGCGGTGCTGATGTGGTGATGTTGGTTGGGCTGTTCGTCACAGCCAAAAAATTCGGGGAGCGGGATTGAATCGGAACAGGGTCCGCTGCACCGCTCCGAATCACAAGGCCGTATCCAACCGAACTGCAACAAGTGGAAGAGCTTCACTCAACACACTGAACATGGTACGTAATTCAAATATAATTCAAACTGCATAGATCCGAGAATGCTAAGAACACGTCGATGCAGACTCGCCGAGCCCTTCTACCAGTCTCCAGCCACAAGCTATCCCACCATTGACTCGAGTCTATGTTTACCAGACCTTACTGTGACTTTCCCTTCTTGACCCGCCGCCCCAAATACCTCCTACCCCCATCCACAGCCTTACGACTCCAACTCTTCGTGATAATCTTGCCCTCAAAAGTATCACTCACAAGACTAAACAGAAACAAGAGCCCCAGCGACGCCCCGAAGACAATCCCAAACGTCCACCAAAAGTTCTTGATTTCGAATTCGGTGTTCTTGAACTGGATGCTGAAGTAACCAGTCATGAGTGTCACAGGCGTGAACAGGATCGTGATCTTGGCGAGCAGCAGCGTAACCCAGGTCAGACGCTCAACGGAGAAGGACTCTTTGATGGCAATGAGATTGAAGTTCATCATCACAAGAGAATCCTTCTGATCGAGGCATTCTTGTATCTCACTAAGTGCGTATAAATTAATTCGGTCTTTGAGACGTTCAAAGCGTACGCGCGCAGCCGAGCTGAGGGATACACCAAGCAAGCTATCAGCTTCTGGGATCGTGGGGCCGTGAGAATTAGTATTGGGCTGAGAGGAAGCGAGCGATTCGTTTCCAGACATGATGCGTGAATTCTTGAGGGAGGCAAGGGTGGCTTCTTGCTTCTTAAGGACGCGCTCGATAATGAGCTCATAGCTTTGATAGACGCGTTTAAGGACGGCTAGCTGGCAGCCGATATGGTGCAGTTGATCGACATGAGTTAGGCTCGCTTTGACCAGCATCTCCTTTCGCTGTGTGGGTTAGTAGTGTTCGTGAGATCTTGGTGCAGATAATTAACGTACTAAGCGGTCCAACTCCATGGCATAACCCTGCTCGCGACGGGATATGAGATTGAACGTTGATCCCCAGTCCTCGAACAAGTAGTAAAAGAGAAGTCCTGGAGCGTCTGTTGTCCGATGTACGGTCTCCTCTTCACTGTTTCCAATACGGTGCCGTATAGGCAACTGAGTGAGCGCAGCATCTCTCAGTGGTGTTGGAGCCTTGGTCAGTTGCCTGAACACATTGACGAGATTCCTCCGTATAGTGAAAAGCATCCTTAGATCCTGGGAGTGTAGGTCACTGTCGATAAAGGGAAAGGGATCTTCTGACACAGAAATGACAGTCTTGTCTTCGCAAAGGAGAAGCCACTGCCAGACACGTTTCCCATGGGGCATGTCCTGACTCCGGTCTGCGTCCTCTGGGCGTTCGTCGGTTTGTTTGGTGCGAACATTGTGTAGAGAATTATAACCAGTGCTTACAAACCTACGGCCCCAGTCCACCGTTGACCAGTGCCAAACATCATCTACTAACTGGTAGTGACTGAGATCCTGTACCATTTCCAGCTGTGTTGAGTGCATCAAATCGCTCATGCCGATGCTCGACTCTGAGTCTAGACTCGCCTCGTTTGCCGCCTTCGCTCGTGCTCTAATCAAATCGGAGTGATTAGACTTGTGACTTAATCGAGACCTTAACGTTGACGAACTCTTCTTCCTATGCAGTGAAGCCGGTCGCGGTGGGACTGGATCACTACACATCGTGCCGAGAAGTCGAGGTGTGAAGTCGAAGTGACCAGCAAGAGTACGGATCAGATCCTTCTGGTTGTACGGCATCCAGATGTTGATCCAGCGCGTATGCAGAGAAGTAGGCCTGGGCGCAGATAGCAACTTCTCGTACGAGTGGGCATCCAAGTCGAAAGCACAGTACGCATCATGCTCGCCAAAGTCGAGGCAGAAGTTGCTGCTCTTGGGGTTGCGGGTCTGTCGATCGAACAAGTCAAAATTGCGCTCGAGGTCGAAGTTTCGAAAGCAGTGCTGGATATTCTCATCACCTAGGTCCTCGTAGTACGCGGGTAGATCCTCCGCAGGTGTCGCGGGTTGAAAGGGACCAGCCATGGTCTGGAAGCTCGATATCTATGGTAGTGAATATTTGGTGCATCAGTAGACAGTCGAAGGGTTCTGAATTACTCGAGTATCCGCTATGTAGTGCCATACTGAGCAAGCACCGGTGATTCGAGCTCGTGCTGTAACTCACAAGGCATCGTGTCGTGTGTCTACTTCAGAGGGTGGGTCACGCGACGATACTGGAGACTCATTCGGGCATAAAGTCTCACATTATGGCATGCAGTGACGCACGCGCAGATGGCTGTGCCAAAGCATGACTCTAGATATTCTTGCCAAGGGTCGTCCAGATATTGAAAGTTGTTTGAGGATTGGGAGGCAAATAGAATGTAGGTTACGAAGGAGAGACGTTCTCTACGGGGTAGCGGCCGCATCGCCTGGACCGTTCTGGCTTAATGAACAGCCAATCACGGTGCGCCCTCCGGCTGATCAGATCGATCTTGGTTAGAACACGAGCGCTAGTTGCCGTGCCTAAACTGTGGACATTTGGGGAGGCCACCTGCATGTGCATGCAACGACAACTTGACACCAGATTTTCTTTCATGTCATACAACACAGTAAATCTGACAGAACCCAATTATCGTGATCACATATGCACTCTACCCACTCTGGCGCTGCGGTTGGATGAATCAGACGCTGAGAGCACGCCTACCACCGCAAGTACCACAAAGCTTCAAGGTAATCAGATCCTCGTTTCAAGACGCACCAGCAACGGTACAGCTCCGCAAACGTCAAACCAGTCCCACTTCACACGGGTTATATACATGGAGTGCCAGGTGGCTTTTGATCACCTGAAGAGCTTAGGAAGCTTAGCTTCAAGCCCCTGAACGCTTGTTCTCCGGGTCCTCTAACCTCCACTTCAAGCCTACACTGCCCTTCTTGAGGGGAAGGAGCATTAAGGTTGGCCTTGCAGCCTTGGTGCCTAGGTATTATGTCGATGGGGTAATTTGTATAACACAGTGCATTGTGTTCGATACTCTCTGAAGCATCACTGGACCTTGAGAAAAGCAAATCGACACGGAATCCCCTTCAACAAGCTTTTGAAATCGTACTCGTATCAATTTCTCGGCGTCTTGTAGCATTGGAAACTAAGCAACAAGCCTCTCGGTTACGGTGCGGCCCAGGCAGATCAGACTTACCTAAGCCGGCAGGTGGGCGCTTGATTCTGCACCGCAGTGACCGTACATACTGTAGCTCAGTAGGGCCATGACTAGTACCGTATGTATGTGGATTTATCTGACCTCGGCCAGCCACTCAAGCTGCATGGAGCGTGATTGATCAACAAGGTACACATACTGAAGTACTTCACAGGGGCGAACTAATCTAGCAGAGTGAGCTGCTGGCGATTATATATTGCGATGTGGCGCACATCCGTGAGGAAAGGTCGCCAATAGTAATTTCAATCCAACACCATGCGCAGCAATACCGTAGGAAATGCTGCATGAGTGGCTGTACGCTACTGTCGTCGCACTCTGTACACCAACAAGCAAATTTATGGAGCGAGATCCGAGCAGTAATGGCGTTTTTGCAGTGTATCTAAGGAGACATTGAGGTATCTGAGCGGGAAATGCTGACTGCTTCAAGACTAGCTGTTTTGGCCCACCGTATGGCAAAGATGCATAAATACTCTTGCAAAGGAGCAAGAACTTGGGAATATCATTAAAACAACCAGTTCTTTCTTCGATTACACACAACGCCCTCGCTCTTACGATGAAGCTTGCTGTGACACTTGGTCTTTTAACGGCCGCTACTACCGTTCATGCCAACAACGGTGTCCCCGATAATGACTTCAGGGACTACAATGGAATCAGAGCTGCCGTAGCTGGGGCTCCGTAAGTCTATCCTCATCCAATGGTCACATCTAACACTCGTTGACATCTCGACATAGCATGTGGCATTTCGCTAGTGGATCATGTCTTCCCAGCGCCGCAGAAGACGGCCAGGGCCATCAAACCAACGGCGTGAACCCCGGCGCCGACTGCGCCGTGGGAGCATACCTAGGCAACGGCTGCCCCGGGGACTCTACCTGGCGCGGCTCCTCCAACGTATGGTACCACGACCCACCAGGCGAGCCTTTCGGCAATATCCCCACCTACTTCAAAGTGCAACAGTGCGGCGATGGTAACTGGCGCATCTACTACGGCGTCTATTTCAAAAAGGACGTGGGTCACAAGTCCGACTGGGAATGGGCCGTCATGAAGTGGGTGCGCGGCGGCGACAACAAGTGGTATCGCCAGGGTGTTGTCCTGCAGGTCGACAACACCTGGGGCGGCGGCTACTACGGCGGGATCCCCAACACCTTCGACAACTCCAACGACCAGTTCCAGGATGGAAACAGGAATCGTGACCACCCCAAGTTGTACTTTGGGAAACATCACCATGCGGTGCATTGGGATATGTATGGGGGGAATAAGAACACTTGTGGAGCCGGGTCGGATGATTTTAGAGCGAATGACTTCCAGTTCTGGAGCTCATCCAATCTTCGTGATATTGGGTGGATTAATCCGAGCTGGAATTATGGGGCCGCGACGAATCCTCATAATGTGGATCTTTGTGATGACCATGGCAAGTATAATTAGGTTGTGTCATAGAGTGAGATCAGGCGGATGGAAAGAAGGGAAGGTACATCTAATCAGCAATGGGGCTGCGCAGAAGACGATAGATATTTACCTATCAATATGTATTCCAATTTTTTTCCCCACACCTTTAACGTGAGACAGCGACTCGCTTCAACCAGATTTCGTCCACTGCAGAGTACGTTCCAGTGCAATTATGGCATCCGATGATAAATCACTTTTAGATAAAGTCTTACAGGGACTCTAGAAAGACAAGCGTAACTTGTAACGGGCCATGTGCTACATGCAATCCCAAACCCCTTATTCAGGAGGTACAACACAACTCGCCAGATACTGCAAGGTTGTCAAGAAATCAGAGGTGGAGATATACATATCAAAGATAGAGTGGAGTTTAGCAGGAGATGCAGCGCAGCCTCCCTTAGCTGCATTACCTATCTAGGAAAGTTTCAAAAAGTATGGATCGTGGTAACGCATGTCGAGTCAAAGCCGCACTAGCGGCGATCCTTCATCGCTCAATTATCATGGTCATATAAGACTCAAATATTAATGTCAGTATATTGGAGTCCACTCTTGAGATTCAGCAATATGGAAATACGTCACTCCCACACGAATTGCACCTAGACCGGATCAAGCAAGTGCTCAGTGACATGCAGAGTGAGTTCACGTTGAAGTCAGGCATGGTAATTAGGATAAGAATACCGATCTTATCGTGACGAAAACCTGTGCATACTGTTGATCGGTCTACTGATGCCTCGGTGGATACCTGAAGGAATACTGACGAATGGACTCGTCGAACCCTCGATAGCGTTGGGAGGATCGCTCATTTTTTCGCTGTGCGGGAGCGCATAGCATATGCAATGAACATGCGGCTAACGCCACACCCTCGTACCGAGCACCTTTTTGAAATCCCGACATATGCACAACTCAGCAAGTAAAAGCTCGACAGGTGGACAGAATTTTTTGATGCTGGATGACAATAGCGTCGACTCAGGAAATACCAGGGGTAGATCGCGTACATCCGAATGTACCGTAGGGAACAGCTGTCAACGGTGGCTGAGCCTTGCCACAATTCTGAGATGATTGGTAGTAAGAGGAATTGAAGGAAGCCGAAAGCAACATACACGCACACTCCTGTGTAGTGATAGGCCCGTATAATTGTAGGCTCCTACATGTCACCTTCTGGTGCGAAGCTACGGCAGCTTGTGGCTCCGCATCGGGAGGAAGGTCAGGGGTGTTCCACCATACATGAAGCCCGCGTGTGCCTCGCACTTCAACATAGATGGACGATCATGACAGCCCATTGGGTTTTACAGATCGAAGTTTCTGTTGAGAAGCGTTAGCTACCATAGGTAACAAAAGGGAAACCCAAAAGTCGGGTATTTTGTCGTGCTCCGTCGTCTAAATTATGTTTCTGTTCTCTACTACCATAAGCTGCCCATATGTACTCTAGTAAACCAGGAGAGCTCATAACTAGCTAGAAATAAAATTTGAATTTGTCTGTGTCATCATTGATGCGGATCTAGGAGGGTCTGGACTCTGGACATGCATTCGGTACTGCAGATGCGGATTCTGTGCTTGGTTCACGATTGCGGGTAGGATCCGGTTCAATCACATGCTGTTCAAACACGAGGACTAGGACCCTGGTCCGCATCTCAAAGTCTAGCTTACAGCAGACATGATGATTTGACACATCAAAGCATCGATTCACCTGTGCCCCGACATCAGATCCAATCGGATCGTGAAGTAGTATGCAGTATACAGGTATGAGGCCGCTAGCAGTCAGGGGCTGGGACTTATAGACGCGCAGACTGGCGGGACTGGTTCCTAAGAGGTGTCCGGGTACGGTGGCCTAGAGGTTTAGTACACAATTATGAACGAGTCATGGAGTACCAATGCTTTTTTGTCGCATCATTGCCTTGAACGGCAAGAAAATGAGGCGCCAGCTGAGCAGGGAGATCAGGGCCACCAGTGGGAAATGAGTCCCTCGGAGAACCTCCATAGGCGCAAGCCAGAGTTTGGCTGATAGATTCAAGTGTTAAAGAGGGAGGAACCGCCCCGGTATTGTGATGGTTGAGTGCATGATGCCAAGACCACCCACACTCCGTCAATGTCGATGAGGCAATTCGAGTGCCAGAGGCGGCTGAAGGTAGCGATGTCCTTGTTGTGTTAGAGACTTTAGGGAATCGAGTTGTAGGAGCGATAACACCGTTGACCTTACAATTTCTTCCTTCCTTCCTCCCTCCCGACTTCTCGGACTGGGGCCTTAGCGAGACTTCGTCGGACTCACCAACACCTTTCAATTCGTAGGGCTACCACACCTCGACATTGCCATCACATCGTGGATTGGCCACAGACCGTGCGTGCTTCGGAGTTCTGTTGCTGTCGCTGTCTGAGAGGTTTTTAAAGAACAGCAAGTCTTTCTCAGCGAACCATGCGGCTCATTGTCACGGTATCAAAATGTAATAGGTCCTAGGATGAGGTACGATGCGAACCCCAGATTCTATTTTGATACACGAAGTACTGCTGGCGGTGTCTCAAGCGGCTGCACCCGCCGGAGCTAATCATCCTAGCGTGTTGCACAAACCAGAGTTCCTTTCCGAAGCCTAACCTCATGTCTTCGCCAACCTCTCGATGCCATCAAGACTAAAGCATTGAAGGCAGCTGGATGGCCACCTCCTATGCTTGCGCAAGCACTTGAGCTCTTCGAACGGAATGACCGATGTCATGACTCACGTTACCTCCACAAAACCTGTAACGAAAGTCTAGTCCTCGGACTGTTGACGCCAACGATGTTATCCCGACTTTTTCGATAACCCACTGTCACCCTATGCGAACGCCAAATGTACCCTGGACATATCCAACAAAAAGAAGTGATGTGGCTGGGGTAAAGACTTGAAAAATCTGGCAGGTTGATGGACGCCAACCTCCATCATCTTGGCTAATTGCTCGTCCTGGATGGCTGGCTGTCTAGTCTGTTTTCACACCACCCAATACACCGAAAATCCCCAAACAGCATATTACCACCGCTCTTAGTGCCAACACAGGAGGTATTTTCCTTACTTCCTCCACGTTGTATGTTAGGACGCGTCCTCGCAACCGGCCAACAAATATGACTTCGAATGAGAGATTGAGGACCAAGCCTAAGATAGCACCACCACACGGAGTTGCCTCTGTCTGTCGGTTGCACTGCGCAGTCCGAATCAAAACACCCCTAATCGAACAAAGGAAATTCTGTCTTCGCAACGTATACCCAAAACGCCGAAAGAGTGTAAAGTCAATCCCAAGCAGCGAAGAAATTCATCAACATACGAAAGAAATACATTAACGATGGGGCCACACCTCGTGATGTCAAACAGGAAAGACACGTGATGAATAGACAAGTGCGTCCATCACCATCAACATCATCATAAAGAGGCGACGTGTTGTTCTGTAACCATCATACTTACCAAAAGACCGATGATCGCGGAGATCGGAAAGAGATGCAAGAAAAAATTTCGGTGAGGTTTTTCAAAAATGATGGCTCGGTAACTGTCAAGACATAACACATAGTGGTTGTTCTCGGCTCATGCTCAACGCCACCGAGGGGTCGATAACTCGAAAGGATAAAAGATTGCACGGTTCGAAGATGTGGCAAGAAATGAGAAATGACTGGAAAGAGAGTGAAGCTCAACGAGCTCTGTGTGTTGGCATACATTGAGGCTGCAAATTACAGCGTCGGATGGAACAGTATGATGCTACTCTGTTGCATGCGATCGAGGAATCCAGATTTGCTGGAGATCATGACAACGAAGCGTCTTCTTCTCTCTCCGCACCTAGACGGGGCTGGGAGCGAGATGTAGGTGATGCAACCGGTAATGCTTCAGGCGAGCATCTGTGCGATGAAAGACCTTGTCGCAGCCCAGGTCTTCACAGGGCCATATGTAACCTCTGTGTTTGGACCGCCTATGACGACCGAGATTCCCTTGTCCATACTTCCCCCTAAACTCTGTGCCGCAGGCATCACAGCGAAGACTCTGAGAGGACGAGGAGCTTCCAATCGAAGAACGCGATGAGCGCAGTGGAGCGTACGACGAGATGTGAGTGCTAAACGGATTGAGCAACTGAGAATTTTCCGTGCGTGACAAACTACAAAGCTTGGTTAACCCAACGATGAACTCGAACATGAGTAAGTCAGGGCTTACCCGGAAGGCATTGCGTCACGGCCTCGATTGAGATTGGCGGGCGTACATGCTCGTATGTTGCAGTTGAACGTAGGCCTCATGTTGTTTCCTGGTAGCTGGCCTCGCTCGCTAACGCTAGGGTCGTCAGACTGGTACGCGAAGCTTCCAGGACGTGGCATCGATGCGCCAGCGGTGTCCCCAACATCATCGTCATGGAGAAATTGCTTATAGGGAGAAACAAAGTCAGTCAGCGAACTTGTAGTACAACCAACGATACTGTCTTGGTTGCCCGGCTGTAGGAACACATCGCTCATGCGCGTTTCAAGCTCCTTGGCGTGGTTGGTGTATGTGTTCTCCGTCGACCACGGACCACATGTAGCATCCGCGTAGGTTTGCTGGAAATCCGTTGGGAAGTACGGGGACCGAGAAGATCTCCAAGCCAGTAATGGCTCCTCAGGATTGTAGAAGCTCCCTCCTGGGCCTTGGCTGTTGCCTCCATAAGACTGCTGTCCGTAAGGTGGTCCGGGTCCGAATACGACAGACGAAGCGAGGGGAGAAGCTTCGTCTGGCGTACTGAGACCAATGAATTCGTTGTTGTATGAGCTAGGGGCTGGGGCTCCGTAGTTGCCTCGACCGTGCTCAATGTCAATGTGACCAAGAGACTGGCGTAGGCGAGATCGGTCGAAGTTCGAATATTCCGGAGGGCGATGGAATTGAACGCCATGGTCTTGCGAGATCTGATGTTGAAGAAGGTAGTACGGATCGGTGAGAGTTTGCTCCTGACCTCCTGAAACTCCAAGCAGTGCGGTTCGTGCCATGGCTGTGGGCTGTTGTGCATATGACGACGATGAGAAAGAGCTAGGAGATCGCGTTTGCGATGGGTGGAAGTCTGGCGCTGGTATCCTATCCTGGGTTTCAAGATTGTGCTGGTCGGCCGTGTCGATTGAATAATTGTGGGCAACGGGCGTGCGAGTGTGAAGGCTCTGCATAACGATGTTGGTCATCGTCGAGTATGATTCCTGGTAAGACGGATTCATTTCCGCCATCCGCGCGTTGTCAAAGGCATCTCCATCCAGGTTCTCCTGGCTGGAAGTGTTCGGATCTGGGGTACACTCTTCAGGCTGCCTAGGCCAACTCGAACCCATGTAGTCATGGTCCATGTCTGCCAACTAGGTCTTCTGTCGACGATATCCTTTTTATATCGACGCAATGACTGAGGAGGTGTGAACGAACGAGGATTGTCGTGGAAAAATCAGTGGGTGTGAAGATGTTACAGAAAGAGTGTTGTCGCCGGCAAAGATGTGTGTCTGAAATGAGTGGCAGTGAGGAGTAACGAGTGGTCGGTGGGAATGCGATGTCCTTGAGTAAGGGTGATGAAGAAGGGTTCGTCTGTTTTTGTAAGAGTTGGGAGCCGGGGCAGGCCACCTCCAAGAAGGCTACTAAGGTGGGACAGGGGTGCTAGAAGGACGTTGCGCCAGGTCGCGAGATGGACACACGGCACTACCGCGTTCGATCTCAATGATGCTACAGTCTAGCAGTGTAAAGACAAACGCGTCGAGGCTGGAGCAGTGTCCGATCTTGTACGCAAGTTTGGCCTGCACCTCAGGAGTAGATGTGAAAGACTTAGGGAACCAGGCAATACAAACACCAGGGTCCGAAGCATTGGTAGTGGAACGCCAACTCGATGCCCAGACGCCAACCCGGTGCCCATCTAAGCCTCACTCTGCCTTCTTGTGGACGTTGTGATCCGGTCATCGGCATCGTCTCTTCATTGCAACAGGAAGCACCAGTGGCCGCAGAAAAGTCCATACCGCAAGCCAGTAGGAATATAGGAGACAGACGTGCTGGTCGCCGTGTACATCAGCTGCATACATCGCTACATGCGGCTCTGTCTGCAGATCGCGCCAGTTGCAGAGGCCTGTTATCATGAAGAGCTCTGACGTTGAGCAGACCCCCCAACACTCATAATTGCTGTGTCAGTTAGCTAGTGTTAGCCACGGACCAGGCTGATACTGATCCTTCAGTGTTCCACGTCTGGCGTGATGCCCCTACCCACGCGGGGATGCGACTGAAGTGTTTCGACACACCGCTACCTTGGCAGCCGACCAATCGACGATGATGTAGGCCCTGGCCTGGAGTATATGCACTGCCTCGCAGTCCATGAGGGCGACTGTAATGCCACCAAGGCAAGGCGTACTCCAGCCGAGAAAGGCTACCGGCGAGCTTTGGGTAGCGGCAAGCAACGAGGAGCCATCTCGTTGTACATGCTAGTCTTGCGCCATTTGTGAGCTTCCGAGCTTGGTTCCAGCTTAGAGCGACGCATCTATGGCGAGTGGAAGGCGGCAGTGCATCTCGGAGATCGCAGGTGACGTATTCTGCTTGACCGGCTGTATACGGGATGGGTAACCAGACACGCCTCGAAAGTATAGAGCAGAAGGGAGCGTGCTTTGCCGGAAAGATTCGAAACTCCTCCAACTGTCGGCCTCCCAGCTGTCTTTAGTATTTTGCAGACAATCCACGCCATACTCCAGTAGGGTCAACTCCGCCTGCAGGCCGTGTTGGGGGCGGCAGTGATCACCATGGCCCGGTCTTGAAAAAGGTTGACAGGCTTGCAGCCTTGCTGCAGCGTGAACGGTAGGGGTTGCAACCCCTAAGGCACGTTACGGTTCCGGCAATCTTGGAATATTCTGCGCCGCTAAGTTTCTCGTTGTAAGATGCCCCTTTTTCTCTACAGATCGCGTCGTCATGCATCACGTTCCATCATTCATGACTTGCAAGTTTGATCAGACAAAAGGGGTACACTTCCATCGGCGGTGCAGAGTTCCAACCGGACCCCATTCATAACCAGAGTCGCGGCGGCAGTCGCTACAGTGAGTGAGCTCCGCACTTGACAAGCCACCAGGAGTGATGGCGGATAATGAGCTGCATACACCACACTAATCATCGACTATGCGCAAATACCCTTACAGATCCAGAGACCGTACTCCTGGGTGGACAGTGCCAGAAGCAGGATGTTTACTGTCGACTTATCTGGCGTCTACTCACATTGATTACATTGCAGAAAATCTAATAACCAATGCCATCTCTATCGAAGAGTGCACCTACGGCCACGTTTTCAGCCGTTCCACCCGCGCACACTCCAACACATCACAGCACCCACACACATTTCGCACCCAATGCGGCAAGATTTGGCGAAAGCGGCGTCGAATCCTACAACCCACTGCGATCGAACCGGGAAGGTGGGCGGCAACTGAGCTTTATCGGCTCCTAATCATGATAGTCGAACATCGTTTGCGAGCCATTTGTGGACGGCAGGAGATTCTCGAAACAGCCACTGGATAATCCCATCGATGATGAAGTGAGGGAGCCGATGCACGCGCTCGGTAAACTCCACTTGAACGCGTGAACCGACATATGCACCTGGAGTACAACACCATCACGCGCGGTAGAGGAGATGCCCCAATAACACGTCGCGATGTACAAGGCTTCATACCCTCTGCATGTCCAAGAACTTTCCAATCAAACGACCCGAAGTGACTGGCACGAATGCCAGAAATCGGTCATGGTAATCGTGGAACATGCGCGTACCTACTGGTTCAGATACATCAGTGCAACGCGTCGTGACTCGAGAACCTCGATATACGGGATCCAACTGTGTGTCGAGTATAAGGTTCAAAAGGAACGGGCCGCGATGCATTTGACAGGTCGGAAGAGCTATCCCGGATGCTGCGCTCGAGTCAGGTCCCTCTAAGCGCGCGGTTTGGTAGAGTATCCCAACAAATGATTACGCGATGAACGTCGATACTTACTGGATGCGGAGCCCGTCCGCGGGGACCTGTTCTGCAATGGCTTGTGGTTCTTTCTGGTTGATGATAATTGTACAGAGATATGATGGAGACGTTCGTTCGACTCCTTTCCCCGACTCCGCCTCCCCCACGAACTCCGCATGCACATCTAGGTATTGGTAGTCATGAAAATTTGAGCTCTCAAAGTCCGCAAACAATATCATAGTAGATGGTTTTGATCACTGAGCCCAGCACTAGCGAACAACAGTCTTGGTGATGAATAGGCCATATTGGAGACAATGATGACTGGTATGAGGAGCAGAACGAAGACGAGGGTTCTGCCACGTATCGATTTCGAAGACTGAGTATTCGTGATGTCTTCCGCCTAACCGCAGTCCTTGGATGAAAAACTTCGTGTTTATCGTGTCACGTACCACTCGCTTCTTGTCACTTGGCCAACTCATACGCTTGGACGAGTTCGATATCGGAGTGACAGAATGGGGTAGGAAGCGGAGAGACATATAGTAAGAGGAAAGGGACGGGTAGCAAGTCGAGAGGTCAAAGGAGTAAACTATAAGCATGTCTACCCGCTGCGCATATACGTGTGTGAGATAGGGATACCGAGCGCGGTAGTAGATGTTACTGTGCATATGCCTTTTCCGAGATCAAGATCCCAAGTACTACAACAACCACATGTTACCGAAAATGTACCATGCATGAACTGAAAAAAACGTGCTGATTCTGTTCATAACTTCTCATGATTCGAAGAGATGGGCATGTTGATGAATTTGGATAGATCTCGCAGTGATGAAGAACACACGATGCATCATAGGCGCGGAGATCGGACCCAATGGGAGGGGCTACCTCGGCGTACCGACCCGCCGAATCGTCGGGCGCTCACGGTTGTCGAAACGTCATGCACTTTTTCGCGACTTGTAGGCGGAGCAACCATACAGCTTGTGATACATTGATCTTTTCGGCCTGCTGGGACTGTGGCATGATGCTCGTTGTAGCTTCGCATCCTACATCATAGCAATTGAACACTGGACGGCGCGGCAATGTCAGATGGGAAGTCGCGTTCGTCGTCGTACTGTACGTTGGATTCTTGATAGGATATGGGATGGAAACTACAAGCCAGAAATCTATTCTAACAGCAGCATAGTTCACTTCTTCGCCGGCCTGAGCTCAGGCGTTCTCTCCGCCGTTCTCCTCCAGCCCGCAGACCTCCTCAAGACTCGAGTCCAGCAGTCGCGATCCAACACACTCGTCGGCACGATACGATCGATAGCCAGCGGGCCAAATCCCATACAGCAATTCTGGAGAGGAACCCTGCCTAGTACACTCCGAACTGGATTTGGGTCTGCGATATACTTCTCTGGCCTCAATGCGCTGCGACGGAGGGCAGCTCTCCTCGCTGCTGGCAACAATGATGCAACTATCAAAGGACTCGAGCACTCGAGCTCCCTACCCAAGCTGAGCAACACGGCGAACCTGGCGACGGGAGCCTTTGCGAGAACGTGGGCTGGCTTCGTGATGATGCCCATTACAATTCTCAAAGTGCGATACGAAAGCAGTCTGTATTCGTACAGCTCGCTCTTCACAGCCTCAAGAGACATCTTCCGCACCGAAGGCATCAAAGGCTTCTTTGCAGGATTTGGCGCAACAGCAGTTCGCGATGCGCCGTACGCCGGCCTGTACGTTCTCTTTTACGAGCAGTCGAAGCGCAAGCTGTCCAGTCTTGCGACTAAGATTGAAGAGAAATCGGGCGCAAGTATGAAGCTCTCCACCAGTACTTCAGTGGGCATAAATTTCATCTCAGGTGTCTCAGCCGCGGGTCTAGGCACTACGGTTACGAATCCCTTCGATGCGATCAAAACACGCATACAGCTCATGCCGGATCGCTATGGGAACACGATACAAGCGGCGAAGAAGATGTTCGCCGAGGAAGGCGTAAGGAGTTTCTTCGATGGGCTGGGCATTCGCATTGCAAGGAAGGCGATGAGCAGTGCGCTAGCGTGGACTGTGTATGAGGAGCTCATACGGCGGGCAGAAAGGGAGTGGAAAGAAGTCGTCGAGGAAAAGGTGTAAAGTACAGTGTATGATTACATGCATTCAGGGCGTTCATCATGGGCGTTAGCAGTGGATAGATCGCTTCTCACTCAGGCTGGGGGGTTCAGGCGTCCAGTCCCATTCGTCTACAAGGAGCAATGCAAAGTATGCACGATGGTTGCGACCATGGCAAGGGTATACTCTATGAAACAGCTTTACGAAGACCCATGCACGATGATCACGCAAAAGCGCGCGGCTGAAGCTCTCCAGGGCTCTCGCTTCACGATCAGCCCTGGCGCAGGCGGTTCACCCCATCCCCACCAGAATGACCGATATCGCCGGCACATGCTTGTCCCGATCAAGGTGGCGGTCACGATGTTGGTGTACTACGCACGCGAGCACCGTGTTTCAAGAGGCGCTTTCCGTGCTCCAACATGCCAACATGTGCCTCGCATCGCGGAGCAGCAGCAGTAGCAGGGCCCAGGGCGATGCCATCCAATACACCAGCTTGCTCGCTCGACTTTCTGACAATGGGCCGCTGATGAGGCTGACACCCGTCGCGGTTCGCCCCCACCGCCATAGGCATGCCGGCGTGTTTTGGTGTAATTTTAGAGCGTGCCCCTCCTTCGAGACCACCACATGCACCCGTCGACTCAATGCGCCGGTAAGCGCGTCCCCAGAACCGAAGACGCAGAGCAGCACGGCCGCAAAGCACCGCAGCCGCCTGCATCGCAACATGTCTGCGATGGACAATTGCGCTGCGAGCATGTGTACCGCCACCTGCACCGTCACCGGTATGATGCACCTGTTCTCATTCGCCCGTGGGCGTTCAGCAGACCGCGAAAACACCCCGGCCCTGGCGGTAGCTGCCTGATGACTAGCTGCATCGCGGGTGGCATTTCAGCCCCCAAAGGCTCTGGTCGCCTGGATTGCGTTCAAATTGGACGGGTGGCCGCATTTCTCCAGCTGGATTCTCTTCGCTTTCCTGCTTTTCCTTCTGACGTTACCTGCTGTGCGCTGCTGGTGTCAGACTGCTTGTGCTGCCCGCCCATATCATCACTCACGCACCCCGCTCTGCGCTGCACTGCACTGCATCACTGCTTACACTTTGTGTCTGAGACCAGCAAAGGCGGTCTTGTCTTGTTTGCTTCTTTGCAGACACGTTCTGGCAAACTGCAGCAAGACTTATAGTCACTCCATTTTCACTGCATACCCCACGCATTCCACGCCTCCACGTTCAAGATGCCGCGGGCAGATGACTGGGACTATACCGAGGACGAGTGGTACGCCACCGACAATATAACCACCGGCGCTCGCCATGTCCGACCATCAGCACCCCCACCACCAGTTCGCAGAGTCCACCTTGACGATGACATCCGCCCTGGCTATGGTCGCCGCACAACCGAGTTCCTCACCCCAGAGGTTCACTATACGTCCGGTCTCCATCGGACCCGCTCCCAAGGTCACGGACCCACCCCCAACGTGACCATCTACAACACCACGCGCATGGACAACGAAAGCAGTCCCAATGTGCGTACCGAACAAAAGAGCCGAGACAGTAGCCCCCGCGGCCGAGGAGGAGGTGGCACTCGCAGAATCCCTGGTGAATGGGCACTCGAAGATGAGATTGCTGAGCTGAGGCTGGAAGTCAGGCGGGATCATCATTCTCGTTCTCGCTCCCGGCATGATTACGATGACCGCCGTCAGCGCCATTCGCCCGACCGCAACTACGAGGATAAGATCCAGTTGACGCTTGCTCAGCAGCGTCTGAAGGATGCTGAAGAGCAGCTTCGCAGGGAACGACAGTCCGATCATCACTATGAGGATAAGATTCAACTGACGCTCGCTCAACAACGGCTCAAAGATGCGGAAGAGAAGCTTCAAAGGGAGCGACATTCGGGCCACCATTACGAAGATAAGATCCAGTTGACGCTCGCCCAACAGCGACTCAAGGAAGCCGAGGACAAGCTCGAACGGGAGCGACAGGAAGAGGAGATGGAACGCCGTGAGGAGCTTGTGAAGCGCAAGATGGAGCTCAAGTACATCAAAGACAGGAAGGAGCGCGATGCTGAAGAGGAGCGCATCAAGTACCAGGAGGAGCGCTTCAGGCACGAGTGGGAGCTCAAGCACGAACGCGAGGACCGAGAGCGTGAGCGCAACGCCAGGGAAGAAGAGAAGAAGCGAGCTGAGATCATTGCGGAGAACCGAGCCAAGATGACCAGGGAACAGCGTGATGCAGAAGACCAACGTGAGCGCATCTTGATGAAGCTGGAAAAGGAGAGGCGCGAGCAAGAGGAGGAGCGTCGGGCGATATTGGCTGAGAACCGAGCTGAGATGTCGAGGGAGCAGCGGGACGCCGAAGAGCAACGTGACAGGATCCTGGCGAAGTTAGAGAGAGAGAGGCGTGAGCAAGAAGAAGAGCGCAGGGCTATCATCGCCGAGAACAAGGCCAAGATGTCACGAGAGCAGCGCGAGGCCGAGGAGCAGCGAGAGAAGATCCTTGCAAAGGTGGCAAAAGAGAAGAAGGAGCAAGAAGAGGAACGCAGAGCCATTATTGCAGAGAACACAGCCAAGATGGAGAAGGAGGCGCGAGAGCGTGCTGAGAAGGAGAGAGCCATGGAAGTTGAGCGCAAGCGCATCATCGTCGAGAACGAAGCAAAGGTCGCAAAGCAGGCAAAGGAGGCCAGAGAAGCCCAGCAACGTGCAGTCGACGAGTACAACAAGAGGAAAGCCCAGGAGGAAGCCGACGCCAAAGAAGAACGTGAACGCATCATATACGAGTACGAGCGCAAGAAAGTCAACGACGCTGAAAAGGAGAAGCGTGCGCGCGAAGAGCTCATCATGCAACTACGTCTCGAGGAAGAGCGCAAGAAGCAGAAAGACAAGGAAGAATACGACGCTTTCCTGCGCAAGCAAGCCGAGAAGGAAGAAGAAGAGAAGAAGCGAAAGGAGGCTCAGGAAAAGGAGCTTGAGGAGACCATGCGCAAACGCCTTGCACAATTCGGCTTCCAGGACAATCAGATCCAGGCACTAGTTCACCCGGAAAAGCAGAAGGAGTTGCAGCAGGGTCTCACGCCGCATAATCCTCTCCGTCTAGCTCCACAGCCGACGTATGCAAAGGTGCATCGGACACATCTTGATGTCGAGACGCTGCATTATTACAACATTCCGTATGAGTTTGATACAGTACGTCACCTAAGATGAATGCCCTCCTCTCTGAATTATACTAACGCAACAACAGAACCCAGACTACATCATCGTCCTCCGCGAAATGGACCAGCGCGAAACAGACATTCTCTTCGAGCACACGCGCCGCTTACGCATGGGGCATGGTGGCGGGGATCGCTTGTTCATCGAGGCAGATGGGCGTGATAGGAGAGGCAAGAATGAGTATGCGTTTGTGAGGCGGAAGTCGCGGTCGAGGTCGAGGAGCGATGTCGGTGGGCGCGCGTCGTCTAGGAACGTTACGCTTGGGCAGATGTTGTTCCGTTGAGGTAGGTTGTTTGGGTTTGGTGGTCCATGGGATTTGGTGGTCCATGGGGTTTAGGGGTCCATGGGGTCTGTTAGTCCACGGGGTGGCCTGGATGATTTACACATGTGATGCTGCGTGTTACGAATTCACTTTGTTATAGCTTATACCATTCTGAATACTTTTACTTGATGCTGGTTGTTGTGTTGCTTTGATCTTGGAAGTAGTGTTCGCTGTAGATAATCTACAAATACGCGACTCCAATTTTTGTCAGATATCGCGGGTCTAACGTGTGTTGCTAGCCCATGTAGTCCCAACAGCAGCACAACGCTTCACCGGTACTTGTGCCACCACACTGTAGCTGACAGGCACTCAGCCTCAACGCTGGTCAGAACCGACTTCTGCAACGTTGTATGCGAAGGTAAGGATTCCAACTTGCGGGGGAAATTACCAGATCCGCCAGTGAAAGTCTAAGCACGTGCTCATCCAGAATGTGATTGGCTGACATCTGATCCATGACCAGCCAACGCGCGTGGGGCAGGTCTTCGGCCCGCCCGCAACGTGATTACGAGCCTCGGCTTTTGGTCTAGCATAATCATCGCTCCAGGCTCGCGCGCAGCAGTCCGTCGCCGCAACAATCAACACTCTTATACATTGCTTACCATATTTTGCTTTCTGATTCTTCTTGCTCGCGGTGATACCCCTTTCCTTCTTCTTCTCTAGACCACAGATATGGCGGACGCACTTTGTGGGCCGTCAAACGCCCTTCAGAACTTCCAGAAGCATAGCACGGTTGATCGGACGCTGCAGCAGGATCGCTTGGTTGCGAGACATGGGTCGCCGGCGCAGGTAATATCTACACCGTGAAACAGTGTACGATGAGGTCTGACTGACACACGGCTGTAGGGCTTCCGATCAACACAACAGCCGAATGGTCTGTTAGATTCCGAGTTCGATGCCTTCCAGGCCGGCAGGCCGGCCCCTCCGCCGCAAGACTTCCAACACTTTGCGCCGCAGTTCGCGCAGCCTCCTCCACAATTTTCACATGCGCCGCAAGCACCGGACTGGGCGGCAGACTTTCAGCGTCTCAGTGTCGCATCGCCGCCTCCCCAAGCACTGCAGCATCAGCGGCCACAAGCAGCCAACGCGGCGTCAGCATGGCATCAAGACTTCATGAGACAGCAGACACCTGTTGTTCAAGCGCCAGTGATGCAACAGAACACATACAACAGCATGGGTGGCTACAATATGGGCGGCTTCGGCTCCCAATCGTACATGCAACCCCCGGCCTTTCAGCCTTCACAAATCGCCCAAGGCAAACAACCTAAACAAGAAGCCATCCCCGCTTTCGACGAAGCAGCCTTCGAGCAGGCCTTCGCCCAAGCACAACAAGACATGATGGACGTCGCATCTCAGGAGCAGAAGATGGAGGAGTCGCGACAAGCAAACCCAGAGGTACTGGGCGCGACACAACGGCCGGGTGAGATGGATCCCCTCATACGGATACGAGAGACACAGCCAGGTGTGTAGTATACCGTACTTCCCATACCACGGATTCGCTAACAATCTTTCTCTTAGACATCTACTCGGCCATTCAAGTCTGGAGCGAAACGGGCCTCGGCCGAACAGAAGAAGCCGTCGCGTTTCTGGACAAGATGGCTGGCCTCGAGCAGAATGGGGAGCTGGTACAGGATCCGAATGAGGCGACGTGGATCGTGGACTCGTTGCAGAGGATCGTGCAGCGCGATGCTCCGACTGAGGTGCAGACGAGAGCCGAAAGATTGATTACAGCGATTCAACAAAGGCTCATGAGTCAGTATCCGCTGTTCTCGAGTGCACCGTTGAACAGCACATGGTTGCGCGAGTCGACCGAGGAAGAATTACATAGGAACGCGTTTGAGCAACCAACACTCGAACAACAGCCCGAGCCACAAAAAGAAGAACAACAACAACCTCAACGCAACGAAGAAGACGAAATGGCAGAAACAGCAGGACGCCTCCTAGAACGCGTCGCAGACAACACGAGCGAGAAATTCCAAAACAGTCAATTCCTCAGCCTCATGCGCAAACTGCGCGATCGAGAAGTCAAAGTGCAAGAAGATAAAATCGTTGAAGTCGATGGTGCTGGAGGACAAAGTACTACTACAGCCCCGATATCGAATACTACACCATCCACATCACAATCAGAATCACAACCACAATCACAACAACAACCACGCTATACATCCCTCATCCCCCCCATTGACCGCGAAATCCTCAACCACGCCGCCACAGACTTTGAAACCCCAATTTATTCCTCCGACTCGCCTCCTTCAGCTTCACAGTGAGCTTCTCTAACCCCGCCTTTCCACACAAAGACATGGGTGTGCTGATCACGCGGTAGAGGTCTCTAAACACCCAGACTGCGCCGTTAGAAGCCCGAGATGGGGAAAGGGCGACTCGTATACCCTGGACGGAACAGGATGCTGATCTTTGGAGACATGTGGTTCCTGGGCGGGATCCGGTGAGTCAGATGAGAGGGGCCTAGGGTTTGAGAGATTTGAGTCGTTTTGGAGATGGGATGGGTTAGATGGTGTTGGACGTGTGCACAGATTTTGCATTCACTGTTCTTGCTCAACGGGTAAGGGGCTTTCAGGAAGAGGAAATTGCACGCAGTTCATGTTTCTGTGTGTGTATGTGTATGTGTGGCAGGCTTAGCACGTGGTGTATAGGCTGTGTCGTGTGTGCCCTGCCTTGGGCTTCGATGCATCGAGCACGTACAAGAATATATATAATTAGTGAATAAAAAGTACAGCAAATCAGCCTGCATGTGCAGTACAACTCTCCATGGCGGAAGAACATCTAACTATACTCCCCCTCCAACCCAACCAAACCAAACCCAATCAATCAATCAATCAATCCCCCACAGAGGGGCCAAATCCGCAAACAACAACCATGAAGTAAACGAACCCCCCGAATCCCAAATCCGCATTACCTCAAACACACCTCCCGTGCGATATAACTATCTAGAGATCTAGGTGCTATGCCCAAAACGTCCTCACATCACCTCGAAAAGCTTGTTAGACTACTTCTGTGCTCTGCCCTAGGTTTGATTGAATTGGATAGGCATGTGTGTCCTTGAGCTGGAACAAAAGTGGAACAAGGGAAAACAGGTTTTGAGGTAATGGGGGTGTGGGTGGGGAAGCAAGCTTGATGGGAAGATGGAAGCCGGGAGATGGTGCGGATGCGAGAAGCAGAAATATAGACATGGGATTTACTTTTCATGGATCAACAGAGTCATTTGTAGAGATATCTTGGTTTTTGGACTTATATGTATACAAATCTGTGTTCTCTGCAATCGCCCCCCCCCCCCCTCAAACTTTCCTTCTCCTGCTAAACATAATACCAGTCACCATAGAGCATCTCACCCTTGCAGTCGTATTCCTCTTCTTTGACCATGTTGTTTTCATCATCAGAGTCTCCTTCATACTCGATCTTTGCGTCTTACGCAAAAGACACGGGTGTAGAATCAGAAGAGACAGACGCAGCCAAGCGGAACCAGTGTCCTGGAAGCTGTTGGTTCCGGTGACGGTTGTGGCAGTAGACTCAACAGGACGCTCGAGTGCGTGAAACACACGGGTAGAATCAGAAGAGACAGACGCAACCGAGCGGGGCAAGCGGCCCTGCCAGCTCTATTCTCTGCTGAAAAGGAGATCAGTCACGACGGAAGAAGTGAAAGATGGAAGAGACCTCTATCTTCGATTCGGCACCGAGGATCTCCCACTCTCCCATCCTCCCGCTAGATTGACTAACGGGAGTGCGGGCGATGTCGTGACCATGAACTACGTTCGAGCGTTTAAGCGGATGCCACCATTTTTTATTGTGAGCACCCCAGCAGTGGCCTGTGCCTCATTCTCTCCTCGTCATCAAAGTATCCCCAGACGAAGACCATGACGAAACGGAAGCCATACATGCTTCAGGAAGTCGCTGATCTGGACTGAACGATTTGGGCTATTGTAGACTCGTGACCATTAATTCGGTGCCCGGGTAGTGACGAAGTACAAGGCGAGAAGGTGGCAATATGTTGAAGGTAAAAACACATGGAGGCTTCAGAGGTCAAGGACACCCAGGTCGTGATACTAATGCTCGCACTGAAACAGGCTAGATGCAGGAGCTGTTGATTATCCGGTGTTGATGATTGAACAAGAGCGCTGACCAGGTGCCGTGATGTATGATTTGATCGCTTGTGAGTGCTGACTGTTGTTGCTACATGAGCCTTGCCGACGAAGCGAAGCAGCTGGTGTATCTTGGGCCCAGGATATCTTCAAGCATGAAATGCAAAAGACAGCCGCGCTTAGAAGCACCAACTCAGTCGCATTACGTCTCACCAGCAGTGCTGAAGAGTCGGGTTGATGGTACAACGTCCAGACTGGCTAGTCGTCATTAGTACAGCGGATACGTGTCGATGTGCAGTGGATGCTCCCTGGATAGTGGAAAAAGTCTGTAGCTTGTATCTCGAAACGGCTCAACCAGTCCTATAACAAGAAGGGTATTGAGCGTAAGCATCGTAAAAGACGATAATAAGTCGATGAAGTTCCCATGGCTTTGAAAGTTGGTAACTTGCGATGGAACAGATTTACCAGCCGCATCCAACATATCAAGGGACGATCGTCTACATGACTAGAGAAATATACCGTAGACAGGCATTGGTGATGGGTGTTGTATGAGGTTGTTAGTGGCAAGTGTTCGACGCCATTGTCTGCCTGGCTTGGAATAAGTTCAGCCGGAGATGCGGTCAGCTACAGGCGAGGGCCGATGCTTTAAGTCCCCAAGAACCACGTTTTGCTCAGGTAAGTTATTACCACTGTCGTGATTGTTATAGCAACCTAACGTGGCTTGTCCTGTCCCAAGAGAAGGAACAGGAATGCAACATACCCAAGACTCGCGAGCAAGGTGAAGCGTCCAATTGTGCCATCCCGATTGAAGAGTCCCCGACGGAGTGTTAGGGAAGGGCTCATGTTGCAAATAGATAGCGGCCGAGAGTACTCTTTCAGGCCTTTGGTGGCTTCTCGAGTTGCTGGGTTGGAAGGTGTGTTGTCAATTCCTTATCTTCAATCACCGCCAACTCATTCCTCCTATTCTCGACGAATCGTACGCACCACATCACAGACCACCAAGCCAGAACTCCTTATATCATCCGGACAGGTATTGTCAAGAGTATGTTGATAAGCTAGGTGACCCACGAACTGCGACCTGCAACGATGATAATGAGACGTCGAATCTTTTCGTTCTGCCTCAATAGCGATTTTGGCGACTGAAAAGATCATGGAGATGATGGTGTATTTTGCAGATTGGAGGAGAATCAGTCGGTGCAGTATATGTTCGACGCCATTGTCTTATGTTCGACGCCATTGTCTTATGTTCGACGCCATTGTCTTATGTTCGACGCCATTGTCTTATGTTCGACGCCATTGTCTTATGTTCGACGCCATTGTCTGAACCGCACGAGCGTGGCTTGAAATAAATTCGGCCGGAGATGCGGTCAGCTGTGAACAACGATGGTGGACCCAAGGGTCAGTAGCTTACCAGAACCCAGTCTCTCGGTCATACTTGACCTGGTTCTCCTCCTGCTTGAAGACCTGGCCTTCCTCCCCTCTCTTCTCCTGTTGAAGACAACATTAGTCAAGACGGAAGAAGTGGAACGTGGGGGTGCTCACCAGTGTCGGTTCGTTGTGCCAAAATGATTCACGGGGATCTCCAACCCTCTGATCCTCCCGCCGGCTCCGAGTAACAGGAGTGCGGGCGTTGTCTGCCGTGACCAGGGACTACGTTTGAGCGGATGCCACCATCTTCATTGTCAGCACCCCAGCCACTGCCGTAAGTCGAGCTTATGCAGCTGGCTGGGGGCCATTGCGGTTGGGGTCGTGTTGCGGTTCAGCTTTGAGATCGGTAAGGGCCAAGACGACAACCATGGCAGGGAAGAAGACCACTCCGGCGGCGGTAAGAGCACCGAGTTGTGCTGCCTTGGCCGGGTCGTCACCGAGGGCCTTATCGAGAAGCACGAAAACGTAACCCCCGAACCACTTGAAGTGGTTTCTCATGGCATCCCGAGTGAAGAGCCCCCGACGGAGTATTAAAGAAAAGTTCTTGTTGCAAATAAATGGTAGTCGAGGGGACTCTTGGTAGTGTTGCAAAGAAGAGAAAAGCAGCAAACGAGATGGAAACTGCTCTTTTGTCTTGGGGTTGCGGCATTGCGACTGTTATACGAAGTTTGCTGATGATTCTTCCTGCTTGTCGGTGGTTTCTCGAGTCACTGGGTTGGAAAGTGCGTTACGATCAAATCGAGCAACATCAGTCCTATAGAGGGTGCCCCTTCTCTTGTGTAGGTTTTGAGACAGCATAGTGGTGTATGGTGCAACGGTAAGAAAGTAAGGACAAGAGAGGAAGTCAGCTTCGCAGGTTTTATACAGTTCTTGCCATTTGTTTCTACGGTGTGCATTAGCTTGGTACCAAACTCTAGAGCGCTTAACAATAGATTCTTGACGGTAGTGTACCAAAGTTTACTTTATAGAATCCCGTCATATTGAAGGACACGATGCACTGTGGACGTGGAGACTAGACAATGACTTGAAGACGTAGTCTTCACAACACACCGCCGTTGGCAAACCACAACGAGGAAATTACTAGCATGCTCCACGGTACACTAAGGGCATAGGGTGAGAGTTTAGAGAATTATTGTCAGACTTTGAAGATGTCATCATTAGAACAAAAGTTGGTAGTGCTAGAGTGTAGGCATCAATAGATCAATATCGTGGACGACTCCGTAGCCCAGAATCCCTGCACTCGCCCCACTTTTACCGCGGCCGGGAGAACGTCGGACCGCAAGAAAAAGTTCGGGAAGTTCGCAACTTTGGCGCCCAGAGGTGCGAAACTGCAACATCAGAATTTCTTACCCGGAACATGGCTGGAATCAAGCGCAAATCGACCGTACCGAGTAGCGCGGACACCAAATCGAACAGCAAGAAGATCAAGGTCGAAAAACCCACATCGAAGCGTGGATCAAAGCATGAAGTCAAGCCAGTGAAGAAATCGAAGAAGGCCAAGGAGGACAGCTCCGATGATCTGGTCGGGTCGGATTCGAGCGAAGAGGAGAATGGCTTCTCGGGATTCTCTGCCGCCAAGGATGCGGATGTGGACATGAGCGATACGGAGAGCAGTGAAGACGTCGACATGGACGCATCTGAGTCCAATGGAAAGACGCAGAAAGAACACAAGGCCAAGAGCGACGCCTCAGAGTCGAAGCTGGCCAACTTGAATTGTATGCGCAACGGCCAGGTCTACTTGTTATTTTAACTAACCTACCACTAGCCAACAACTCACGAGAAGCGCACGCAAAACAAAAGGCGCTGGTGAAGGAACGGAAAGCCGCAAAGCCCAATGCCGACGTCATCGAGCGTTCGAAGAAGCTGTGGGAGAAGCTCAGGCTGAAGTCACATATCGAGAAGGAGGAGAGGAAGGAACTTGTCAGGGAGCTGTTCGAGATCATAACGGGCAGAGTCAAGGACTTTGTGTTCAAGCACGACTCCACCCGTGTCATCCAAACAGCAATCAAGTACTCGACCATGGAGCAGAGGCGCATGATCGCACGCGAGCTCAAGGGCGATCTGCGGACACTGGCGGAGGGCAAATACTCTAAGTTTCTGATCGCCAAACTGATCGAGAAGGGGTGAGTAATTTCTGGATGCTGGGGCTATATAAAATACTGACATCCTCTAGCGACCCCGAGATTCGTGACCTCGTTATTTCCGAGTTTTATGGTCACGTCAAGCGCATGATCAATCACCCAGAAGCCGCATGGATCCTCGACGATATATACCGACAAGTCGCGACACAAGACCAGAAGAACCGCCTTCTCCGCGAGTGGTACGGACCAGAATTCTCTATCAAGGGCCTCACAACACAAGGGACGGACAGTGCAGTCCTGTCTGATATACTGAGCGAGTCACCTGAGAAGAGGAAACCGATCCTAGGCTATATTGAGGGCCAGATCAACTCTCTCATCCAGAAGAAGCTCACTGGTTTCACTATGCTGCACGATGCTATGTTGCAATACTTCCTGGTCTGTGAGCCGGGTACCGAGCAGGCCAACGACTTTATGGAGCACCTTAAGCCTGATCCCACGCTGAAGGAGGGCGAAGAGGCCGATAATGTGGACTTGTTGAAGAATCTGGCCTTTACAAAATCAGGCTCGCGGTTAATGTCGCTCTGCTTCGCGTACGGCACAGCTAAAGACCGCAAGCTGTTTCTGCGGCCATACAAAGATACCATCGAGACCATGGCTTTCGATCAGCACGCTCATCATGTCCTCCTCGCTGCTATGGCGGTCACCGATGACACCAAACTCACATCCAAGTCTATCTTTGGCGAGCTGTTACCGAGCAACGACACTCTTGCTGAGAAGGTGTTGAATCTTTGCAACGATGCTCGCGCACGCACAGTGTTGTTGTACCCCTTCGCTGCGGATGCCAAGTGGTTTCTGGACGACAACGCGCGGGAAAGACTGACCGAACTTTATGCTATCCGCGAGACCACATCCAAGAAGGATCCAAACACCCGTCTTCAAGAGATCACCAAGAACATTGAACCTCAACTACTGAGCGCCATCACAGCCCGAGCTGCTGACTTCGCCTCATTCACTTTTGGTCTGCAATTCATGGGTGAGGTTCTCGTTGGAGCGCCAGAGGTTGAGCCAGCCAAGCGTAAGGAAGCGTTGACGGAGATTGCTCGTCTGTCACAATCGATTCTCGACTCTGCACTACCTGCCTCTGCCGGCGACAACAAGGCAACAAGCCATGGAAAGAATATGCTCAAAACTTTGGTACAGGGTGGAAAGTTTGACCCTGCAACCAAGAAGGTGGTACCCGTCACTCCGGCTCTTGGTTTTGCGGATTTGTTGTGGGATGAGATTAAAGGGAATGCGGTTGAGTGGGCCACTGGCCAAGGTTCGTTCGTCGTAGTAGCCTTGACCGAAGCCGAGGGCTTCGAGCGTAAATCAGAGGTACTGAAGGTGTTGAAGAAGGAGAAGAAGAAGCTGGAAACAGCTGCCAACCCCCCGGGAAGTGCAGACGCAGAGGCGAAGTCTAAGAAGCAAAAGAAGGGAGACAAGACGCCAGCCGGTCAAAGAGGCAACGCTGGTGCGAGGATTCTGCTTGAGAAGTTGTAGACTCAGGTTTCAATGTACAATTACAGTCGTTGATGGTGATTGCATATCCATAATAGTTCATGCGTTCTGTGCATCCGAAATCATCTTTGACATTGTTAGATTCCCAGAGTGAGGCATCAGATCGTGAATGAGAAGGAAAGGTCTACCTCGTGTTTGGTGTTTTCCTAATCCGGAAATATAGCCGCACGCCCAATGTACCTCACAGTATTTGACATCTTTCTTGTACTGGCGAATCCATCAACCGAGACATTCTCCCGCGCCTTCGAGAACATCGAGCTTTTGAGTGATCTGTACCTCGCAAAACAACGACATAGGACAACCCCCAACCTCCAAATCATTGAAAAGACTGCAGGAAGCCATATCACAGCACGCACCCAGGTACACGTCACCTACAACCCTCAACCCAGTCATTCAGGGTAGATACAAAATGTCAAAACCCTTCACCCTAGATCTCTCTTCCCTGCCCTCAACCTTCCAATCAACATGGCGTGCAAATCCCGACCCAACCGCCCTCCCCTTCCCCCGCTCCAAACCCCCCTTCGCACTCACCCCAATCGACTGGCACCAACTCTCCCTCAGCGACAGCGACTTCACACCACACTCCTGGCCAAACCTACAACACCTCATCTCGAATCACCAACTCGAAGAGCTGAAACGCTGGCCCAGCCAACTAAAAGCCTATCTAGCATGGACAGCGCACGTAAAAGAAAAATACGAAAGCGTACTAAGATATCTCCTCGAGCAGCGATTATTCTGGACGCCGTTGGCCACGCAGGATGGTGAGTTACGCTTCGAGGTTCAGAGTGAGACGGCATTTGCGCACGAGGAGGATTACAAGATTTTGAGGAATGATTGGGGGTATGCGTTTGAGCCTGGTGTGAGGCATATTGTTGTGTGGCTGAAGCAGCGGTTGCCGGTTGATGAGTTGGGTGCGTTGAGTGAAGAGGGGAGGGTGGTGGTAGAGGATTTTGTGAGGAGGGAGTTCAGGAAGAGGGTTGGGGAGGGTGAGCGAGGGGAGAAGGTGTTGTGGTTTAAGAATACGACGACGTTGCAGAGTGTGCGGAGTTTGGAGCATGTGCATGTTTTGGTCAGAGGGGTTGAAGAGGATTTGTTGGAGCGGTGGATGAAGTGATTTTTGGGGGATTGTAGCGTTGGATTGGGGGACTTATTGAAGTGGTGATTTGTGCGCAATGGGCTATTCTGTGGAGTGTTCTGCTAATCATTGGACTTCCAAATATTGGGCGGCTTTGGCACGTTGATATCCAAAGAATTCTCTCACAAACTCGCATGGGTAACTTGACAACGTACAAGTGATTTGCCAAAGATGATTAACGCCACATACTCACTCCTGATCAACTGAATTATTCTGTTAGTGCATGTTTATATCAATTTGCAACTCTTTCAGCTCATGATCTTGGATGAATTGTTTCATGCATATCTCGGGCCTACCACTATACGTAGTCTCTCCGAATGTTCTGCAGCAGGACTTAACATTTATTGGCAGGAGATCCAAATGAAGCCAAGGCTTTTGACAACACATTCGGATGGTCCGATGGTTCTGGCGCTTCATCGGTCTACGTTAAAGTCCATGAAGGATCAAATTCGGACCGAAAGTGGAACGTTTCATGTATATAATAGCTTCTGCCTTCTTTCAAAGGCGATCTACCTGTTCTTACTTGTTGTATACCTGCTCATCGCCGCTCGTTCACCATACCTAACTCTCCACCATGAGAATCACCTCAATCAGCATAGCCTATGCAGCATTACTTCCCGGTATACTTGCCATAGACTTCACAGGCTATGCTCCCCAAAAAGGTGTCCAGGCAGAGTTCAAGCCATTTCTCAAAGCGTAAGCCAACAAAGTTCACCCACCATGCCTATCTTACACCGCCACTAACAAATCCCGCAGACTCGTCACAGCTGCCGAAGATCCCCTTGCAACAAACGCATACACAGACTACTTCACCAAGGATGGCATGCAGACTACGCTTAGTATCCACTGTCCAGGTGCTGCAGCCATTGTGAGATGCAAGCAAGGCTTCTTGCCCCCCAATGGCAATTTGACGTTGATTGTAAACCTGCCTATCTATCATTAAGTATTCGAGTGTAGGCCTTTCTAACTGACTGTTGCTATAGCATTTCCCAACTACTGTTTCCATTTACGACAATAATGCCACGGCCACCGTATACGACTCTGCAGGTCGAATTGAGAACACGTTTCGTGGAGGAAATTGTTCGCAGATCTAGTAAGTCACGCCTACTACCTAGGTATACCTAGCAATCCTGCAAACATCATGCTTTTGCCCTTTCTCCATCAAACCTTGGAGGTCTTATCCCAGGTAGTATGGTCTGGCGTAAATTTTCTTAGTTGTTAACCATGTCTTAGCTACCAAACTCGCTACACGGTGCTTAAGACGACGCAAGGAATAAATCAGCCACCGAATTTAACGCCTAAGCCACAAGGTCAGGTGTACTGGTATCACGACTACGTTGTCAATCCAACCAACGTTCCGAGCAACATCCCGTGCGATAGTCAGAGGAGGGGCTGAACACGGTAGAGAGATGGTAGTTTAGTCTTGGTGGGCGTGACATTGGGACGAGTAAGAACGTTTGTGGACGGTCAAACTAAACTCCGTCCATTTCATACTCTATCTAGATAAGATAGCACTTCATTCAGAATGTCCCTTGCAGTCGGAGATCGCTCCGTCATGATGGGGTGTGCAGAAATATCGCTGTGGTGGACCTTCACCCTCCCGTGGCCTCTCCACCCAGCAAAAAAAACCCTGGGGTATCTGACAAAGTCAGACGAATGCTGATCAGAGTGGGACTCGAACCCACGCCACTTTCGTGACCAGGAATAATTGTTAAGAGTAACCTTAACCTGGCGCCATAACCAACTCGGCCATCTGACCGAAGACTTGATGGAGAGACGGTCAATAAAGCATAATATATCCGTCTGACCCACAGAGAAAGCGAGTTCACATTCGATTACTTCTCATGCACTTGTGCAGTAGTCTCATGGCCACTACTGCGTTGTGTGCAAATTTTACTTGGTTCTGATAGCGGGGCCTCAGAACGAATTGCTTATTCCAACCAATCACGTCCACTGAGACGACGCGTAACCGGGCGTGATACCCATCCGAAGTCAAGACGGCCTTCCTTTACATTATAGAGTACCATTGTGAGCTCGCTATACCTATGGTATGTACTATTAAAGGTACCAGGCTATGGTACACTGACTCCAGCCTGTTATTCATCGAACACTTTGAAGACTTCAATCATTTTCTCAACTCAACTTCGTTGACCTATGATTCGCTTCAAGATCTGCGCTCAGATCCGACAAGCATGATTGCGCAAGTGCGCACTGCGTTCAACAGTCAGCTCACTACCTTCCTAATGTGGCATATTGCGTTGTCTCGGAGGCCACAACCCAGCCACAAGATTCTTTTCCCTGTTCCATGTTGTCACGTAAGGTGACGTACATTCAACATGATCTACAGTTGATGTTCACCAGTAGAGATGCGTTCCAAATGTCAGCCACTTCGACATCGACGCTTGGACCGCGCACTACCATGAACGTGCCCAGGTGTGCTGCGCCTCCCGCAAGATGCATGTGTTCACCGCCGAACATCACACAGCCACCCTTTTCCTGCAGCAACCCAGCTAGCATGTGCTTCGTGACCTTCACCACCCCGCAATGAGATGGACATGCGCAGATGCCGCCATCAGTCGCCGATAGAGCGCCATGACGTATTGGCCCATCTCGTCGCCCTCTGTGTTTGCGGCCACCAAACACGCGAACCATGAGCGAAGCAATGTTTCGCATGATGGATTGGAGGAGCGCAAGGAAACAAATGGGCACCAAGATGGTTCAGTGAATGGGTTGCATACACCAGTGAAAGATGGAACAACCACCCGAGGCGTTGGCAGTGCGGAAAGGACGAATGGCGCACATCCAACGCATCAGAGCGCGTCCGAGCAGTTGGTAGAAGATGATATACATGGCGAAATCATTGCGATACGAGTTGCAAGGAACGGCCACGTATTTGCGACTCTTACTCGCTCGACTTTGACGATCTGGCAGACGAAGGCATGTCTTCATCTGTTGTGCCAATGCGTTCGTACTGATGGTGTATATAGCCCACCGTGGTATTGGCTTCCGTATTGCGCTCGCAACAATCGGTAAAGACGTACGGCCCAAACACAGACATCCTTCTCCGTCCCGACTCGCAAATCTTCGTTATCCAAACTACGCTCGGTTTCTTGATCACATACTCGCTTGCGACAGACCACTCCTCGCGCGTGTACCGAACACAGTTCACCAATACGCATGGAGGACACTCGAGGAAAAGCAGCGCCATATCAGGCTTCAAGATACAGCGCCAGCATGATACCAATGCAGGGCCCGGTGAAAGTAGTGGCTTCAAGGAGCTCAGCCTACGCTTCAGGATGGTAATACGTGTGGACGCTGGAATCGTTAGGGCGCTCGCTCTGGACGACGAGTTGATCGTCGCCACCGAGAAACCGGCAGCCGTACAGTGTATCCGCTGGGCACCAGACAGTACCGGGAGTCAGACCAGTACAGAGCTGTTGAGCAAGATGGCCTGGCTGGGTCCAAAGGCAACACTCTGTGACTTGGTCCATGACCGGCCAATGAACTTGTCGTGCTGGGTGACGGGAGAGGGGCAAGCTTTCGCTGTCCAACGAAATGCTAAGAGAGGAGGTAGCGCGGCTTCAGGCCTCTTCCGTGGCTATGGCTTCCACAAGCCCAAGAACGATGCTGAACACAGTGTAAAGGCTGCAATCAATGCCAGATTCTCCCTACTCGCCGTCGGCTGTACCAATGGCGAAATATACGTGTACACGGCTCGAGACTACACCGGGAACATACCGCTTTCGCACAGGCTACAGCCCAATACCAGCTCACCAGGAAAGCTTACTGTCCTTGCGTACTCGCCAGACGGCTATTGCCTCTTCGCTGGCTATGAGCGTGGGTGGGCGATGTGGAGCGTGTACGGCAAGCCTGGGGCTACCAGTTTTACCACTGACCGAGCCCTGTCCGAAACAAACGGCGAAGGTTGGCTTCTTGGTGTACATGATGCATTTTGGATTGGTGGAGGTGCAGAGCTTCTTCTACTAAACCATAACGATAACCGCCTGTTCGTGATCGAAATGGCAAGGAGCGCAGTCACGGGCTGCTTCTCATCCGCGAACATCTCACGTTCATTGATGCAGACGAGCACGGGCTTCATGATATATCGCGGTTACGACCTGCCAGATCTGACCACCATCTCTGCCGACGTCTCCCTTTGGCATCAAGTTCAGGTTCCTACCTACTACCTCGTCGATCAGTGGCCAATTCGATGCGCGGTTATATCCAACGACGGTCGATACGTTGCAATCGCCGGTAAAAGAGGCCTTGCCCATTACAGCGTCAACAGTGGGCGTTGGAAGATCTTCGACGACCCGATAATAGAGAACGAGTTCACAATAAGAGGAGGCATGTGTTGGTTTCAGCACGTTCTCATTGCTGCTGTAGAGTGTCACGACTCGCACGAGGTACTTCGTTCTCATGTCCCTATGGCCCAGAAACTGACATTTTCTAAAGATTCGTATATATTCCCGCGAGGCTGCACTCGACAACAGCCATATCATGCATGTACAGAAACTACCCGCACCGATTGTCCTCATCGCACCTTCAGGAGAAGACTCACTTCTTGTCTATACATACGAGAACATCCTGTATCACTATGTGATCAATGTCGCAGATGCTGCTGTCAAACTTATTCAGGTTGGACAGATTGCGCTACACGGCATCATCCGAGCTCCACCGCGTGTACGAGCTTTGAGCTGGATCTTGCCTGAAGACCAGATTCGTAAGAGTCCTACATTTTCTGAGAGGCATTCGCTAACGACATCGCAGATAACGGAGACCCGTCGCAGGATGTCGCAGTCGCAACCATCCTGTTCCTTGTCGATGGTAAACTAGTACTACTCCAGCCTACTACGACTGAGGGCGGCGAGCTGAAGTACGAGATGCGTATCATCGCACAAAACGTGGAGACGTATGCGTTGATACGTGACCATCCTGCATTCGCACTAGACGTACATGCCGACATTCTACCACCCAGTCCGTCTATAGGTCTGACAATGGAAGAGGTACATGGTCACGACCTGCGGGATTCCCTATGGTATTTTGACGGACAGGATATGCGAGTCTGGATTGACATGCAAGACGTTTTATCATCAGCCTCTGCAGAGCTTGGCCGAGACTTACCCACACCTGTCAAGATACCCATCGATTTCTATCCGCTGTCGGCACTCATTAACAAAGCCATCATCTTTGGCGTGGAATCGGAACTGATTCAACGCAGGGACACGAGCTTCGCCTTCCTGCGCTTCGGCACACGGGTAAGTTGGTGCTACATCCAGACGAAACTCCGGCCCGCATTAAGCTCAGCTGCTGACATGCATCATAGACGCACCTCTTCCTTCCCGCTCTATTGCGCTACCATCTAGCCCAGTACAATCACCCTGCAGCCCTGCATTTGAGCCACCATTATCAGCAATTACTGTACTTTCCCCATGCCCTGGAAATCTTACTGCATGAGGTCTTGGACGAAGAGGTCGACACGCAGCCGCCACCAGAGCAAGCATTGCTGCCGAGCGTTCTTTCATTCCTAAGTTCATTCCCACAATACCTTGAAATTGTCGTGCAATGTACACGTAAAACAGAAGTCCGCTCTTGGCGGACTTTATTCTCAAACCTTCCACCACCCGAAGAACTCTTCGAAGAGTCGCTACATAAGGGCAATCTCAAGACTGCAGGCGGGTATCTCCTCGTACTCCATACCTTCGAGGAGCTTCGACCAACAGGCGACCAGGTGGTTCGCTTACTTCAACGAGCAAAAGATGAGCAGGACTGGGAGCTCTGCAAAGAGCTTGCACGCTTTCTCATGGCACTAGATGAGTCTGGCGCAACGCTGCGAAGTACGCTAGAGCGTGTGGAGCTCAAGTCGCCATCAACAGAGCCGGTGGCTGGGCAGTCTCATTTCACTTTCGACACTACGCGACTGAATGTACCTGTTCCCGGCCGAGGACGAAGCAACGGCTTCAAAATAATTGATGGTGTTGGGCTAGAGTCTGGATCTGATGATGGCCGAAACCCAATATCAGGAGAAAGTGACAGCATAAGTCCCGGAATGGGTGGTTTGAGCCCAGGAAGTGTGACTGCTCCGCGAGAATCCAGTGATTACTTCGGGCTTGGATAGAGGCCAATACAATGGCACATTTGCATGGAGTCAAAGAGAGATAGCTTTGGTTACGCTATAATATCATTGAACGTCATAGCATGCTGTGCAGTGGCGAACGAACGTGGCTACGAATCTTACCTGTATTCTGCAGTCTTTGACGATGGTAGTGTTGGTTACTTGAGTTTCAACAAGCTCGCCTGAACGAAGCGCTGGGTTCGTATACCACCCGCAGGGCTGCTGACATGATTGATGGGCGAGCGCGATAAGACGCTTGATTGGTGGACTGCTTAGATGCATCGTTGGGTCCAAGTCAACCTTACAGCTATCGCCGTACGATTTTGCAGCCCTTCGACATACTTTGCACAATCCTAGAGAGGTTGCCTTCTACTGGCACGCCCCTTTGGCTGGCCAAGAGCCGAGCATCTGTTGGTTCCCTTTTTGCAGTCACAGTGGAGGATCCCTATGCAGTGTATAGTGGTGTGACGAAACGGTTCTTGTGTAGCGGAGAATAAAGCAGCTGAACGCGCAGCCCTTGTCAGGCATGCAAGCTTAACTTACGTCCATGGGTCAACCAATCGTTGCAGGCCGGGTTAGCAGATACGGCCTCGCATCGTCAACGCTGTGGAACTGCAACCGGGCGGTGAGATTCGCTTGAGCTTTTCACATACTTTGGGGTTGTTGGACCAGTCCGGTGTCAGCAATGGACGTGTGTGACAATGCACAAAGCACTCACTTATGTATCGAAGCAAGTCCTAGCGACTGACCCTACTGTATGCAATGGCTAAAACAACAGTTTTGACGTGCCAACAGACAAGATGTGACCATCATTACAGAACTCACCATCTACAAGGTAGGTTTATTTCACTTTGACCTCCTCTGACCCCTGACTACCTGCATGCGCCCATAAGACCAGCAAACTCCTCCATCAGCGCGGCAGATTGCGCATGTCAGCAGACTGTTCCACGGTCCTTCTATCGAAGCCCACTGCTCTGGGACCTGCTCGAGTTTCCCAAGTGCTTATTGGATGCCTGCATCAAGGCGGAGAGGGATGATCAGGCAAGCAGTGCAGGCTGCCCTGCTCCTCGCATCTCGCACGCCAGCCAAGCCATAGCGGCACTGCCCCCAGAGCTCCTCTCACCGTATTGCGCATCCTCGCACCAGCAGGACTCTGCTGCGCATTGATGTGCACAGTGCGTGACGCAAGATCGCGACACTCGAATATGTTGCCATCATCGTCCTTGTCGTCCTTATAGTGCAGGCCTGCGCCCTTCTGGAATGAGGCATCGAACGTCAGGCACCCAGTCCCTCCCAGCTATCATACATAGCCAACAGACGACCCACAAACCTCAGCCTTACCATCTGCGATCACCTTGCTCCAGCTTTTGCATCTCTTAATCGAGGCATGATCGTCGGCCATCTAATACACCTGTCACATCAAGCATTACGTCTGTCGACCTTCTTTGAGCTCTAGGTCGACAATGAGTACGGCCCAGCCAACGATGCGCACCTGCATGCCCCCGCTCTTTTCCGCGGCCAGTCAACATCACATGCCCTACCCTACTTCACCATCCTCAACAACGTCAAGCTCCAGCTACTGGGACTCGATGCCGCAACAAATCAACATCGGTAAGCGAACGTTCTATTCAATCTAGGTACGATTTGTCACGAGAACACGCTGCCTCGCGGTATGCGGACGCTACGGCTGTATATCGGTACGAGGCGGGCGCCGTATCCGCAGCTGCCTACCCGGATCTTGCGCACTACACGACTCGATCGTGCCATCTTCTATATTCCATTGCGCAACGTCTGTCCTCTATGCTGACAATGACCCTGCAACAGCCGAGCGTGGTCCGAGGAACACAAAGTCCAACAGTCCTTCTGAGAAGACTGTCACAACCCCTAAAGATGGTGGCTTCACATTCATCACAGCCGCCAAGCCTGCCGACTTTAGGTCAAAGAAAACCATGACGGCCGTTCGCAAGAAGGCAATGGACAGTTTCCTGAAAACTGAGAAGGGCAAGGAAAGCGCATCGAGGGGTTCTGCGGAGAGGTCGCCTGGCGTGGCCTCAGGTGCATCGCCACGTGCCACTGGCATAGTTCAGCACACAGTAGACCCATCTCAGGCGCACGGCTTGGTACCCGGAGAGAAGAACTACGCTAGGGATAAGCGACCACTGCCATCGCGACGTGTCGCACATGAGAAACACGGATCCAACTTTGCGAGTTCGAGCCCGCCAAACCAGATCGCGAGGTTGGGGCCCACCGCTAACTCGATACTACCACCATCACCTCTGATTGAACCTTCACGGATACGAGACGATCTCCCGTACGATCTTCATGCGGTGCCAGAATTGAGATCTCTCGGTATTTCTTTGGATCCTTTTGGAACAATGTTTCAATCTAGCAATGCTCGTGTATGTGTGGAGAGCCTCAAGTGGGACTGCAGTCGACACTTCGGCACATATGCATTGGGCAAATACTGGATCCCTTACTGTCTCGATCACCCTCACACATTCCTGAGCACATTATGCTTGGCTTCTGCGCATAACGACGTGATCAAGCAAAGGTCGTCGGAGAGCTTGGAGACAGTAGCTCTACGTCAAGATATCATCGTGATGGTTGGGGAGAACCTGCTGAATCCCACAAATAGCGTGGCCGATCACAACATTATGGCTGTGAGCCAACTCATCATCGGCGAAGTGATCAGCAGGAAAGAGGTAGATTTGGCTTACCATGAGGTGGGCATGGAGGCCATGATCGAGAAGCGGGGAGGACTGTCAAGATTGGGAGTCCAAGGACGACTAGCCTCTGCCGTTTCTTGGGTGCACCTGGCATCTGCAATCCTAAGGGGAGCCGACCCACGGCCAATGTACGTTGAGTATTGCGTCCGAAACCCGGCAAGGGACTTACCACCTACTGCCACCCTCCCGGAATCACCCATATTCTGCCCACAAGAAAAGTTCTTTACCCTTGGGAGATCGAAGAAGTGTAGCCCAAGGACGTTTGAGCTCCTCAATGATGTTCGGACAATGGTAGACCTCTTTCTACACGACTCACATCAAGCTCAACCAAACTCGACTGCAACATCCAGACTTTGCACGAAAATCAGAACTGAACACCAACCGATATTCCCTCAATCCCGGGCGAGGGTCGTACGAGAAGAGGAGTGGAAATATGAGGCGATCAGGATCACGGCCGTTGTTCTGGCCACCGCTATTGCACAGCGGCTGCCTCTGCCCTGCAGTCTTGCATCTGCGACATCAACAAGAACTTTCTCCCTTAGCGACACCATTTCCATCGCCTCAAGATCAAACGAGTCCGTATTTTCGACCCTCGAGAACCAGCAAATCACACCAGTGACGGACTACTCTACCAGCCCATCATTCTCTATGGTCAGCCCCAGTCCCGGCATCGACCCGACTTGTTTCCCCTTCGATGCGCATAGCCTAGCCGCATCTTCACCACAAGCATCTCCCCCTTCCCAACGCCCTTCAATCTCGTCAACCTTCTCAACCTTCTCATCAGAACTCTCCAGCTTCCGGCCACACCACGCAACAAGACCGACCTCCCGTGGATCCGTAGCGATCCTAAAAGATCTCAAAGAAGCACTAGAACACTCCAATCTCTCAGACTGCTGGGCAGACATGGCAGGCGTACTCCTCTGGATCGGACTGACCATGGGCGCCGCAAGTCGCGACAGCGAAAATAAACACCTAAGCCGCTACTGTTCGGCGACTGCGATGAGAGCGGGGATTATGCTTTGTTTTGATCATCCGCTGCCTATGCACTCGATTATGCTTAAGATGACTGAGCTCGTCAAAGCTTTGGGAGGTGGTGAAGGTACTGGTACCAGTACTGGCACTGGCACGTCCACTGTCAAGACTACGGCGAAGACTACGACGACGTATAAGAAGAGGAGGGCTTGAAAAAAAAAAGTCTGAAAAGAAGATTGACGATTGGTTTTCCATGAAGTTTGATGTCATCATGGACTGTGGGAAGACGGGACTGAGTTTGGCACGTTTTTTTCCCTTGGAATAATAAGGATTTCCTCCCACAGTGGCGAACCCTTCTTTTTTGCCGTCTTCCGTCTCCCCCTCCCCACAAGGATTGAGAAATCTAGGTGGGAGGGGGAGGAGGGGCGCGAGGGAGTTGGGGCGCGTAACTTTTGTATATATATATATATATGCTCCCCTCATTTTTTAGGGCTTTGTTTTGTATGTTATGATTGGAATACTGAGCGCTGGATACCAAGTTGTGGGATGTTTTTTTTCTTTTCTTTGGGTAAAGGGGGTGTTTGTGGTGTCTTGGGGGCGTTGTTTTTAGGGGGTTGATTATGTATGTGGTGAATTGGCTAGCGGTGTACAAGCTTTTGAGGAATGAAGCGGTGTACTAAATTTAATGAGTATGAGATATCGGATCCTGCATCACACATTCATAAAAATCAAGTCGGTAACAAAGAGGGCCGTTATTCGATTCCTTGCTTAGTTCACATGGGCAGCCTGTGTCCTCTAGCCTCGATCCTCACAAGAGTCCATTTCTCCCCCTCTTACACACACTTTGTTCGACATCATCTTCAACCATGTGTAATCTTCTTGACTGTCCCATCATCATCAACATGAACATTTAGCCTCTCGGGCTTATGATCCATGGTGCTCATCGAATCGGGCTTGAGAACACGGTGTTCCTTTGGTAAATCGGATTTGGCAAATGTCTTGAGTCACGTACACGTCAGAAAGTCTCATTGCTATACAACAAATGGGTAGATGGGGATGGTTGTGTGTGTGTATTGGAGAAAGACATGTTTATGAGAAGGCAGGACATACGACTTCATCATGCTGGTCACCCAGTTTCTTGCCCATGAGCTTGCTCATCCAGTCATCGCTTTTGTTGCCATCCTTGGACTGCAGACCGGGGACGACGAGGGGCATTTTGAGTGGTGGTTTAGTGGTGAAGGTTCGGAGGTGGCGGAGTCGAGGTATCGTGGTTGCTGTTGCGTAGATTGTTGGTGGTGGGTTGTGAGGGTGTGTGGAAGTTGAAGTGGGTTGTATGTGGGTAGGAGGTTATGGGAGTAGGGGATGTGAATTAACTTGGTTTGTTTGCGTCGACTAGGCAGATGCAGTCGGCGCGTTTGGGGGGGATGACGTCAAAAGGGTTGGAGGGGCGGGCGTGGCCGCTAGGTGGGGGGGATGGAGGGGCAGCGTTGTATTCGGGCTCTGTGGAGGTCTGGAGGGGCACAGGGCAACGTCATGTAAGCCAGATTATTGGATGAAGGACGAAGCTGCGGTGTAATGTTTGTCCTTGGATCTTAGTACTCTGGTACGATAAGGACAGTTCACAGGAGTATTCGTATATCTCATAGCCATGCGTGAAGGGCTACAGGTGCTTGGTGTGCTGTAAGCAACTATAAGCTAGTGCGGGCGCTTGTAGTATCAAGTTCTGTCTTGACCATGGAAAAGTATACGTGAAGATGAAGCGCCCAAATCATGGCTCTATCTGTCTCCTGAGCGTGCGACCAATGCGTACAAGTCAAATGCAAAAAAGAGAATAGCGACTCAAAGGTGCTACGAAATTTTGACTATAGATTATATCACCTGAACCGTTTCAGTCTGATCTTGAAGTGTGAAGATTAGGCGTTAGTAACCGCCAACACTTGATTAGGCCAATCACGTATTATCGCGAGGTCTGGAGGGCTGCGACGAAAAGTGTGTGTATGCCAGTGCATGCTGTGAGATGCTTACTAAGAGGCGTCCAATGATTTGCATCCAAGGCTACACTAGCCACAGCTTCAGTGCACGAGTGCACGGCACGGGTTGCAATGTGCGCAGATTGTCAGACGTCTGCTGATGAGATGACACCGTGGACGACCAATCGAAACATGGTCCTATGAGGTTCTATGAGGAAGCGATCTTCGTGTGCACGGCTGGCGCAGCATGTCGGAGCAAGATCTCGATCTTACTTTGCCATGTTGGAAGACGGGATTGCTGATACGTCAGATCGATTGGCACAGGCGAGATGAGCGCGCCGATGCTCCACAAGGTTCACGGCATGCTGCTACGGGAGACTCGGCGAGGCCTAGCGTCGAGAGATCGAGAGTCAGGCTGCACGCGCTCGATGTGTCAGTGTGCAATAACGCAAAAGCAACGACGACAACAAGAAGAACAACAACAACAACAGAGATGGGAGGTCTGGAGGAGAGACCCTGATCGTCGGACAGGCCCAGCATCGGAGAGGCAGCGCTGCTTTCGGCCCGGGACCGAGAGGCTGCATCGAGGAGGCGCTGGGGGCCGGCAGGAAACATGAGCGACGTTGCAAGGTGGATCCCCGGCCGCACAGGCGCATCAAGGCCCGTGTGGCGCGCTCGCTCTAGTATGACTATAACCTAGCACATGGTACATATCATAGTCAACGCTGCATCATGCAACGGCTGTAGCGTGGAGGCGACTCGAGGAAGCCGCCGGAAGGCCCCAAGGGCTGCTCCTCCCGGGCGCTAGAGGCGGCGGCGGACATACATAGGCAAACTCGTCTGGTCGCAACGTCGCAAACGGACGCTGTGCAACACCTGTCGCGGCCTGTCGTCGTGTCCGTCCGCGCCCGCCACACCTGCCGTCTCGCGTGCACCGCCACACATCCAGCACCCAGCCGACGCCTGCAGTCGTTCTGAACCCGTCTGACGCGCTGATCCCTTCCGCGGCGAGACAAGGCCTCAATCCACGGCCATCCAGCCATATCATGGGCGAACACCCCCCGCGGGTGCGCTTCTCGAGTTTGGCCCACAACGCGCTGCTGCCACACAACATGATGGCCGCCGACCCGTCCAAGCCCGTCGTGGTGAATGCGCCCGAGCGGCCTGCGCGCACTGACAGCTCGGGCAGTAGTGGGTCGTCTGCCACTTCCGACCATGAAGCAGCCCTGGGCAGTGCCGTCGACCCAGGCCACTACAATTTCGCGCCGCCCGTCGTCGCCACCCCCGTCGACGACATCGCGCCCCTGGGACTCCAAGGGCCCTCGTACAGCTGGAGCAGCGCTGCCCCGTCGTCCTCGCGCTCTCGCGGCCCCCAGATCATGACCGACCTGCCCCCCGCCGCCGCCCACGCTGCCCCCAACGGCACGCCGCTGTCTGCCCCGGCGCGCACACCGCGTCCTGGAGCCATCCGCACCCCGTCCAACGCCTACGCCCCCGCCCGCCGGCCCCAGCAGTTCTCGCTCAACAGCAACACGCACCGCGCGCGCAACTCGTCGGCCACGCGCTCGCGCCGCAACCCCAACGCCGAGTACCGCGCCCAGGAAAAGGCCTACGTGCAGCGCATCCGCCAGGAGGACCAGCAGGATGACTTCTTCGACCCGGCCCTGCGCACCCCCAGCCTGGGCTACAGCACCGACTCGGAGACGGACGACGAGAGCCCCTCCACCGCCGAGTATGTCGACAACGACCCCTACGACCAGGAGACGCTGCTGTACTACGGCAACGACGACATGCAGCCCTCCATCGAGGAGCTCAAGATCCCGGCCAACCGCGAGCGCCTCGAGTGGCACTCGATGCTGGCCAGCGTGCTGACGGGCGACGTGGTCAAGCAGGAGAAGAAGCGCCTGATTGGCAGCGGCGAGCAGCAGGGCGACAGCACCATGAAGGCCGAGATCTGGATGGGTGTTCGCGCCAAGGTCTGCGGCCGGTCGCTGCAGGCCCAGCGGCGCATCGTCGACGAGACCCGCAGCCAGATCAGGGCCCATCTGGAGAGCATCATTTCGTTCGAGGTCGGTGGAGAGGCCGAGGCTGGCCAGACGGCCGCCAAGCAGGTCGAAGCCATTGTCAAGAAGATCGAAAAGGTCGAGAGCGTCTATCCCACCCGCCAGGCTCTCGAGGCGGCGTATCCCCGAGCTGCCTCGAAGCCCTACAAGGACGCCTGCGACGCCGTCATCGCCTGGCACAACACCATTGCCCTCATCAACACGGAGATGTCCATCTTGAAGAAGTGGGTCGGCAACGAGGAGCTCGAATTCACCAAGCCGCGGCCGCGTTCTTCACAAGACCACCACCTGACAGACGAGTCTTCGTTTATTGACCGCATTCTCAAGGAAGATGGTCTCAAATCCCTCCAGGGTGACACCAATCTGCTGAAACCCCTGAGCAAGGTCATACAAAAGGCGAAGAACACGCTCATCGCCAACGCCGAGGGCTTTGCTGACCGTCATCTTCCGCCCTACATTGAAGAGCTACTTACTCTTATCAACTTCCCTTCCCGCCTGCTTCAGGAGATTATTCGTGTTCGACTATCGTACGCGAAGAAGATCAAGGATCCATCACAACAGGGTGTTATGATGGCAGAACAGATGATTGCCCAATTCCAGATCCTGCTCGCCATGGCTGGCCAAGTCAAGGAGACCTACATGATCATCTCACGACCCGAACCCGGCTGGGACCTACCTCCTTGCATCGAGGAGAACTTCGACGTAGTCGTCCTGGACGCGTTAAAGTTCTACTTCAAGATGCTGAACTGGAAGCTTGCAGCCAATAAGAACACTTTCAAGGAAGCTGAAATTCTCGAACTAGAGTGGGAGTTCTGCAACAAGCTCGGCAGACAGCTTCAGGGCGGCGATGTTGAGACCGCTGAGCAATTCAGTGTACTCACCTCCAAGTCGCTTACTCGCCTCAGCGCCCATTTTGAAAGGGAGTTGCAACGACGACCAGACGAGCTTACTGGCTCTGAAATGGAGAAGCGCTACAAGCAAATATTAGACTCCGTCCGTGTCCGCCAACGTAAGCTGTTCCGTTTCTCCAGGATCCTCACACAACGTTTCGAGAACTGTACAGAGTATAACATCAATCACATCGACCTTGATGAGGAGCAGTTGGCAGACCTGTACGAAGCACTCGTCATCACCGAACACTTCCTCGTCGAGACTGCCGATGGCACAAATGCTGGTGTGTACATCATCGCCTCGCCCGCTTTGCTGGAACGACCAAAGGACATTCAGTCCCTTCTCACGACCTGCTACCACGCTGAAGAGGCGCCAGAGGATCCTTCGAACCCATATGTCCTGATCATAAGACCTGAGCAACCCTTGTACTGGACCGGAAACAAGATGACAGCCGATATTCACGAACCTCAACTCGATCTGAAGTCAGGCCGATTACGTCTCGTTGCGGATGGTTCTCAGCAGCGACTGGCCAATGCGAACGTGTCCTTCCTGTCGGCTATTGGCCTTGAGCTGAACACATTGATTGATCAGCGAGCCAATCTTCCACGTGTCAACCAAGAGTTGCAAAAAATCAAGAAAACTGCGTGGAAGCTCTCCAATACCATCATGGATAGTGTTGAAATTGTCCGCAAGCAGACTGTTGGCCTTGACTGTCAAGACCTTATTCAGACGTGTTTCGCTTTCGCGACCGAGTTCGGTCAACGTTCAGTTTTGTACTTGGACTACAACCGCCGGGCGATGAACAACATTAAGTTGACAAGGCTGGCTCTAGACTGGGTTAGCTTCATCTGTGATGACTGCATCGCCTCTGACCGCAAGACCTTCCGCTGGGCTGTGGTGGCTTTGGAGTTTGCTATGATGATGACGCGGGGCCAAAACATCTTGTCTATCAGCGATGAAGAGTACTCGCAACTGCGACTCAAGGTGGCTGGGTGTATGTCTGTTCTCATTTCGCACTTCGACATCATGGGTGCAAGGTCCACCATTGCTGCTCAAGCTGAGCGACAGCGCCTTAACGCTATTGCAGGCAAGAGTCTCTTGGATCCCATGAGCACCAAGGACGATGAGGAGTCGATCGAGCTGACGCAACAACAATGGATGCAGAGGCTTGAGGAGATTGACTCATTCCGCAAAGATAAGGAAGCTGAACGTCAAGCTCTTGGTCGGGTGCTGGAAGACTCCAATGAAGCCGACCGTGCGCTGACCTACTTGTCCTCCTCTGCGACCAATGTCACCCTCCGATGGCAGCAAGGCCAGTTTGTTGGCGGTGGTACCTTTGGATCCGTTTACGCTGCTATGAATCTGGACTCTAACCACTTGATGGCTGTCAAGGAGATTCGTCTGCAAGATCCTCAGCTCATCCCTACCATTGTTGCTCAGATTAGGGACGAGATGGGCGTGCTTCAGGTTCTTGACCACCCCAATATTGTATCATACTACGGTATCGAACCTCATCGGGACAAGGTTTACATCTTCATGGAATACTGCTCAGGCGGCTCGCTCGCCGGACTGCTAGAGCACGGTCGCATCGAAGACGAAACAGTCATCATGGTCTACGCTCTACAAATGTTGGAAGGTCTCGCCTATCTCCACGATTCTCGCGTTGTCCATCGCGACATCAAGCCCGAAAGTAAGCTCCCCTCTACCCATACTGCTCCCCTGATTCCCCAGACTGACCATCGTAGACATCCTCCTCGACCACAATGGTGTAATCAAATTCGTCGATTTCGGCGCCGCAAAGCTCATCGCACGACAAGGCCGCACCCTCGCCGCGGAACACACAGCAACCCGCCAAGGTCGTCAAGGCTCCATGACCGGAACCCCAATGTACATGTCCCCCGAAGTCATCCGCGGCGGCTCCACCGGCCGCCACGGCGCAGTCGACATCTGGTCTCTCGGCTGCGTAATCCTCGAGATGGCCACGGGCCGTCGTCCCTGGGCCTCCATGGATAACGAATGGGCCATCATGTACCACATTGCCCAAGGGGACCCGCCCCAACTTCCCACGCGGGAACAATTGTCCGACCAGGGCATCGACTTTTTGAAAAAGTGCTTTGAACGCGACCCGGTGAAGCGAGCTAGTGCGGTGGAATTGCTGCAACACGAATGGATCATGGCGCTGCGGGCGCAACTTAGTCTTGAGCCGCAGACGCCTACATCAGAGGGACCGGGGAGTCAGGGCGGGACGCCGCAGAGCAGTAGGCAGAACTCTTCTTATAATTGATGCGTGGTTTTGCGGTGTTTTTAAGCCCACGCCCCTCCCCCTATCCCTCCCATCCCTTCCTGTCCTTGCTTACTTGCTTGCTTGCTTGTCGTTTTACTTCACCTGCATGTCAAGTTGGTTCGAGTCGGTCCAAGTTGGGGAAGGGGATAGGAGGCTAACTCATTGTGCGTTTTTTGCGCACATTACAGTGGCAGCTAGACGTTTGTCGTCTAGTTCTTTCTCGGCATATCATCATCGTCGGCAGGGCTCGTTCAGTCTGAGCCTGAATATGAGTTCGGCGTCTAGTCCCGTCGAGACGCCACTACTGGAACCGTTTAGTTTGGACGAAGAGATTGGGGAGATGCTGGGGGTGGGGGAGCGAGAGGGTGGGTGAGTGAGTGAGTGAGGGGGGGAGCTGAGTGATTTTTTTTCCTACAACTTCTCTGTTGTTGTTTTGTTCCCTTGGGAAAGTCTTTTTCTTTTCTTCTTTTCTTTCCCCCCCCCCCCCTTGACCGTGGTTGATCTTCTTCCTTTGGGTCTTGTTTGGTGCTTTGTTTGTGCTGCTGTTTGTTGAGTCGAGCTTTTCTCTCGAGACCCGGCTTCCCTCTAGCGTTTCCTGGGATGGGGTCACAGGGAGAGAGTGAGATTCACAGCTTCCGTTTTTTTTATCTCTTTTCACACATTGTTCCTCAGTTTGTTGCTCAGGAACGTTTCTCTCATGTTTTTTTTTTGCGCATGAACATACACATCCACGGGTTTCGCAACCAGGGCATTTTTTGCGTTTTTTTTTCCATCAGGCGTCTCTCTCTCCCCCCCTTGTTTGCATCAGCGAAGGAGTTTTTGTTGCGTCCGTTTTTATTTGTCGGGGGGAAAGGGCAAATCACAGTTTTTATCTTGTTGGTTTTGCTCTGGTCTTGTAATTTTGGGGTGGTAGAATTGGGTGGTTTCAGGGTCTTGCCTTCCCAGAATAAAAAAAGGGGGAGGTAATGGTATATATAGCAACGATTGCTCCGGGAGGAGCTTGTTTATCCCTTCACATATGCTTGTATTGTATTGTATTGTCTTGGTGATGGGTGATTGGAGGAGGTTGAAGGATTGTTTTATTTGACGCGTCTCCACTGGTGTAGTGGAGAGGGTACAGGGTGTACAGTCTATCTTGCGCGGTTGGAATGATAGGAGGTCTTTGGGTACTCGTGCGCTCACACCAACGACTAACAGTCTATTTGCCTTCTCGCATGTTGCGGAAAAAGTCCATGACACCCGTGAACACGACAAGCAAGATACCACCTCCTGGTCCCAATCGCAAAACCTTGGGCAGGAAACCCTTGTATAGCGCGGGGAAACCCTCTTCCTTCATGACCGTGCCGAGAGCAGGCCATGCCCAGTTGTACTTGGGTGTTGTGCCGGCGACCTTGGGGGAGTTCTGGATACGCGACTTGACAACGTCCATGGGTGTGTTAAGGATCGTACCAACGGTTCCACCGACGGCACCGGAAATCAGGTCGTTGGTGATTTGACCCTTCTTATCAGCAGCGGCGGGTATCAGGGCGCGGACCTGGAAAATGCAGCCAAAATATCCAGCATTCCACAGGACGTGTCGCCACATGGTCGACTCGAGACCCTGGTAGAGAGTAAGAGGACCCTCCTGCTTGACAATCTTCATGACGCAGTCCATCATGCCGTTGTACTTGTGCGATTGCGCTCTGTCTTGGAGTCGGATCTTGACAAGCTCGAAGGGGACAACGACGAAGGATTCTGTGGCTCCGGCGGTGGCACCAGTGAGAATGGAGAGGGACTGGTTCATCTTCTCCTTGCCGAATAGGTTGCGGTAGAAGGAACCCCATGAGTCGTTTGCTGCGAACTTGGTGGCCCTGTGATGCGTTAAATTCGGCCCATGAGCATTACAGCGCTCTGCTCAACTCACCTTTTGGGGGCTTCCATAAGAATGGGTGCGGAGATACCGCGGTACAATCTTGAGAAACTGCGTAACGTCAGCTTACACAATCCTGACAATTTGACGACGTGGTCGCATACCCCTCATTCTTGATGATCTTCCTGAAGCAGTCCACCATGCCATTGTAGCCCTCGTCACCGACTGCCTTGCCTGTCTGAAGTTGCCTAGTATGTTTAGAGGTAGTTGGGGCGTGGTTGTGGTATGCGGTGCTCACACTCGGGTCTTGACAACGTCTAGAGGGTACCTGACATACCGTTAGCATTGTAAATACAATACTTCAGTGAAGTACATACATGATCAGAATCTAATAGCGCAACACTTGATTAGCACTCGGATCCGCACGCGAGCTCCACTGCGGTTTGCGCCCACTCACTTCAGACACACCAGCCACGGCACCTGAGGTTTGTTAGTCACGATCCAAACAACAAGGTTTCCAGTATTGTGAGCATCATGTCTCTGGTGGGAAGTGAAAGCTCGCATTCGCCGCACGCCATGAATCGGTGGTGTTCCGACAAAATCATAACCGACTCATCACATCGGAGGTGGGCGGTATTCCCGCGATTGAACTTACCAGCCGCGAACTGGTAGACGAAAGGCAGAGGCGTTGCATCGGCTTGAGACATCTTGGCGGTGGATTACTCGAGACGAGGGGTGAGTGAAGGGGCAGAGGGAGAGAACCGGCTTGGTGGTTGAGTGCGCGATGAACCGCCGGCACAGATCTGGGGAAGCAGCGTGGGATGGATACCCCAATAACGTTTAGACCGAAGGTCCAAGCTCCCAATCCTCGACATTCAATCGATAAGACATCACATCAGTGGTCACAAAAGCAATTGCGCGGGCCCGCCCTGGTCGCCGGACATACGCGACACCCTTAGTGGACGAGTCTCAAGTTGGACGTGATCGTGTGCGCCAAGTTATGTAAATCCCATGACTGATTCAGTGAGCTGTCAATACCGCATGCAGGGTGTCGGCAGACTGCGTCTTAGAGTCGCACGTTCCTCCTTCATCACGACGCGTCTCGCGTCAACTCACTCCAAACGCTAAGGCCGCCCACCCATCTCTATGTCGACGCGTCAGAAGTCGTTCTTTGATCAGGATCCGAAGGCAAAGGTACATTGATTGTGTATACCTTCACTTGGACCATCTGCTTATCTTCTTTCCTCGCAGTCATATAAGGGCCAATGGCATCGCCAACGCAACGGTCCGCCTTTCCCCCACCACTACAATAACGCAGCCCCTCCGACCCGGCAAGTCGTGACAGGTCCGCCCATCATGCCGTCAACGCAAACGCGATCTAAGCTAAAGGCTTTCCAATTCATCGAGGGCACGCCTACCGTGGAAACAACAAAAGAGCGCGAGGCTGAGAAAGAGAACCGGCCAGCGGCGTTAGAGACGGCCAAATCAATGGAGACACCAAAGACCTCTAGGGTTGTGAAAGATCTAGGAAGCGTGGAGAAGACTACTCCCAAGCTGCCAACGACCAAAACATGCCCACCGCCGTCCACACCCGCCACCACAAGACTACCATTGGCGGAGCTCGTAGGCAACATTGATGACTCCGCCAGACATGCGCCTAAGCCAGTCGCCTCTCCAGAGGAACAGCTTATATGGCGAGGTTCACAAATCGTCAACACACCCATGCCGCGGAAGAACAAAAAGCGCGCGCGGAGCTCCTCGCCTGTAGCGCCGCCGTCACAAGAGGATCCTCGCTTCGACTCCAACAGGACAGAACTCACGACGCCTCAAGCGGATCCTGCGATGGAACTTTGGTCACGATATACAAGCAAACAAGGAACACCGAGTGCGAACAAGAGTGTGGCTTTCGCGCATCTAATCAACGAATCTTCTCCCCACTCCGCTGTCGCTGCGGGAAGCGTCAGTGGCCTTCGTCGCTGGGCTAGCTGTGGAAATGAGTTCCCTGCGTCACATAGGAAACGGAGAAGGACTCATGGTGTGTTCCAGGGCAAGGAGGAATCAACAGAGGACGTCTTTGCGAATGCGCCAAGTTCAGATGGCATGATGCAGGGCCAATCTGCCAAACCCAATATCGCCAGCATGGTGCAGCGGATGAGGGAATGCGTGTCAAAGCCACATTCAAGGACATCCTCACAATTTCCGTCAAGTTCGTCCCCGGCTGTTGGAGGTGGCGATCGCCAAGCACGATCCTCCGGCTCTCCTCTACAACGGCGTCCTCACGATCAAGACGAAGACCAAGACCAAGACTTTTATCAGGGAACCCTACAGCTGGAGGAAGAGCTTGTATGTGAGGACGTCTACATAGATGGGGAGCCGCAGGACGATGGACCAATACAGGATGAGCTGCCACAGAAGGCTTCGGTGTCATCCGATGATTTTGGCGATGATGATTTCGACTCCGACATGGTGGAAGCTCTCGACATCACACCTCCAACTGCTGAGTCTCTAGCACCGCTGACGACTTTCATCGTTACGGACTCAGTCAAGCCACGATCAAAACCACAGGCGCCATCACAACCACAGTGGCAATCACCTGCTGCGGTTGCTCCGCTAGTAGCAGATAGCGACGATGATGAATTCGGTATGGATGACGAGGATGATTTTGCCGCAGATCTCGAGCACGTTGCGTCGTTGTACGACACGAGATCTTTTGAGCAATCGAACGACCATGCGGCTGTAGACAAAGCGGGAGAGGCTGTTAGAGCAGGAAATACCGCGCCCATAATTAATCTTGTAGATGATGACGATGATGAGTTTGGGGAAGACATTGACGTTGACGAGTTTGCTGCTGCGGAGGTGGCAGCCACACAAGTGCCTGCAAATACTGTACGTATGATGACAGACCCTTCCTAACGCATCTGCTAAATCTCGTAGAGTCAACAGAACACTAGGGCTATTCAGCGTTATCTCATAAAGCGAGTAGATGAAGGCACATACATCACAGAGCGAGGCCATCAGATGCCTGAGAAGGTAAGCACGTAGGGGTATATTCGAATCATGCAGCCGCTAATAGTATGTAGGTTCTCCTCGTCGAAGAAGAGAAGACTAAACTTTGCAAGGCCATCACGTTGCGTCAAGCTTGGTTTGATACGCCTTGTACCACTGGTTCATTCGTACACGTCATAGGAGAGTTCTCATCTACTGGACAGTGTTGCATCGATGACCATCACAACATGCTCATCCTCCACCCAGACCATCTCATCTCAGCAACCGTCGTTGCAGATTCCTTCGGTTGCTTAAGACGGGCGGTGTTACAAGACCGTGTTAAGGCAACAAGCCGGGCGAATGCTCCGATGTTGTACGGAACACTGTTACATGAGCTGTTCCAAGAAGCCCTGAAGGCGAACAAGTGGGACTCTGCCTTCCTGCTCGAGATGATTGACCAGATCCTGCCAAGCAAGTTCGAGACCATCCTCGAAATCAATTCAACGTGCGAAGAAGTCAAGGAACATATGAGCAGCAAGCTTCCTGAGATGCAGGCATGGGCTGAGGTTTTTGTTCGCTCCCGGCCTCGGGATGATGCTGTGGTTCGGGAGCGAAATGGCCGTCATTCAGTCATGAGTGTGAACAAATTGCTTGATGTGGAAGAGCATGTTTGGTCACCAATGTATGGTCTGAAGGGTAACATTGATGCTACTGTACAAGTGACCATGCGTGATGATCAGGGTGAACGAACGTTGACGGTTCCCTTTGAGGTGAAGACTGGGAAGAACACATCTAACGCTGCGCATGTTGCGCAGACGGCCTTGTACAACCTCTTGCTGTCTAATCGATACGGTCAGTCCTGCGGTCTGTTTGAGGCAGCGAATGCTAATTAGACCAGATGTCGACATCGCATATGGTATTCTCTACTACCTCGAAACCTCCGACACCAGTCGCATCCCTGCTATTCGTAACGACATCATCCACATGATAATCAAACGGAACGAGCTGGCTTGCTACGTCCGCGATCGCATCGAGCTACCGCCGATGCTGAAGGAAGACTTCAAGTGCCAGAAGTGCTATGCACAAGAACCGTGTTTCTTGTATGACAAGCTTGTCGAGAATGGCAACGGTGAAGTACTTAACAAAAAAGCAAAGGAGCGATACGACGAGCTTGTCAAGCCACTCAAGCCATCCGATCAGGACTTCATGAAGAAGTGGGACACACTCCTTACCAAAGAAGAATCAGACATGATGAAATTCAGGCGCGAGCTTTGGACCATGCTCAGCGAAGAGCGCGAGAAACTAGGTCGTTGTTTCTCGAATGTGATACTGGAGCCTGGATCCGGACACGAAGAGAAGAACGGTCAGAAAATCAACCGCTACAATTACACGTTCATCAAGCAGCAACCGAAGGCAGGCTTCTCCTTTACAGAGTCCCAGCTAATTGTTGGAGAGCCTATTGTCGTGTCAGATGAGCAAGGCCACTTTGCGTTAGCCAATGGCTACGTGACCAACGTCAAGAAGCGCCGCATTACTGTTGCCGTCGACAGGCGATTGCACAACTCGAGGACCAAGCTCCCGGGCTTCAACCCGCAGAACAATCAAGCTTTCTCTGGCATCATGGAGGTTGGTAAAGAGGGCGAGGTGATTGCGGAGCACGAGATGGATGAAGAGCCTGTCCTATATCGACTGGACAAGGACGAGTTCAGCAATGGAATGGCTGCAGCTCGCAATAACCTCATCCAAATCATGGACAATAGTGTCTACAAAGCTCACGACCTACGAGCCTTGATTGTGGACGGCCGTGCTCCGGCCTTCAAACTTGTCACCGCCGATCTGGAGATACCACAAGCCTCGCAAATGTCTATGAATAATGACCAGAAGGCTGCCATAGCCAAAGTCATGTCTGCCAAGGATTACGCCCTTGTACTGGGTATGCCAGGTACCGGTAAAACTACCACTATCGCCCACATCATCCGCACTCTTGTTGCAAAAGGCAAGAGTGTCTTACTTACATCGTATACGCACACAGCCGTTGACAACATCTTACTCAAGATCCGAGACGATAAGATTGGTACACTGCGACTTGGCGCCTCTGCAAAAGTCCATCCTGAAGTACGAGAGTTTGTGACCTTGGCTGCGGAACCGAAGGGCAGTGTGGAGGAGCTCGAGCGCTCATGGATGGAGCCTCCTGTCGTGGCTACGACGTGCTTGACTATCAATCACCCCCTCTTCAGTCGTCGCGTTTTTGATTACTGCATCGTCGACGAAGCTTCCCAGATCACATTACCAGTCTGTCTTGGTCCAATCCGCATGGCTCAGAAGTTCATCTTGGTAGGTGACCATTACCAACTCCCTCCACTCGTACAGAACAAGGAAGCCATGGAGGGCGGTCTCGACATATCACTATTCAAGTTACTCTGCGAAGCACACCCCGAGGCAGTCGTCAGCCTGGAACACCAATACCGTATGTCTGCCGACGTCATGCTGTTATCGAACACTTTCATCTACTCTGGCAGACTCAAATGCGGCACACCGAGCGTTGCTTCACGCAAGTTGGCATTATCAAAAACGCAGGGTCTGCTCGCCTACCATCACAAGCCTAATCAGCTACGCTCCGGCACATTGAACCCATGCACCGGACCAGAGTCACCCGAATGCTGGCTCTCGCGCTCACTATCACCCGATGCACCCGTTGTATTTATCAATACAGATCTGATCTCCACAAACCTCGATGCCGTATCCGGACCCCGCATCACAAACACCTTCGAAGTACGCCTCGTTACCCAACTGACACTCTGCCTCCTCAGTCTCGGTGTCTTCGCGAACGAAATCGGTATCATCGCCTTCTATCGTTCACAGCTTGCTCTCTTACGTCAAAGTCTTGCATCGGCCTACACGCAAACACAATCTTCTGAACTCGGTATTTCTGCTGGCTCCGCAGGCGTTGAACTGCATACCGCAGACAAATTCCAAGGTCGGGATAAAGAAGTTGTTCTCGTGTCATGCGTACGCAGTAATGAGGAAGGGGTAGTAGGCGATCTCCTCAAGGACCGAAGACGCATCAACGTCGCGCTCACACGAGCGCGTTCTAAGCTCATTATCTTGGGCAGTGAGAAGACGTTATCTGGCAACGAACTGCTTCGTGACATGGTCGGTCTGTGTCGTGAGAAAGGATGGGTCCTCGATCTCCAGCCTGATATGGTGAACGCCCATGCATTCGACGAAGGCGTTACACAGACGGGCAAAACGCCGTCGATGCCCCTGCATTCTTCCACACATGTGGAGAAGAGATCGAAGGAAATGAGTCCTACGCCTAGTCCGAGCAAGAAACGTAGAGCGCTTGGTGACATCACCACTGCGCCTGGTCATGCACTTGGGAACGTCAGACCGCCGAAGAAAGCGATAGGGGGTAAATCTATTGCGAGCATACTGGAAGAGAAGGGTATGGCGAGGAAAGTGCCGGGTAAGGTGTTCACGGCTGGTAAGAGAGGGGTGCTTGATGGACGGCCGATCTTGAAAGATATCTACAATGGGGCTGTTTGAGAAGGCTGCAATGCCGTCACGCTCATTTGAGGTTGGTTATTGCATATGCGAGCACTGGGATCTGGTCAGTGTAGGATTCATGGTAGGATATCAATTCAGGTATTGTGATTCGCGTGTTAGCGTAGTGTAGCAATAGTATAGCACTAGAAAGCGGAAATCAGTTCTATCAGAAGAGCTGGAATGGGCCATTATCAGTAAAACGGCTTTAAACGTTGTCTTCCTCAAGCTTTGCCAATAGAAGTGGGACATGTGAGGTTCCCGTATCTGCTCTATTCAATGTTCCAGTGGTTTTCCTGAATCGCGCTTCACTCTCAACCTTGAGTCTTGCACCTTTCTTCTCTAGGCATCTCTAATCCGAAACCACAGTTCCGCTTTCCTCGCACCCCTCGCCATCATATTACCCCATACCACCATTACACGCGGTCTCCTAGATACGAACATGCCTCCCACCTCGTCCAATCAGCCTCTCAAGTTCCACACCAATCATGTCCATGATAAAAGGAAGCTGAGACATCGTAAACATGTATCCACGACTCGCGAACCTCAATTCGCAAACCAGTGCAGCATCACCCGCCAAATAGCTTCCCGGGACATTGAATGCCTTGAGAAAAGAGCCGTATATGAGTATCCTCGCTCTCTGCGACGACTGTCGATTTGTCATTGTCGTTGTTGTTGTTGTTGTTGTTGTTGTTGTTGCTGGTGTCGATGCTAAAGACGAAATGCCCGCTTCATTGTCATTGGCACTTCAGCAATGCACTGCCCCACGCATGGCTAATTGGAAGGCAGGCTGCATGCTCTTTCGAACAACATCACCTCTCATTTCGTCGTCATCTGTCAGAACCCAAATCCCGGATAGAAGACCAGCCACCCCTAGCATGAGGAGATTTATTTTCGATATCCTGAAGCCTCGCTTTCTTTCACAGGCCTGCTTTGGCCTAAGGCAGGAACTATCCACCGCTCGGCAAATGGCACTGTATTCGACGAGAGAAACACTACAAGCCGGCAAGGTAGCATCGAGTATCAGCGATCCAGAACATACGTTCTATAATTACACATCTGGTAGATGGTTGTAAGTAGCTAATGAACCTTGACATTTTCGTACTTGAATTGATAGGTCGGAACCACCGCAGATACAACGAGCGTTTGCGTCTCTCTGAAAGGCGACGTCATTTTGACATCCATGAGCTCTGTCAGGCTGTTGCCAAGTCTGTCGGTCGTTCCACTGATGACATCACTACCTTCGCAAAAATTGCTGAAGGTGGTTCATACCGTGTCTTTGAAGCGACATTTCAAGATAGGATGAATGTGATTGTGCGACTTCCATACCCTTCCACAGTACCTCGAGAATATGGTATTGTCAGTGAGGTCGCTACAATGGCATATCTACGTCTGCATGGCGTTCCAATCCCGAGTGTCTTCGACTGGATTTCATCGACGGACAATCTAGTCCGGTCTGAATATATCATCATGGAAAAGGTTCAGGGTAAGGAATTGGAACATACTTGGTATACGATGACGGCAAAAGAGAGGATGGATGTCGTAGAGAAGATCGTCGACATAGAGAGGATGCTATTTGCGATACGATTTCCTGCCAGTGGCAGCATATACTTTAAAGACTCTGTGGGTACCCGAACTACTACAATTGACCTGCCCTTGGCTGTCAATCGCGGCAAAACGGATGGGTTTTGCATTGGGCCTTCCACTGAATTCCTTTGGTGGTATCAAAGGCGAGACGAACTGGCCGTCAATCGAGGACCTTGTAAGAACACCCTTACTCCGTATTCTGTTCGCTCTTGATTAACTGGAAGGATGTAGGGAAAACGCCCAAGGAGCTGTTGGAGGCAGTTGGCCATAGAGAATTGACCTGGTTGCAAAAGTTCGGCAAGCAACGTTTCCCCCGTGAACCGCTCTATAGAGAATTCTACGGTCGTCAAAAAGTTGACCCGCAGGTGCAAGTAGACAGCTTAAGGGATTACCTCAAGGTTGCTCCACACATTATTCCCGAAAATCCGGAGTTATGTCAACCAACGATCCGTCACCCAGATCTCTCACCTAACAACATCTTCGTCTCTGAATCTGGCGACATTACTGGAGTGATCGACTGGCAACACAGCACCATACTTCCGATGTTCCTGCAAGCCAAGATTCCCAAGCATTTTCAAAACTATGGAGATGGGATCGGAGAATTTTCGACGTCCAGAGCTGCCCACGAATTTCGATTTGTTGGAGGAGAGCGAGAAGGCAAATGAATTAGAGCTCTATCGCCGACGACAGCTCCACTATTTCTACCTGGGATTTACCAGTACCAACAACAAACCCCATTTTCATGCAATGGGAAAACATGACCTCATTGTACGAAACCGACTCTATGACACTGCTGGCAGACCGTGGGAAGGCGACAACACATCACTCAAAGCGGAACTAGTACAAACATCGACTTACTGGCCCGATATTGCTACTTCAGCAATGAAAGAAAGTAAGTTTCCCGTCAAATATCCTGATGCAGATGTCACAAACTGCCTCGATATCGACGCAAAGCAGAAGATTGCGGATGCACAAATGCAGCAATTGCGCGACTTCATTGGAGTCAACATTGACGGATGGGTGCCGACGGAATCCTACCAAGAGGCGAGGGAGAAAGAACGATATATCAAACAGCAAATGCTGGAAGCTGCGGAGACGGAGGACGAGCGGAAGGAGTTAGACGAACATTGGCCCTTCCAGGATCACGAAGAGTTGGATTAAGGTGGCCAAAGGTCATGTCACAGTATCATACATTGCAAGTAATGCTATCGTCCAGCAGGCACGAATGTAGTTTTCGAGATGTCGTATGATGTGATAGGAGAGTTCCATAACCTTGCAATTGCCTAAAAAAGAAGAGTCAGCCACACTTTATTATCTAATGAGCTACAGTGAAGGCGAATGTACTAGCATCCCCATATCCAAACTTGTAGCCTGCTCATACGAAGACGGCCGATCTTCCACTGTACACCATGTCGGGAATCGTATTCTGGCTGGCCAATAAGCAGGAATAGCTAGTAATCATTAGTACCAATAAGAGCCTCTAGATGAGTGCAAGTGAGTATTACGTACGATCGTCAAGTCTAGTAGCTAGGCAGATGAGCCAATAGAAGAGCTAAACCACCTATCTCTGAGGGTATTGAAAAGTATCATTAGCCGGCTAGAATACGACCCCTGACACGGTGTAGTATGCGTGGCAAAGAGGTCACGGCTATCCGCTGTTTCTAGTGATTCTAGAGCAGAACCTGCAGGGTATAACTGCCGGCCGCCTATGGTAGGGAGAGTGCTGGACGGCTGGGCATCCTTAGGGGTGTAAGGGTAAAATGGGGAATTATTCAGAGCTGCTTGAGGAGTCTCGGGGGCAGGCAAAGTGATTGGGCAGCAGTAAATGGCTAGCCTGTGTGGTAAGAGTTTCGGCTGGACGTAGTCAAGATCCTTACGATTCCTACGGAAGGATGCATCACGTCAGTCCTCGCGAGATGATCATTGGTCCAGGCGGTTGGCAGGACCGCAGACCGACATTTTAGTGGGAAATCAGACTACATAGCAATCGAGAGATGGAGGCAGTTTTTCGATTCGGCTGGGGGGTACATATCAAATGTTATTACTAGAGGAGAACTGTAGGATATGAGCCACGTTCAGGCATACAGCCAAGATCTGCTGCGAACATAGGCGAATTTGCTTGTAGAAAACTCCTACTCTTGGAAGGATAGTACAGTAAATACTGTCTTATAGCAATAGCACTTAGTGTTCAGTGTTTGCTAGTTATACTCTATAACGCACACTGCTATAAACCAGGCGTACTAGAGGGCTAGAGAGTTTACAATCATGCAGTCGATATTAGTCATGTAACTGTCGACCACCTAGCTTCCCACCTTTTGAAAGATCGCAATCACTCAGGCAAGCACAGTTCAGCATCATTCTTGTCAATGCAGCAAGTAACAGGGTATGCTTCATCAGAATCATATATTCAAACGTCGTATACAGAAGTCCACGCTAATCCTGTCACCCTTCGCAAACCCGCAACATAACTCATACACTATACATATGCCCGGCAAGCACCATCCCCAGCGCCCAACAAACACACTCAATACTCAAAGTCATCATCCGCAGCCGGCCCTTTGCTCTTACTGACACTCTCCTGCCTCTGATACATTTCTGCAATCATCCTCGACGTACTCGCCTGATCTGGCTTCTTGTCGTCCCTCTCCTTGATAAACCTCGGAAACCTCAGACTGATGCCCTTACCACCGCCCGACACCTCATCTGCCGCCGCACGATATCGTGGCGACAGTGTAAGATCTGCAGTCTTGACTTCCCAAACGTGGCGTGGCTCAAACCAGACATCGGGTTGATCTTTGTTACCCGATGAATGTGTGTAGAATGGTTTGGGCCGGTCGATGACGATTTCCGAGAGTGTCTTGTGGAGGGTTTCGAGGATGGCTTCGGAGAAACCAGTGCCGATGTTGCAGACAGTTTCGTACTTTTCGGTGCCCGGGTTATAGCAGGCGAGTAGGAAGGCCCCATACCAACTGGTGCGTTTGCCGCGGCCGTAGTAGGCGCCTAGGACTACAAGATCAAGAGAATCGCCGACGCCGGCAAGGTAGTCCTTCTTGACTTTGAGCCAATTCTGTGAACGCTTGGATGGTTCGTAGTATGACTCTGGGCCGTCGAGCATCTTTACCATTAGGCCTTCGCAACCAGATTTGACAGAGTCTTCGAGGAGGATCTGGATCTCGTCTAGTTCGTTGGAATTGCCGAATTTTGCGAACGCGAATTCGCCTTCGACTTCTGTGAAGGCTTCTCGGAGATGCTCACGACGCTCACGGAAGGACTTGGAGACGAGTGCCTCGCCATTCAGGTAGAGGATATCAAAGGCGAATACGCAGACCTTGACCTTCACGTCTTCAACCTTGACATCTTTCCGTTTTCTGGTCATGAGCTGTTGGAAGGGTAGAACCTTCTTCTCCTCCATATCCCAAGCAACAGTCTCGCAGTCTAGCACGAAACTTTGCGTCCCTTGCTTGACCCATGAAGGTAATTTGGCCAAGATATCCGGGTACTTCTTTGACAAGTCCTCCGAGTTCCTGGAGAAGATATTGGAGACGCCACGATCACTCTTGCCAGCCAACGGTGCGGTCGTTGCGAGCTGCATATCAGCATCGTGCGAAACGAAATGTATCTGTGCACGCTCTCCATCATACTTGTACTCGCAGGTGAAGTCCTTCCCTTCGAAGCGGTCTAGGACTTCGGTGATGGACTTTGTAGGCTTGGCCAACATAGGCTTGAGAGGTACACCAGGCTGTAGTCGGCAATTTTCGCGCAAGTTCGTGATGCCATGCTCAAGCATAGCCGGAATGATGACTTCGTAACTTGGAAGTTCGCTATGACTGGATTAGTGTAAACTCAGAACCGTTTCAACACATGCCATACCTGTAGACTGTTTTCAGCGTCGCCTCAGCCTCAGCAAGATCAGTCGTCGAGGGCGTCTTGCCCTTCTGTGACATCTCGTGGAAGATCATAGCCTGAGCCACTGCGACAACTACTGTTTTCTCCGCAAGACCAAGTCGCATCTTGCCCTCGAGCGTTCGTACAATGAACTTGGCTTCACTTGGGCCACCCTTGTCCTTCTCAATGTCGACTTGCTTTCCAGCAGCTTCGGCATCTGCAGCTGAGAGCAGTTTCTTGATACCATCAATCTTCCTGCCTTGAGCACCTTGTCCCTCAACAGTAGCGATGGCCATTAAGCCTTTGCGTACTCCCTCTACAGTCAAAGCCTTGGGCTTGAACATGGTCGGTTGCTTCGATCGGCTCATAGCAGCCACAAGCCCAAGATCTCCGATTTCGTTCTGATCTGCCTTGATCTGCTGTAAACTGCGTCCAGTACTCCCAGATACAGCCTTCATAATCAATGACTCGCCAATGCCAAGTTCGATACCAGCATAGTCAGCAGCGAGCTTGTTGACCATGAGCATGACCGTAGGCAACATGTCCGAAGGTGTCAGCCGCAACACTTGTCGTAAGAACAACGAGCAATGTGCCAGAATCTCCAGTCTCTTGGTGGTCATCTCGATCTTTGAGAACGTCGTGCAGAGCGCTGCGTAAGGTACTGGCTCGCCAGGTTTCCAGTCTGGATATGGGTCTTGGGTCTTTGCTGAGGATAATGTTGATTGGACCTTCTTCCGAGCCTTCTCCTTGATTTCTGGTTCCTCTTCTGAGCTCAGTACCTCGTCCTCTTCTTCCTTAGTCGGGTCTTCCTCTTCGTCCACAACAGGCTCAGGGGCTTTTTCTTTCTTCTTCTGTTTGCTGCTAGTAGCCTTGACAGGCGCAACGACTTCTTCATCTTCCTCTTCTGGCTTCTCGGCCTTGGCCTTTGTAGCAGCCTTCTTTGACTTTGCCGGCACTTTTTCAGTATTTTTGGGCGATGCCTTTGACTTCTTTAAATTGTCCTTCTCCTCTGTGGGTTTCCTCCGCTGTCGCTTTGTCGGTGGCTCGTCTTCAGAGTCTACTTCCTCCTCCTCCTTTATTTGCCTCTTTTTGCCAGCCTCAGAGGGTGAACTGTCAACCTCCATAGCATCGTCGTTCACATCATCTTTGATATCCTTCTTAGCCTCCACATTGACTTCAGCGTCTGATTCAGGGCCGCCATTCTGCTCGGTCTTTGCTTCCGCTGGCGACGAATCTGGTTCCTCTTTGGTTGCTGCTTCTTTCTTTGTGGTCCTCGGCTTCGTAGAGAATGACAACTTCGACTGTTGCTTTGCGGGTTGACCATTTGGTTTACCGAAGAAATTACTACACAACAACAGTCAGTACAAACCCTTGCACAGCCATGCATGATGCAATGGTATCGTCGCACCCCAAAGTAGTCTGAGAAGACTTCACATACCCAAGAGTAGCCTGTTTGGGCGCCATGGCTGCAGATCCAAGCACGTCGTGTGCGCTCTGTAAGTGCAAGTGGCGGCGGGAGGGAACAATTGCAGACGTGGGTAGAAGTCGAATGGGTAGCAAATGAGCAAAGGACACACGAGCCTTTATGAATGTACGACAGGAGGCATTGAAGCGGAAGGGCATGCTCTGACTGGGGTGGTTCGGGGGACACAATCGTAGGCAACGCTCAGGCAGCCTCGAGCGCGACGCGCCTGCCTCGCGTTCGCGAAAGTCAACCGGCCCCGGGGGCCGTGCTGATGTCATTAAGGCCGACATGGATTAGCTTCCGTTGCATCAAGCATCATCGGTCTCGAAGGCAACAACTCGAAGTCGAGATCTTTTGAACGAATACCCAAATAGTCAAAACTCAGACTATAGTCGAACTGGCGGACTTTCTCTGGAAACGCTCGTCCTCTCCTCCCCCTCCAGCACCTCCGCCACCATCTACCATGTCGCAACCTCCACCACAACCTCGCCTCACGCCACAATTCTGCTTCAACCAGGTTGCTCTGAGAGGTATGACCTTTGCTTGAACTTGCTGTCAGCTCACTAACTAATATCAAGTCGGATGAAATAGACTTTCTTCGTATATCACGCGGTACAATCGACGACTCGATAACGCAGAATCTCAATGCCCTCCTCACACCCGCGCAGCGTGGATTCGACCCATCCTCTACGTCTACACGACAGTTGAACGCGCCTGATCATGGTCGATCGATACCGCCGGAGACCTGTGGACAGTTCAAGGAAAAAGTGCTGTTCCCAAGCTGGGCCGTACGATCAGATGTATTAGATTACTGCGCAGGCGTTGCAACATCTCCAGACCCAGACGATCCAGACAGCATATTACGACAGATTGAGGACTCGAAGGCGAGGGAGCGGAGAATCGACGAGAGACTAGATCCATACTCGGCACGCTACTTTCCACAAGAGGCGAGGACTGAGAGTTTAGCTATGCTGATGCGGAACGAGAGGGCTGTGGAGAAGATTATACGGATGAGGACATGGAGTGTACTGGGGGAACGGTGTGGGATGCACAGTGAGACTGCGGAGCAGGCGTTCGACAAGTGGAGGGCGATACAGAAGCGTTGAGATGGATGATGGTTATGGCTGTATGACAGGCGGCAACGCTTCACATCACGTTGCATGAGACGACTCTTGTATAGTATGCAAAGCATGAAGCAGCGGCGTTCTATATATGACGTTCTTTCACGGGCAATCAAATATTGAGTGACCTTCAACGCGCACGCGATGATCTCGGTCGAGCATCGGTCTTGAGTGAACATGTATTTTGCACAGCAAGACAGAGCCACAATCATAGCCACCGACAGCACGCGATACTCACGGAGCATGCAAAACTAAGGCCACGCTGGAGGTGTGGGAGGCGTAGCCAGAGCCATAGCACTTCACCACCAAAACCAGCCGCCCCACAAAAAACTTTTTCGCAGAGCCTCATATCACAACATCGCGACAGCACAGCACAAACGTGCAACGTGACACTCAGGTCCTCCATCACCAGCACGGCTGCACTTCATCCCTAAGAAACCCACTCTCCACAAAAGAGAGCACCCTCTCAAGAGACCAAAACAGGAGAAACACAAAAGAAAGCATGTCTCGACCATCCCACAACTCCAATCCATCTTTTCACGGATAATTACAATTGGTAGGAAGACGGTCGCATGTCACTCTACGGGGCCGGGAACGGAGGACTATCCACGGAAGAGATGTGGGATAACCCTCAGCATGCCGCTTGCGCGGAGCCACGGTATACAAAGGTATTGTAGATTACCTGCTGATGATGGCCGGTCGACGAAGGGGGACGGGGGCCACGAGGGTTTTATGGACAGAGGCGGGGTGGTCCGTGGGCTGGGAAGTGGAGTGCGCTTAGGTAAGCAAGGTTGGTTGTGGGTGGACAATGTTTGGTTGGTGCGGGGCGGGGCTGGGACGAGTTTTTTTTCTGCTGGCGACGGGCGGCAGGGAATTGGGGACGGTTTATGCGTGCATTGTACATAGTAGTGGATATGCATATTTGTGTGCACATCTCGACACTCGCATGCTTGCAATATTGCTGCGACCTCACTTGGATATTTGACATGGTTGTTGCAGACTAGACGTTGTCTAGAACATCACATAGCGGCATGTAAATTAATAGAGTGGACTTTGTTCATGCAATTAAGCTAGACTAGGCCCACATCCATTCGTGAGGATTCCGTAAGATCGTTAACCGTAGCAGACCGTCTTTCGACTGCCTTACCCGACATGACCCAGCAGACGTAACCACCCATTTTCTAGTACAGGCGCTTGGGAGGGCTCATGGTGGCCTTGATGGTCAATGAGCCGACGTTCTGCCATCCCTTCTTCAGCAGCGAGACAAGGTAGTTGATGGCCAACATGATGTTACCAATCAACTCATCCTCGGTCATGCCAACGTTTCCGACAGCGACACCCATGCAGAGCACCTTCTTCAGCTGGAACTTGATGGTGGACTTGACCTCGTTCATCTTGTTGGCGAGATCTTCGGCGTGGGAGACGGGAGTGGGGAACTTTCCGGCCTTGGAGAGACCGGGTCCGAGGAGACGGGGAATCTGCTTGATGAGGGCGTCGGAGGCGACGAAGGCGTCGTACTTGCGAGCGAGCTTCTTGATGAGCTTCTTGTTCTTGTTGAGCTTCTTCAAGTCGTCGGTGCTCATGGCGTCGACACCGTGGTGCTTGGCACGATCGATATCGTGCTGGTCACCGAGAACGCAGATGGCCATGCCTAGGTTCAGTCAGCTTTTGCGCGCCTCTTGTTTGCGCATCCGTGTCAACGTACGAGGACGGGGGATGGTGGGCAGCTTGACGGTTCCAGAGAAACGCTTGTCACGCTGGGGGTCGTAGTTCTTGAGGCCGATCTGGAGCTCAACGGTCTCGAGGAAGTTCCTCTTCTTGGTCTCATTGGAGTATTCAAGGAGTTCTTGGACGTTCGTACGAACGCCGGCAACAGAGATTTTCGACATGTTGACTATGTGTCTCCCAGAGGATAATTGATTCCTTTGGTGGCTCTGGTGCGGTGGTGGTTGAAGAAAAGGCAGTCCAGTGGCGGGCGAATTTGGTGTGGGCGAAAGATCGCGCTAACACCTTTCGCGCTAAGCCACGTTGGTACGCCAGCCCGCTCACCGAGACATTGAGTCACCGCATGTGCAAACTCAACAACGCTGAGACATGGGATATCATACGTCTCACCGAATTTCGAACTGACAACATGGAAAAGTTTAAATCTCGTTTGCAAGCATAATGCAACTGTTTTCTCTTGATACCTTGTTCTGTTTAGGCTAGCTATGCACTTCACCTCGGAAAGTCACTTGGGAGACAGGTTTTGTTGAAACAGCAAATCAATTCGATGATGATGAGAAAGAATACGCTCACGTGATCCTCATATGCACTATCTAAAATGCACGCAAATGATAGACAATCGCTTTTCATCCGGATCCTGCTGCTGCTCCGAAGAGCACTACGCCATGCAATGCCAAGAACTCCACGCCATGATCATCGCCCCGTGAGTAAATGAGATGCATATAGAAAGTGGTAACAGTCAATGCAAACTGTTACTACGGGGTATCGCATCAAGAAGCATAAACGCCATGCCCACTCCAGTTCCAGAATCAGACCAAATCGCAAAGGGCACATCGGGAGACGGCCCACAGGAGTCGTCGTGCCAGACGAAGAAGAAGTCCGAAGCCCATAATATACAGAATGGCGGATGGCGAATTCCAAGAAGTTCGATGGAACTCAAGCCAGGTTATTGTTTTCAAGGGGAAAGCCGCACAAGGTGGTGTTCTCAATGCATGAGTTGCTGGTTGTTTGCGGCGTCTACAACGTTATCGGAAAGGTTGATGAGCAGCTGGGCAAGGCAGCGCTTAGTAGCTGCGTCATCTCGTAGGACCGAAGAAAAAGTGGCATCGCGGAGAGGCTCCGGAAGACATTGACGAAGGGCTTCGCGAGCGCGGGCATTGTCCGACAGGCTGATGAGGTCAGTATACGCTCTATTGATCAGAATCTCCACGCGACGTACCGGAGGAAGCATCGCACAACGTGCTTCAGCAGGCGAACAGTCTGTTGTTCAACAAGTTGATTCACCATATTGCTCAGAACAGTACCGACCGCATAGAATCGCTCATAGGTCTGACAGATGTAGGCGAGGCCGATGTCATCCAAAAGTATTTTCTGTACGATGAATATCGCGACAGTCTTACTGAGCTCCGAACCAGTCTCCATGATACGAAGGCAAAGCGGGATGATTTCTGTTGTCAGAAGGAAGTTGATGACCTCAGAAGAGTCATTCTTGACAAGTGCACCAATCACACCGAGAGACGTGAGGCGTAGATACTCGAAGGGTCGCGACTTTGAGGTTGTGTTGAGGAACGGGTAGAGGAAGAGCGGAATGTGTGCTACAGTTACGTTAATTCTGTCTCACTAGCCATATATGGTCAACTCACCGCTCAGAAACAAGCCACGGGTCTCGGTATGGGAGGCGACACATTGAAGAAGCGCAAGGGCGTTACAGACGCGGTTCGAAGCGGCCGCGGTGAGTTGCGAAGGGTTCAGCAGCGGATAGACGGAAATGATTTCTTGAAGAAGGGAGGCCATGACACCTGCAACATGTGAGTAGAGAATATATGGCGCAATGGTTTTGCCTACCGAAAGAATGCCACAGAATCAACGCCAGCTCGGGTACTTGCTCGCGCTTCTTGCTCAGTTCCAAGAGAGCCGCCTCGCGAGTGTTGGGCTTCATGAGTTGTGCAATCCAATCTAGGACGCGCCTATTCTCCTCAGTCATGCCAATGTCTGCTACTTGCGCATCGTTTGCGGGGCCCCGTGGGACAATGTTGTTTCCCGGGATGCTTGTTCCGTTGTTGCCCGCGATCCGATTGTAGTGTTGTTGTTGAGCAGCGGCGGCGGCGGCGGCAGCAGCCTGAGCCTGCGCCTGGGCTTGCGCTTGCGCTTGGAGTTGACCGTGCTGGGCTACATGGTGGTGAGGCTGTTGGTGGTGGCCCTGCTGCTGCCACTCCCCCGGGTATTGCTGCTGATGCGTGAAGATATGTTGCATTGGCCGCGATTGCTCCTTGGGTGCCGGGTGCTTGATGGTAGTATTCTGGAGGATTGCGGTTGTGCGAGCAGCTTAAATACCGAGTGATTGTCGGTTGGCAATGCGCTAGCGGCTTCGATCGCGTGGAGCAGAGTTGACGTGTGGTGAGTGCGTTGGGGTACACTCGAGAGATGAGCGCGACACCCCACTGGCGAGCGCACCTTGGCGCCTGCGGGAGCTCGAGCTTCTGGCGGAGATCGACGCCGCATTGGGGTGAGCGCCAGGCAGTGCCAGGGTAATGGCGGGTGCCTGCACAATAGTTATAGCTTCTCTTACTCTTCCGGCGGTGAGGTCAAATACAATCATGTTGATAGCGACCCTTACTAGGGCGAAGCAGGGTGAGTGGATGGTGGGTTGGAAATATGTTAGCTTACACTTGTCCTCAACGCAAGTGGTGAAACTTTTGTGTCAGGTCTACGATAGACGATGGTGGTATTGACCGTCTCATTTACATCTAGACGTTATGGAAGGCTAGTGAACAAATGAGATCTTCCCTACTAATGGTTTACGCCCTCATGATTGTAATTGTTCCCCAGTCCCAGAAATTACATCTCAAATAGACGAGCCTCCCTATTATTCAGGGTTCGTTTCGCTGATGCCACAATGGTTCAAAAAATAACCCACAAACGCCCATCTCAGATACACATGATCAAAGATTGAGTTCTGACAGGATTGTCTGAGCCATGTTCTTGTACTGCCACGTTCCACCATCCACCTTCTTAAATTGGATGCCATGAAGTGTCAAAAGAGGCACCTTCACGATCAATATCTCGAATACCAGGCTCATGTTTTCACCCATGTCATTTTGCACGTGTGTAGAGGTCTCTCCTGCTGGCACAGGACGGCGCGGTCTTCGTTCCTCTCTTTCTTCGCTTGCGTCAGACTCGTCGGTATTGGTGTAACTGCGGTCTGCGCCAGAAGGCCTTGATCGTGACTTTGGAGTGTGAGGAACACGATTCTCGTCTCTGAATGTATCTCGGTCTTTGTCGCCACCAATGAGACCACCGAAGCTGATCCTGCGTCGATGGCTTCCACTCGGTGGAGACGCGGGCGGATCTAGCATGTTCTTCATATCAATACTGGGGGAATGTCGACACCTGAAGCCACCCTTGATCTCGCTCCAGTCAACACCAAGCTGATCCAGCACGCGGATGAGATCGTCCTGAATATACGACAGCGGTCTAGTGCTGGTCGTGGAGACACTGAATAAGCCCTTGAGAAAGACGGGCTTTACGGCGTCCGGGCTCCGGCTGGCTTCTACCTGCGCCTCGGCCAGTTCAGCATCCGTCTCTTCAGGTACGCCTGCTTCTTTGGCTTGTTCTCTCTTTGCCCTGCGAGCCTGAATGCTCTCCCTTCGCGCATGGCCTAATGACTTGGCGCGAGACGTCTGCGCAGGCCGTTGACTAGCTGAGAAGTCATCGGAGGCCGTGTCGTTAGTCGGCCGAGCTCTATGTCCACTGAGATCTGATCTGTCTGAGCCACTAGTGGGTGGAGGGTTACCTGGATCTTCGGATGAACGTCCTCGACGACTCAAACGTCTTCGGAGGTCGGCTGAGTTGACGCTTGTCGAACGACCGAGAGCCTTGAACTTTCGAGCGGCTACATTGCTAGTGCTTGGTGGAGAGAGGAGTTCTGGTTGGTTGGCAGCGCTACCTGATTGAAGATACGATGTAGAGCCGGTGTCTCGCTCTCGTGGTCTCCGAATGCTGAAGCTTTTCCTTGGAACATTACTCGTCGATGTAGCGACTTCAGGTGGACCGGAGATTGCAACGGCCGGGGTAGGCGGTGGCGGCGCCTCTGATCGGTCTCTGTCATGACTACGATACTTTCTAGTACTAAAGCGTCGCAGTAGACCTACAGCTCCACCCTCTTTCTTCGCCTGCTCGATTGGGGGAGGTAGGATTGCTGGCGACACACCTCCTGGAGGGTGATTCAAATCGACACGTTTGAAACCGTCCGTGATTTCGTCTTCACCATGCGTCCTGGCTCTCGGTCGTGATCGGCCGCCGGTGGGTTTTTCGCCTGCCATCTCATACGCAGCACTGTTGGTGTACGCTGCTGGCGGTGCTGGAAGGTCAGGCATCTTAAGAGGCTTCTCGCCAGGGCTTTGTGGTATCGCGACAGCACCTGGATTTGCCTCCTGTCTCTCGCGGTCTCTCTTTTCTTTGACCAGGAAATAAACCGAGAGAAGAGGACTGTATGCGTTCACAGGATCTAGTCCTCGCTGGATATCTTCTGAGGAGGATATGGTCAGTTGCTCTCGACTGGAGATCGAGGTGCGTCGTTTGTAAAAATCGAACATGCCCCTCTTCTTTTCAGCCTCGGGTGTTTGAGCGGTTGTCCTACGAGCTGCCACTCGGACTGCGCGTTGATACTCATCAGACTGTATGACGTTTGTCAACTGGCTCGTGATGTATTCGGCGGTTCCGAAGTCGAAGCCAGTCATTTTATCAACGATTTCCTTATCGAGCGGCAGTTGAAGGGGCTCACGATGCGGCAGATAGTTTTCAGGGGGACTGTTGAAGCCCTTAGTCAGCCAGGGATGGCTCATGATCTCAGATAGAGTCAACCGTTGAGTGGGATCTGTCTGAAGCATCCTATGTATAAGGTTTCGGCACTCTGTTGGATGTCAATATGCGTCCGAGACTGGTATAGACATCACTTACCCGCAGACAGCCAAGGAGGATAGTCCACATGTCCCTTTTTGATCTTTGCGTGCAGCTGCGGCATGCTCTGGTCATCGAAGGGCACCTTACCGCATACTAGGACGTAGAGAACAATGCCAAAGCTCCAGACATCCACTTCAGGGCCCGTGTATTGTTTGGCCTGTAGGAGCTCGGGGGCAGCGAAGTAGAGACTTCCACAAAATGTCTTCAGTTGGTTCCGGGGCGAGAACAAGTTGCTAAGACCAAAGTCAATAATTTTGATATCACCGGTCTTGCTGATGAGGATATTCTCGATCTTCAAATCCCGATGCACAATGCTGTTGCGATGGCAATAGTCAAGAGCGCTCGCAATTTGGCGAGCGAATTTACGAGCCTGTTTTTCCTTCAAACGGCCATGTGAGATGATGTAGTCGAGCATCTGTCCTCCGTTGACGAATTCGAACAGCATGTACCAGTGATAGTTTGTGCGGACTACATCTCGCATGCCGCAGATATATGGATGGTTCAGAAGACTGACGATGGCGGCCTCTCTGGCCGTGCGGACCTCCTTGGAATGGTCAGCTCGCTCACGATCAGCAGCGCTTTGATGCTGATCTTGAGATAGGCGGGGCACGATCTTGACCGCGACCTACGACAGTCAGCAGTGCCTCTATGGAGTGGCAGCAGTAGTAGTAGCAGCAGCAGCAGCAGAACCGTGTATACAACTACCCCACCACAAGAACCAAGACCTCTGTACATACCTGCTCTCCTGTTTCCTGGTGCTTTGCCAGCTTTACCTTTCCCATGCTGCCCGCGCCTATCGTCTTGCCCAGCGCCCATGTGCCCGTACTCGGTGCGGTGATGGTGGTCCGTCGCTTGGTGTTGGCCGGCACCTGTCCTCTTCCATCGGCGGCTACTCCATTGGAGGGCATTGCGGAGGTGGTGGACGCGTCAGACGCATACCGCGAATGGCCTCTTCTGCTGGCGTCGTTGCGGGCGGGCTCTTCGCTGCGGCGGGCGTGCGGGTCCTGGGCGACGTTGCTCTGCTCGTAGTCTCGGCGGGCGACGTTGTTCAGAGCACTCTGCTGATGGCGGGTCTGCGCATGTCCGCTGGGGCGGGCGGTGGTGCTTTGCGCTCGTTGGGGGCGGTCGACTGACCTCCGCGAAGTGGATGAGGAGCGCGCAACTGTGGGAGCCGCCGTCGACATGGCGGTGCTCTGCGGCTATGTACTGGACGCGACGCAAGGAGCAGTAGCGGGTCTGAGGAGACTGACGCACCGGGCGGCGTTGGTGCGGCGAATCAGGCGGTGCAGGCGGTGCAAACAGCGTGTCTCTGGAGCGCAGTGCTGGGGACACTCGAGAGCTATGTATCGCGTGGCGAGGGGCCGGTCCAAGGTTGCGATGGGGGTTGCGATGGTCCAGAGCCAGAGGTCGCGAAACTTGGCACGACACAGCACTCGTGTTGGGCGGTCAGCAGCAGCTCATGCAGGTCCACCGGGGCAGAGGCGCCAGCAGTGCGGTGCAGTACGACAGAGGGACAAGCAACGTCAGAGGCTGCATCAGATACACGCCGCAGCTGGACGCGAGATTGAGTGTATCTGTGTGTGGTGTCTAGCCGGCGCTGAGCAGCGCGGTAGCTACTCCACGTCGAAGCCAGAGCTAGCCTGGCCATTGGGCCGCATACAGTGGGCAGTGGGGTAAGGCCACGGCCGCAATCATACATGGAGCGGCCTCTTTACCCAGGTGCGCAGATGCCACTGCCCGTGTGCGCTGCAAGTGCCTGGCTTTCACACACGTTACAGGGCGACTGTCCTGGCTCCCAGGGAGATATCTGGGATGCATCGCGGGAAGAAGCATCCATGGATACCATAACAGACTCAGGGTCTGCTAACGACCCAGCCTTCCACATGGCTGCTGGTAGGCCGCACCTGGCGCGGAGCTACATCATCGGTCCCGCTCCACGCAGCCAGTCGCAGCATCAGACGCAAAACGGCCTAATTTCAAGGCCCTGGCGGTACGAAATTACATACATGTCACTTCTCGGTGGGTTTGAAACTGTCCAGAGTTCAATGCTCAGCGGCAATGGCTATGGTGGTTGCAGCTGAGGAGTCTGTTCTGCATGCATCGGTGGGCGACTAGACTCCAGCCGTGTGTGACCTTCCAAGGCTGGCTGACTCAGCATCGATGGCTTGCTCGTGACTTCCAAGGTTCGCTTCCCTCCCGCCCGCTCCCAAATTCCCAGTGCTGCTGCCAACCAATCGCTGTCGCGTAACCTGCAGTCAAACTGTCAAAGTCCCAATTCTCACCCCAACGTTGCAACGGTCACCTCGCCCTCTGCCACGACTCCCTACACAGCCATGGCCTACAAGCGGCCTCGTGGCACATCGCCATCCGATTCTCAAAAGCGCTTCCGTAGTGGTGGGCATGCGAGCTACATTGCACTGGGCACCGAGCTGCCAGATGAGGACGGCGACGACGGCGCGTTTGTGCCTGTATGGAAGCAGACAGTGACAGACGAGCGTGGGCGGAGGAGACTCCACGGCGCATTCACAGGAGGCTTCAGTGCAGGGTAAGCTTCCGCGCCATCTCTTCCACGAACGCAAGACTTCTTGACTATGCTAAGATACTTTAATACAGTCGGATCTAAGGAAGGATGGACTCCCAAGACATTTGTCTCCTCACGCGCGGATCGCAACAAGGACAAGCCAGTGGGCCCAACACAGCGTGCTGAGGACTTTATGGACGAGGAAGACCTGGCCGCAGCAGCAGAATCGCGCCAATTGGAAACAGCCTCCAACTTCGCTGGAGTCGGGGGCTCACGGTCCGAAATCGACGACGGTCTCTTCGGTCTCTTCGTGACCCAGGAGGAGACCATGGGTGTAAAGATTGCCCAAAAGATGGGCTGGCGGCAGAACCAGGGCATTGGCCGCAAAGTCCGCCGCAATGCTCGCTCCGAAGACGACAACGTCGCCACTACGGAGCCTGCACATATGTTTGCCCCAAAGGATGCGAGAATGATGTTGGTGTCGCGCGAGGAGGTGCGCCGCAAAGGACTAGGCTATAACTCAGAGGCTCGACTAAGTCTGATGGAAGACACAGAGTCAGTCCAGGCGCCGAACTTGGATCTACATTATCTTGGCGTACCCAAGGCACCAGTCGCCCCAGGCAAGCTTTCAAGCAAGAAGTCATCATTCGGCGTCGGTGTACTCAATGATACTGGCTCTGATGATGAGGATCCGTACGAGCTTGGGCCTAAGATTACGTTCAACAAGGTCATTGGCAAAGACAAAAAGGCAAAGAAGCCTAGCAAATTCGCCAAAGCAGGAACAGGCGACAAGGTAGTCTTCGTTCCTAAAAAGGAGTCTGTCTCAAGGGCCCTGGTCTCCCTCGCCAAGCCGTCAAGCGGTAGGACAGGGGCGTTAGAAGGCTTCCACCTCGCAAGCTCTCTGGCAGACCTATCGAGCACGCGAAAATACCCACCACCGAAGATTCCAGCAGAATGGATATCGTCAAAGGATGGGAAGAGAAACCCTGACGCACAGACATATCAATCCGTTGCAGACGCTGCAAAATCTTCAACGCTTGATGCAAAAGGTCGTTCCGCTCTCCTTGGCGAAACTCCTCTTCCAGGAAAGTCAATTTTTGACTTCATACCAAAGGAGGCTCGAGATCGGCTTGCGACGCTGTCAGGCAAAGCTGATCTTCCTCAAGGCCTCGGGCAAGCAGCACCGGAGGGATATTTGCCGGCGAACAAAGCACCACCCAAGGATCTGTGGAGTCTTGTACCCGCACTTGAGAGGTCTCTGGCAGCCGGTGCCCTTGCCAAAGGTGCAACGGGTTGGATGCCGTACGCCGAGGATCTGCAGAAGCGTGCAAGATATGTCGGTTTTTTGGAGCTACGTGCAGGATTGAAGGACGACTTGCCTGAGCGGCCAGAGGGCATTTCTATTTCAGATTGGGTAAAGGAACTCCAGGAGTTCGCACATGCTGCTCAAGTTTTCAAACCAACGACTGGCATCATGGCTTCACGGTTCACTTCATCGAAGTCCTTCATACAGGGTGGTAACGAGACGGATACTTCGACTGAGAGTCTTCTCCGCAAACCTACAACGAAGCCTGAAGATCCTGCCGAACAAGCAGCAAAGCTGGGCATGTACGGGCCTATGACCCGGAGCTGCTTCCCCTTCTACCCGTCACGGTTGTTGTGTAAACGGTTCAATGTTAAGCCTCCTCCAGACATGCCGCCAGAGTTTGACACTGGGGACAGCAATGTAAAGACGCAAACCGCGGCTGCAGTATCCAAAGATGCAATGGACAAGATGATGCATGAGATGCTAACGAACGGGCCGGCTCTCCAGCGTCCAGGATGGATGGGCGAGGCATCTGCGGAAGTTCGAGATAGCACCGTCTTGCAGGCCACAGAACACGCGACTGTGGATGTGGAGCAGAATGAGGCACTCGCACAGGAGCGAGCACCCGAGGATGTGTTCAAGGCGATTTTTGGAGACGACGACGACGACTGAATGGTGATGGATGAGGCTATTAAGGCTATTTTCTGGTCATAGAGTTGTTATGTAGCATCAACTGGACTATGGGCGGCAATGGTAACAAACCAGGATGACTAGCAATCCTCACGTGATGGCACAGCACGCTGCGGTGGTGAGAATGTCGATAACAGCATCGTATGACGACCAGGTACTCAAGTCTGAGGCCAGCTAGCCGGAGCCTCGTCACATGCCAGCGGGTAAACTCGCTTCGAGATGCTGTCACTTGCATGCGACTGGCAAGACGGGGCAGCACGTGCTCCTCTTCGACCTCAGCAGCGTCCGCCCTCGAGCTTCCCCCTCCCGAGGCCTGCACCACGGTCCACCAGTTCTAACGCTGCACGCGCACGCAACGCTCAAGCCCCTAGGGTGTTTGCGCCGCCCACGCTCCCGCCAGCCTCCATCTCATTCGAGGTGCCGTCGGGGGCATGATCAGCCATGCCTGCGGCGGAGCCAATCAGAGGGCCTTGCCGCAACTCGTGCTCAGCATCCATTCTGCGACACAAAAGAGCCCACGCGACACCCCAGCAGCGACAATGCAGTCCGTACATCGTCGCCGCAGTCTTTACCCCCCCTCCATCCCACTTTTTGAGCCTCGACGTGCGTGGGACAGCGGCTGAAGTCGTCCTATGAGTGCCTTTACGCCCATTATGCCTCGTCCTAGCTTTCCCCCCACACCCCAGCCGTCGACCGACATCACGGGCAAGAGCAGCGCAAACGCCCCTCAGTTGGAGACTGCTTTTGCTCTCCCGCCTGCTGCTCTGGGTGGCAGAGGGAGCGTAGCTAGCTCGTCTGGGCCGTCTGAAAATGCCTCAGACTCGTCCTACCGCCCACCATCCCCGTCGTCGCCCGTCGCGACCTCGAAGACTGGCAATTCGCGCAAGCGCGCAAGCGCGAGTTCTGAGCAGGGCATCATCACCAAAGATGACTACTCTCTGCCCCCTCCGCCAACTCGTTCGCGCAAGATCATTCAGATGAAGCCAAAAGATGCGCTGGAACTGCCTTCGTCGCAAGCAAGTCAAAGCGCGAAGACTACAACAGGCACCTCCAATGGCAGCAAGAAGAAGCAGAGTGGCAATTCCACTGCTGCGGGGCGCAAGATTGCCAGGAAGACTGCGCACAGCTTAATCGAGCGGAGGCGAAGGTCGAAGATGAATGAGGAGTTTGGGGTACTCAAGGATATGATACCTGCTTGCAGAGGACAAGAGATGCACAAGCTTGCCATCTTACAGGTGCGTCATCTCTTTTCTGAGACCTAGATATCATGTATACTGACTAGCACAGGCATCAATAGAGTACATGAGATATCTCGAACAATGTCTATCCGACCTCAAGACCGCCCACCTGTCACGCCGCGACTCACCAGCCTCAACTGCATCGGAACTCCCTCCTCCACCCGTCCGTCGCGCTCTCGATGACGACGACGAAGAGGAAGAAGAAGACCGCGACGAAGAAATGGAGGATGCCGTGTCACCCACATACGTCGAGCCCTCATCTACCAAGTCGCGATACTCGTTCGCAACAGCATCACCCGCTATATACCCATCCGACCGAAGTGCATACTCCCACTCCACCACCACGTCACCCGCGATCCTACCCCACGATCGCGTGGCCCACTACTCGGCAAACCCGTCCCCTGCGTTACTCCCGTCGGACCCACACCACTACACTCTCGCTTCTTCATCCGCTCGCTCCGCAGTAACATCCCCATCCATCCATCCCTCGCCAGCCTTCAGTGCGCAAACACCGTCTGCACTGCACTTTAGCAATCCATTTCACAACGGCCCACCGAGTACTGGGCCCGTTGCTGCTACACCAGGTTCGTCCCATGGATCGGTGAATTTCCAACTCACGTCCCCAGCGCTGTTGCCGCAGCCGGACCGTGAGGATCAGGAGGCGACTGCGGCGCTGTTGATGTTGAATACGGATCGTAGGAGCTGGAGTGGCGCGAGGGGTATGAGTGTTAAGGATTTGCTCAGTGGGTAAGTTAGTAGACACGTTTTTGAAGTAATGTCATGAAGCCATGGAGGAATGAGAACATCATTATGGCCTTGGGCGGGTTTATTTGGTCTTTTTAGTCTTTTCTCGTTCTTTTGATTTTTCTGCGTGGGAGGTTACATTTGAATTTCAAAATCACGCTTTTTTTCGTATTGGTCAAATTACCTTGACGAAGGACGAAGAAAGATGGTTCATGTAATACAAGTCTAGTTGGGGGCGTGGGGGGGTTCATCTTGAAGATGATCCGTCCCAACATCCGCGTAATGCAAGCAAAAGAAAAAGTTTCAGAAATAGAAAAATTGGTTTGAACTTGCGGGCGCATGCATATATATGTCTAGGCATGTCAAAATGAATGTGGTTTACATTACATATACTGTGTGTACTGTATGCTTGTCTAATGCTACGCCGAAACTCTAATGCTAAAGCAACAGAACGGTCTCATTACGGTGGTAACACAAAACACGAGTGACCGAGAAACCCAATTGCCCCCCGATCTAGTGTTAGATCCGGAAGCTGACGGTTAGTAGTTTTCTTTTTCTTTTATAGCTAAGACACACACACTCTCTCTCTCTCTCGTCCTTGTCCGAAGTATATAAAGGTCGTGTTTTGCGTACCTTTTCCTAACTTTTATTGGTCCACTTTTCTTGTGGATCAAGGTGTTTGGTCTTAACACCTTTTTGGTTCTGTATGGACAGTACTGTGACAGGGGCTTGTTGAGCTGAACAGGGACTTCTTTCTACATCGATGTATCGCACTGCAAATATGTAAGGAAAGTAAGTACGGTAAGCGTCAAGGGTGATAGAGGTACTATAGTTCCTCAAGCTTGATTGACGGACTTGTTGATTGTGTTTCTTTTGTTGTTTCTTGTCTTATTCTCCCGTCTATGTTTCTTGGTTCTTGGACTAGTTCAAGTGGGGATGGGTAGACTTTTCGACTAAGGGGTTACAGAAAGAGCTGGATTGAGAATCAAGTAGGAAGGCTACCGGTGTGGTCTCTATGTTGGTGTCGGGCGGGGTCGGAAGAACTCTCTGCCGTATGAAAAGGACCCCGGGACGCGAAAGGGTGGAATTTCGTACTCAACAAGGAGAAGGGCGAGGAGAAGGGCGCAAAGAGCGAGAAGAGCGAGATAACTGTGTCAGGACCGCGTGCATGACGGACACAGTTGGTTCGTTGGCAGTATGAAGTGGGGACTACACGGATATTGTGGACACAAAGCATGGGCCTAAGTCGAGTATTTATTCGAGGTTCCTCTGTATCGGTACAGAAGGATCGATCGCCCCAAATACCCATAAGGCTGGCCATGGCATTCGCGCCCCCGAACACAGCGAATGTTCTTGGAGATGACCAACGACAGGCCCGGACCGCCAACGACGACTGTGACGGCCAACGAGTTCCCACCTGCAATTTCTCCGCAACCTAGGCATACTCTATCTAGACATGGCATTGGGTAAATTGAAAAAAACACATGGGAAACCTGACATGTGCAAGGCGCCCGACCGGTCTCGTGGCACATTAGCTTGACTCGGGGTTTGACATCTCGCGCTTCCGTTAAGGCCGTTGACCGAGCATCCATGCGACCGAAACAGCCTAGTGACGTCGGACTTAGTGATTGATTAGGTTTCCACGACGAGGAATGTGGTTGAGCGTTGGAGACACATTGATTGAGCCGCCTTTGCCGTTTGATTGGATTTTGGTGTTATATTATACTGTTGCCATTGTCTCCTTGTTGGAGATCGCACAACACAGCGAACTGCTCTTCATTGTCTACGTTCAAATCCGCTGCAAGACTGCGACAACAACTGCATCTTAGACCCAATCAGGAGAAGGGGGCGCATTGTCAGCTGGCTGTCAAAACTTTCGGTCCCTTCGACAAACAGTCGTGCGCAGACTGCTATTCCACGCCAAGATGTCAGCAATGGCAGATAAGGAATCGCATTCAAGAGGCAGCTCCGACACGCATGTCCCCGACATGGAGAAAGGAGAGGCAAGACCCCACAAAGAAGGTCAAGAGGTTGTTGAACCCACAGTACGCTATAATTCTGCTCAAGGCATCCAGCACTCCACGTCACTTCCGCAAATACTAAGAGTAAATCACAGGAGCCTCAAACCAACCAAGATGGGTTCGGCACAGATCTAGAGAAGCACCTCACAAGAAAAAGCACAAAAAAAGACCAACTCGCACCAGAAAAGTACCCCCTCTCAGACCTCGACAACAACCTTGTAGGCTGGGACTCACAAGACGACCCTACAAACCCCCGGAACTTTCCCAATACGCGCAAATGGATCCTCTTGGGTCTTGTTGCTGCCATTACATTCATCAGCCCTGTGGCGTCTTCCATCCTCGCGCCAGGTATCCCGTTCGTCAACAGAGACTTCCACAACACATCACAGTTGCTGGGGTCATTTGCTGTTAGTGTGTACGTTTTAGGTTTTGCGATTGGACCGCTGTTCTTGAGCCCGTTGTCGGAAATCTATGGCCGCTACATCATCTTGAATGGCTCAAATGTCTTCTTTTGCTGTTTTACGCTGGGATGCGCACTGGCGCCCAACTTGGGTGGCCTTATTGTCATGCGGTTCTTCGCCGGGCTTGGTGGTAGCGCCTGTCTTACTATTGGAACTGCTGTGATTGCGGATCTGTTTGTTGCTCAAGAGCGAGGGAAAGCAGTCGCGCTTTATTCTGTGGGTGTACTTTTCGGGCCCATCCTGGGACCAATCTGCGGTGGCTTTAGTAAGAATAGCACAACCCCCCTCCATGCAAACTGAGATGTCAGGCTAATCGTTCGTCAGTCGCCCAACAGATCGGCTGGAAATGGGACATGTGGATCGTACTCATTCTAGGCTGTCTCTTGACCGGTGGCCTCATCATCTTCAATAAGGAAACCTACCACCCCGTCATCCTCAAACGCAAGACTCTGCGACTTCGCAAAGAACTCGGCCGACCCGAGCTCCAAAACATCATGACCTACGACAAGGACGCCGCGCTCCAGAGTCCTCTCAACGTCCTCAAGCATGGTATCATTCGCCCACTCAAGATGCTTACCAAGTCGCCGATTGTCCTGTTCTGTTCACTCTACTTGTCCTTTCTGTTCGGTCTGCTGTTCTTGCTCTTTACGACCATTACCCCAGTGTTCATTCAGACGTACGGATGGTCCCCTCAAATTACAGGTCTTGCCTATCTTGGCATCGGAATAGGCAATTTTATGGGCATCGCTGTTGTAGCGAGGACCTCTGATGCGACTATTATCCGCCTGGCGAAGCGGAATAATGGCGTGTACGAGCCGGAGATGCGTCTGCCTCTGTGTGTCTTCTTTGGCGCTTTGATTCCTATTGCGTTCTTCATGTAAGTCACTACCCTTTGCTATTTACGTTGCCCCTCCTCTCCTGGTTCATAAAGCCTCTATCTATCCACGTGTTAACAACATTTCAGTTACGGATGGACAACATATTACAAAGTACACTGGATTGTCCCCATCATCTCGCTGGTACCCTTCGGCTTCGGACTCATGGGCATCTTCGCACCACTACAAACATACATGATTGACTGTTTCCCTCAGTACGCAGCGTCAGCCGTAGCAGCCATAACTGCGCTCCGTTGTCTCTTCGGAGCCATGCTGCCTCTTGCTGGACCTAGCATGTACGAGAGCCTCGGCCTAGGCTGGGGAAACAGTATGCTCGGGTTCATAGCCGTGGCTTTCATCCCTCTACCCGCACTCCTGTTCAAGTATGGGAAGAACATTCGTGAGCGATGGCCTATAAAGCTATGAAGTGTACAAAAAGGATGAATCGATTGATTGGCAAACGGAGGGAGAGCATATCGCATACTGAGTTCATGATACCCGAAACCTGCACCCAACACTTTGTGCCGACTGGCCTGTACTGTATAATAGAGGAGTCTTGGAGATTTATAATATAATACGAGAGACAGACGCAATCTCTCACTCTTCCCTCATATCCTTCGTCCAACATACCACATTAACCCATCTCATCAAACCCCTCCCCCTCTAATTCCACAAACAAGGCGCCTTCCCAACCCACTCCTCCCCCCCAACCTCCCTCAACACCCACTCCACCATACTCTTCCTCGACAACTTCAACCCAGCCCTCCCATCCAACGGCCCCGCAAACGTCTCCCGCACCTCCCCATCATTTAAAAACGGAACGCGAAACATGGTCCACTTGACCTCGCTAACAGGCACCTTGGACACGAAATCCCCAACCGCGTTGATGTCTTTGTATGCTGCGCCTGCGAAGGTCCAGACGAGGCTGGCTATTGCGCGCCATTTGACGGTGAGGACGTCCGGGGGTGTCGAGTACCACGATGCTGTGCTTAGGATGAGGGCGCGGGTGTAACTGTGGGTTTGTAGGAGGGGAAAGAGGGATTTGTAGGCGTTGGCTAGAGGCTGTGATGGGGGGAAGATTTTGTTGTCAGCGTAGTTTTTCTCAACAAGTACCATGAATTTCTCGCTTTCGGAGAGGATGGATGTTGTATGGTCAAGTATGGTATGCAATGCAAAGGTATGGAAGGTGACGCACCGTCCCCTGATGTCCAGGCCCCGGACCCAGGAAAGAAATTAAAATACTGGCACCGCTTGCTACGGCACTCTCCAACCCCTCTTGCGACGTGAGTTCGCCTTTTATCACTTTGACGGTTGGGTTCGAGGTAATGGTGGGGTGGAGTTTGGAGGGGTTGCGCACGTAGAGGGTTAGAGGGTGGTTGTTTCGGAGGGCGGCTTCGCAGAAGTGAAGACCTGTTGGGCCTGTGTGATGTGTGTGTTAGTTGTGGTGTTTGGTGGTGAGTAATACTGTTGTGATTGGAATGGTGTAGTGTATTTTGTGGGGATGAGGGGTGAAAGTACCAGTTGCTCCGAGGACGAGGAGACGTTGTTTAGACATGACTCGAATCGGTCGGCCTTGTCTAGGTATACTGCAGTTGAGTGTATGATATGAACCGTCGTTATCGGTCTGAAAGTCTGCAAATACAGAGACGGCAATGGCAATTCCAAGATAAAAATTTAGCTATCTCAAGAGTGATTCAGGTAAAACCAACAACCACTTCCACACCGAGGCCCCCAACGTACGCTCCTTATACCCCCATTTCCACATGCCGCAACGCACCATCCCATCAGGACCGAAAGGAACTACCCCATGGCGTCATGTTCATACACACAGAATCCTCACCCCAAGCATATACACCACCGTTTGTCAGCATCCCCTCAACCTCCAGCCTCGCCAATAGTACGTTACTCAGCGTTCGGATATGGAACCACGCGCCATCCGAATCTCTTAGGATCGATCATTGAGCGCCTCTGATTGGCTGAATAGCGAACCCGAATCCGAGGTGCGGATTAAGGTATTGTGTCATCGGTCATGGGCAAGGGTTGAATGAGTACACTATTCGTGGTCATGGTGGTTGACAAAGATTTGAACGCGGTGGTTTTGATGAGGCGGTCCGTTTTGGGCTTGGGTTCGGTTGTGAAGGGGGGAGGGAGATTCGTCCGCGGGGTTTGAGGCGCTAGGGGCGGAGTTTGAGGATTTGAGGATTTGGGTCTTGGCTTTATAGATTTGGGTTCAAAGTAAAGTGCGTACTTTCATACTATATATTTTTAAGCATGGATGTAGGAATGCTCTTATGTCAGTGTATTTTTTGTGGCTGTTTGGTGGTTTGCTTCATTGAGATAAATGACCATTGAAAGGGTGAAATGCAAGGCCTCACAGAGCTTGGTACATGTCGAAGTCTCGCTGCTCCTCGCATCAAATGGGCTTCAATATTCGCCGTTTCGAGGAACAGAGAAGCTAGGAGTCCTGACTACATGGCAGTCCATACATCGAGGCAGGTGTCAAACCCACAAGAACATATGCCCACATAGAACCCATCCAAGCACATCTGATCTGCAAGTTCCAAAATCACGCCGCTCACACGGCTAGTAAAATAAACATTAATAACATTACCCATCGATCCAACAACCTACGGCAACACTCTCCCACTATTCACCGCATCCGCCAACAAACTCGTACCAGGTCTATTCTCCGCATACCGCTCATAACTATCCAAATACAACTCATCCGTACTCGTCGTCATCCTCACGCTCCTCTCCCCCTCAATCGCATCCACCCACTTCCTCCACCGACTCCCCTCCTCCGCCTCAGGCCACCCCCGATACGGAACCAACACCCTCTTCAGCCGCAACGCCCACGGCGCAATCTGCACATCTACAAAGCTCATCTGCGGACCGAGGAAGAATGGGCCCTGGGGATCAGCAACATCGACGAGTTTGCCGATTTGCGTGCGGAGTTCGGTGGCGTGTTTGATTTGGTCGGGTTGGGATTGCGCTTGGAGGAGTTTGTAGAAGAAGGGTATGATGTGGCGGTTTATATGGTCGGTCCAGAGTCTACTCGTGGCGCGGGATTGGGCTTCGAGGGGGAGGAGAGGAGGCCCTGCGGCGAGGTCTTCAAGGTACTCCATTATAACGGTGGATTCGTGGGTTGACCATGTTGGGCCGTGACGGAGGGCGGGGACTAGGCCGCGTGGGTTGACGTCGAGGAGGGATTGGGGTTTTTTATAGGGGTCGACTTCGATGTATTGGTAGGGGAGGCGTTTGTGTTCGAGGGAAATCCAGACGCGTTGGACGAAGGGGCTTGGGTGGGAGTTAGTTGGTGTTGGGTGTCTTGGGCTTGAGGGATGGTACGGTGAGAATAAAGGAAACAGGGTTTTGTAGGACATACCAGAATGCGCTCCCGTATAATTTAAGCTCATCGTCCTTAGAGTGGTTCTTGACCGTTGTCAAAGCATTGCCTGTGGCTTTTTTGTGATATGTCTTCTTGGTCGCGTCACCGCCCTGGTTTGTGTCGGTCATTGTGGATAGTGCAGATGGAGTAGAGAACTGCGAATAGCACGAGGAACTGCGAAGGGAAGAAGGACTGATATAAACAGGACTTGGAAGATTGGAATAAAGAAGTGCGATGTGACGAGGATGTTGCGCTCAAGACTCTAGCTATGAACAGGAGAGTACAATCGAACAACAGAAAGCAAACCATTCAATCAATATATAAAAAGGTGGAGTGATCGGCAAATGGTCTGACAGACTGGTCTAGCCTACATCGAGATGACGTATGCGACTGCTTGATATATGTCGATCGCGTTCGTGATAAGTAATGAACAAAAAGCGTAGAATACATGCTAGACACGACGCAAAGACACAACTCTAACTGCAAATGAACAAATAGACTTACCTGTACTTTCTTTCTGTCGTCCTTTTCCATCTTTGCCTGCCACCTGAGTACACTGTTCTTCTTAACTCGATCGCTTTCCTCCAACGAGTGTTTGTGAGGCCCTGCAACGCCATCGCCTTTCCCATTCCCACCATTCCCATTGACTCTTTGGAACGTGTAGAATTTCCTCGCCGGAGGGTCCGGTGGTAGAGGAGGTCCTGGCGCGTATTGGGGCATGCTCATGCCTGGCTGACCAAGATTTGGAGGCATATCCCAGCCTCCAACTTGCTGTTGCTGTAGCATCTGATGCTGTTGTCCATAGAAAGTTTGGGTCTGACCTGTGTTTCCACCCATGCTTGCTGATATACCAGCAGTCAATGGATTCGTTGGATCGAGTTCAGATGCGCCAGGTGGTCGCTGACCTAGTTGCTCTTCATATTCCCGCTGATCAAAGAACTCTGTGATCTTGATCTTGACATCGCAAAGATCGCGTTCTCGTGCCACGCGTTTCCTCTTCTTCTTGTCGGGATCTGTAGACTTCTTCGTGCCTGGCGGGCGACCCTTGAGTCTGCAGTCCCAGTAGTGCGATACGAATCTTTTGCGCTTGTGTCGCTGGGTCGAGCGGTGCGAATATACGTTGTCGATGTGAGGGAAATACGTCTGGAATCTAAGCACAGAGTTAGAAAAGGATCTGGATAGTGTAGAAGACGAAGACGAACTCTTCCTCGGTCAAAGTGATCATGTCATCCACGTTGAACAGCCTCTCCCGCCATGAGTCCAGGTCTGGCGGATTGGGGATCAACTTGAGGCCTTGGAACTGGCCATGATTTGTGAACGGAGATTCGTCTCCCTCTGGCGCGTCTGGTTGAAGCACTGGCTGCGCATGCTCAATGTGTCGCGGCGCAGATTGCGGTAGCGTCAATATAGGCAACGGCGGTGGTAACGGTAGCTGCTGTATTGGTCGCTGTGGCAGCGGTGTCGGTGGTTGCGGAGAGTGGTAATGCTGCGCGGGGCCTTGTAGTGGGGGCGGCGGCGCATTCACGAATCGTGGACTTGTCGCATGCTGGTAAGTTGCTGGATATGGTGGGAACGACGCAGAAGGCGGTAAGCCATGCTGCTCGTACTGGTGTACGGACAGTGCGTGCGCGGGTGGTGGCGGGGGCCCGCTCAAGGCGTAGGGCTGTTGCTGCTGCTGCGCCTGGTAGACATCATGCGTATGGAGATTCTGGAGCTCAGGCAACGTCTGCTGCGGGTACAGGGTGCCGTCGGGCGACTGGTGCAGGGTGTGAAGTGCGCCTGGGTGTAGCTGCTGCTGCAGGACGGGCGATGACTGTTGCATGGCGCCGTTCAGTGCTGCTTTAAGCCGACCGAGGAACCCAAGCCGTGGTAGAGGTTGGGAGGATCGCCCGTTCAGCTCGAACCTGTTCCGCGGATTAGTATCGGAATGTGATGTGAGATGCAGACAGTGACCTGTTAGTCAAAGCACGCTGACGATGTTGCAAAAGCTGTTGGTTACTTCTTTGTCTGATTCAGCACTCTATGTGGCGATAATCGCTCCACCACTTGGGGAATATCATAACACCCAGCCGCTAGATCAACAGACATTGGAATTCTGAGAGTTCCGCCTAGACCGTTGTCGCTTTGACAATGGATATACAGAGACCTCTACCAAATGTTGTTTCGCCTGTCCCTTCCTCCGCTGAAGCCGTTCTGAGGGCGCCACACCCTCAGCTTTTGATCAAGAGCAACCCGCGAACCTTCAACGCCGTGCCCATGCTGTGACGAAGAGAAGCATAATCATGAAACATATACACCCAAATACTCTCTACTCGCCAGGAAGCAGATTGCTCTTGACGGCAAACATCTTGGCGGTAACACCGGCCGTGAAGCCGTCCACTTGCCTCGAGTACTGCTCAACCTGTCTCGAATTAAGGAGCGTCTCCAGCCTACTAGGCTCCTGTGGCAGCTTAAATAGTCTTTGCCACTCGTCCTCGGGGAGCAGAGTCTGCTTGGATGCTGTGCGTGCGGCGTTCTCGGCCTTGCGCTTCTGTTGCCAGGCGGTGATCTTAGTCTGCTCACGGGCGAGTGAACGCTGGTAGTACTGGTAGTTGTTGATTTCGGTGTGATGGTTCTCGATGCTCTCGAGGAGGAGGTCGCAGGTCTTCTCGAGGAAGGGATCGATGGAAAGATCTAGTGCGTCGTAGTTGGGGAAGAGAGGAGGTTGTGGGGTGTTCGGGTCTTGTTGCAAAGCAGCTAGATTTGGTGGGAATTTGAGCTCTTCCTTGGGCGCAACGGATGGCAGTTGGTGGAGGAGCGATGTGAGGAGGTGGGAGTTGCGAATGGTGACGGGGAGTTCGACCAAGATATCGTGGTAGCGGAGTCCGCTCTTCTGGAGACTACGATTGTTAGGTACGCTGTGGGCGATTTGTGAGTGTTATACATACCTCTCTGTTGTGAACTTGCCCTCCTTGTAAGCAGTCACGAAAGCGGGTGAAAGCCTATATGCGCGCAAGTTCAGGCTTCCTTGTGAGCTCCTGCTCACATCGTAGACGACAGCGACAGTCCGCTCGTTTGGCTGGGTCTGGTAGAAGTACTGGTTCTCGATGGTGTTCAGGTTGACAAAGTTGCCCATGCTGGTGCTGGTGTACCATCCAACGATGTTCGCATCAACGTTCACTTCGCGGAGGAACTTGATCATCTCGTTGCCATATGCGATGTTCTGCTTGGCGCGAGGAGCAGCAGCGGCAAGACTGGCAGCAGAGTCGTTCTGTCCATCGGTCTGTGCGGCAGACACTTCTGGGAAGGGGAAGCTGTTGGTGATCTCGAGGACACCATTCTTCTCCATGCCGACAACGCTGCCGGTCGCGAGGGAGGGGAACGATTTGCCACTGGCGGTAGCAATCTTGATCGCGACCTGGGTTCCACAGTCAGCCTCCTGTACTTATCAAGTACTTCGAACGCGTAAATGCTGAGAGCACAATGGCGGGGCGCGTAGTGGGGTGCCAGCTTCGCGATAGTGGACGTACAAGGGCGTCGATCTGCACCGCCTTGAAAGGCAGTTCTTTCTGAGCGTCCGCCATATTGGAGTCGTCGAGAAAAGGTCGGAGGTGGGTTCGGCGGGGGGCGGTATCGTTGGGCGTTCGTCGGTGTTAGAAAGTAGAATTCGCTCTCAGTGACTCTGCCAAGATTCACCATGCTAAGCGAAGAACGTCACGCTAGTCCTAGTATGGCCAATACATTGCTCATCTCACAATGCTGAGATCTCCACAGTGCTTGCTCTGCTTTACAAGTCCAGCTCATAGTCTTAGTCAGTAAGTCAATAATTCAGACATCACTTAAGCGCACGCCTTGTTTGCAGAGTCTCGGCTATCCCAGTGGATCAAGAGGCTGCTTCCAACTTCAAGCTCATACCTATTTATCTGCAGAAACACGGTTGAAAGATATATTGGACATGAGAGAACCACATCCAATGTCTAGAACTTAGCACGATTGAATATTCTTAGAAAATCACATGAGAGGTCAGAATAGACGGTTTCCAATGAGCCTGCAGGTAGACAGGTTGTAATTCTGATACGGCCCGTGACCTACAACAACCACTACGTTCCCAATAAATGCAATTTAAAAAAAAACCTTCGCTAGAGGACCGCACCATCTCTCAACTACCCTGATTCATCTACATATACACCATCCCCTTCCACAACTTACACATTATCGTCGTCATCGACGAAAACAAGGGACCAAGACTAAGTCCAAAAGTGGTATAAAGCGGGTTTTCGAGCGGACAAAACGCAGCAAGCGCAAAAGATGCAAGAAATGAGAATAATGCTTATGCACGGTGCGCCCACTCAGCGAGCTGGTGCGCAGAGTCTATGGATTCCTGGTTTTTCTCGTGGTGGCTGTTCATGGCCATGTTCGCGCCGTGGCGGTCGAGGGTATGCGTTGACATGCCCTCGTCGATGTCTTCGTCGTCGGGCATCTTGACTTCGCGTGTGAGCTCGACATAGTCGTACTGTGTGATGCGTTAGTGTACAGTCTGAGTGACAAGTCGAATGCACTACTTACGGCGAACTCGCCAATCTCGACATCGTCAATACCAAGGGCCTCTTCCTCCTCACTCGCACGAAGACGCAGAGCAGGCACAAACTTGCCGATGAAGTCTAGAGCGCCGAGGATGATGCAGGTACCGATAAAAGAGTAGGCGCCACCGGTAAAGGAGTCTGCGAGTTGGTACCCAAGCTGGATCCAGTGTTGGTTCAACCAGCCGCCAGCGATGATGGTGGCGCCATCAAGATGCGCGATGTAGTCTGCAGCGAAGAAGGCAGTCAAGATGTTACCAATAAAGCCGCCAATGCCATGTACAGCGAAGATATCAAGAGCATCATCACAGCGGAGGAAGTACTTCAATTTGGTGGCGTAGTTGCAAGCAACACCGCCAACAACACCGAAGACAACGGCAGACCAGGCAGGAACGTAGCCAGATCCAGGGGTAATGGCCACTAGACCGGCAACGACACCAGAGCAGAAGCCCACGGTGGACCATTTGCGCTCCAGACGGTAGTCGACCAAACACCAGGTGATACCACCGCAGCAAGCGGCCAAGTTGGTGCAAACAGCAGCCATGACTGCGCGGAGGTTGGCAGACAGAGCGGATCCAGCGTTGAAGCCGAACCATCCAACCCACATGAACACAGTACCAATGACAATGTGAGTAACGTTGTGCGGGCGGTAGTTGAGCTCCTGTGTTCCGTGACCACTCCTTTTCCCAAGCATGTACGAGTACGCGAGAGCTGCGGCTCCAGATGCGATATGAACAGGGGTTCCGCCGGCAAAGTCCAGTCCGCCCATCTGGAAGACCCAGCCCGACGAGTTCCAGGTCCAGCACGCGATTGGGTCGTAGATGACGGTAGTCCAGATGAACATGTAGATGACACAAGGAAGAATCCTTCCTCGCTCGGCAACAGCTCCGACGGCCAGTGCAACACTATTCAAGATTAGCTAGATCTGGAATTGAAGGCCCGGGAAGACGTACGTGATGGCAGCGAACATGCCTTGGTACAGACAGAACATGAGATCAGGAATGCGCGGGCTTCCGATTGAGGGAGCCGCGAGGACATTGATCAAGGCAAAGTTGTCCAGCGCTCCAATGAACTTTCCAGCCTTGTGCGAGAATGCTAGTGAGTAACCCCAGAAGAACCACTGGAAGGAGACGACCGCTGTCGCCATGACAGAGAGCCATAATAGTGATAACGCCGACTTTCTTCTTGCCAGTCCAGAGTAGAAGAAACTGATGATATGTTAATTACAGTCATTGCATAGTAGGAATTGCTGGACTTGCCCCACACCTGGAATCATGAGCAGCACAAGCGCTGTCGATGTGATCATCCAAGCGATATCGCCCGGCTAGAAAGATCCATTAGCCCCACGTACCATCAGAATTGGTTTCAATGACAAACTCACATCGTAGAACACATTAAGATTGTATAATTTCGAGTCGCCTCCAGTGGCTATTGAGGTGTTCGTGAACGCCTCCAGAGGAAGCGTTGGATCTAGTCCAGACGTTACTGGGTCCATCTTGGTCGTCTGTTATATGATTCGCTGTCTCGCTTGTCGATAGATGAATCGATTTCGCAAATCCGGTGAACGTGCGCGTTTCGAGGTACCGTCCAAGAAGTTAGTTTAGAGAGTGTACAGAAAGTCCCGGAATCCGGTAAAAGATGGTATGGAGTGAGTTGACAATAAGTAAAAGAGGGCTCGGTCGATCGCGACACGATGGTCAAGGATGTTTCGTGGGCTGCCCTTGGCGCTCGACCCCAACAGCAACACTGCAAGAAGCAAAGAAAGTCGCCTGAAACTCGACAACCAAGAAAAGGTTGGCCAGCTGCGTCGCAAACTGTAACGTGAGGATGTACAAGGTGGTATATACGGCGCCGGTAGGTCGCTTAGTTCAACGTGGACGTGGACTCGATGTCCGAACGCACGTTCGAGGGGTCCGTAATGGCTATATGAGGAACAACAATATCGGAGCTGCTATTCTACATGTGCACCCAACCGTTTCCGCTGCGCGCTTTGACGCTCCCTAAACGACCAGCATGAAGTCTCCCCATGCAGGATTTGGCGAATGTCCAAGCCACGGCCTGTGGGGTGTTTAGATAGGTGTTGCGCGTTGGTCAGCCAATCTCGAGCGGCCTGCCACGGGAGGTTGCTAGTAACGCAGGGCGCCGCCGCCTCCCACCACCCAAACGCGGGAGCTGAACACTGGGGTTCTGCGGCTGGACGAACCGCGTCCGTGGGATGCCGTCCTCGCGGGATGAAAGTCTGGAGCGCCCGCTGCTCTCCGGTCGATCTCCTCTAGCGAATCTGATGTGTGCTTTCTTGAGGGTCGTCGAGGCTGGAAAGGCAAAGATCTCTGCTGTAGCCCCCTGCCTAAGCATGCCTGCCACGACGAAAGCGCAGTGCATCAGCAATTTCGTATCCCCCGCTGGCCCACGGAGCGTCTCCTATCAGTGGAATGATTCGAAAACAATGTCCCAGTTGTGCCGAGCAGGGACGCTGATAACGTGAGGAGTTGTGATAGGCCATACAACGCGTCAGATCGCACAATGGGTCTAGGGTCATGCACGGCGGGGTCTAGGCGGCGACCCAATGGGGCATCGCCGTCTTTACTAGATTCGGCGATCACAGACATCTCCTCCACCTCCAAGATCATTGCACTGTTGCCCAAGACTTTTGTTGGACGTTGCAAGAGTAGATCAGGGGATCACTCGCGTTCAACAAACCTTCGAGCACACGCGTCGAGGGCAGGCGAAGTGTTTTCGAGCGTCCGCACGCGTCCTGCTGACCTGTTCGGCTCCCTTATCTCTGTCCAGCATACAGGGCCGTTTCGTAGAGGTCTTATCCCACGCTCTCCCGTTGCATCTCGCCGAAGCCTCCAGCCGCGGCTCAACGGCCCCTGGCGTCATCTCTGCAGTTCCGTCTTGCGCCCAGGATATTGTTCCTGGCGCAGCACCTTGGGGCGACAAGGCCGTCGGGCTGGCTCCTGTCAATCCTGTGAATCCTGTCCCTCTGTTGCATGGATCGCAGGTTGCTTTACACGGCCGGCCAACCCTGTGGCTTAATATCTGTTGCAGTGTTCGCCTCGTAGCCTCAATCCCCTTGGACCCTGTTTGCTGCCCTATCTGGAACCTCTCGCCCTCGTATCTCGGTATCTTTGTGGCTTCAGCTTGCATGTTGACATGCTAATGGGTACCCGTAATGCTCCCATTGGTGGGTGAGTGGCGCGGTCATGGCCTGAGACAGAATTCATTTAATGAATATCGAGACTGCATTACTCCTGTGTATGCATCGGAGGTCAGACGGAGAGACTCTATCTTCTGACCGTGGCTCGTTTGATCAAACACAAGCCAATTGGATTTGCAACTTTGTCAGTCTTGGGCACATCGGTGCTGTGAAATATACTTGCACAGCTCGGAATTGCGCGAGTACAGTACTTTGGGCTGGGTGGGAAGGCAATGCTCAGCTCGTGCTGATAGCTAGTGAATTGTCTATTGATGTCTAGCGCCAGGCATACGATTGCAGTACATGGACGTAGCATGTCTGCGTGCTCACTCTGGCCCTGGAGCACTCCCAGAGCTACCTCACACGGCTAACCCCGCTTGAGACGAATGTTGAGCGACCGATGTCGATTTGGTTTCAACACCTGTACCTTCTCGAACAGGGTAGTCTTCTCTCGTCTTGTTGATGCATCTTGATCAATGGCCCAGTCATATGCTGCCGCAGATTCATGTAACAATAGCGCGTCTAAACGAAGCCACTTTCTGACCGCCGTTGGCACCGGAGCGCGCTCCAGCGGAAATCGTCCCACCTTTGCCAATTGTGTGTATGACCCGCTTTGCGTGGTGTAAGGCACTAGCGTACTTAGCCAGCTGGGGTATGTAGGAGACATGCACGTATGTCCTAAAAGGGTCGATAGCCGTGAGCCGTACGATTGGACAGGGAGCCAATCTAGACTTCCTGGCAGATTATCAAGGGTGCGCAGGTGTGCCAGATCCGACGGGTGTTGATCCTCCAGGCGTCCCTGAATCAGCACCGGCCTTCTTCTTCTTTTTCTTCTTCCTCGGTATCAGGGCCGGCGTATTGGTAACTGCGCTGCGGAGGGAGAGATATGATCCGCATGTCAAACAAAGGTTATCTGGTAGATCGGGGCTGCAGAAGACTGATGCAAGATTAGTGTCATGTTGGTGTCATGCAAGGTAAATAGTGTAAGACTTACTACTCAAGCATACACTGCACACAAAGCCGATGTCCACCACCCTTCGATGACAGAAGCATGCTGCACGAAAATCGACTCCACCCGCGCTAGGAACTACTAAATTTGTCCTTGCAGTGGCGTCTGGTAAGAATGCCATCATGAGGTACTGCAGTAGCCCCTCTGGCCGGTCCGGTTTCATGTAGACGCCTCCCGTTGCATCACTCGCTTGCTGCAGTAGAACAGTGTCTCCGGCTAGCTTGAGAATGTCTATTGGTATCCTTTTTCTTTGTGCGGCGAAGATTGAGTTCATGACCGGTATATATTGATTGGCAAGATCACCAGACACGGATACGATAAGAATACGAGACGTCAGCGGTATGCGGTCCACATGAGTGTTTTCTGAATCAGCCAAGGCTGCGAGAGATGCACTTTCAGCACTGGCAGCGGTCGGAGCATGCAGTATAGTTTGCTTGTTGATATGTGTCAAAGCAAGTGAGAGCGCTCCGCCGATGAGAGTCGTTGGGGTAGCCGCAAGATGGCTCTCGTTGGTCTCGTCCAGCAATTTCGCAAAGTTTCGCAGAATAGCATTTTCCACTATAGCAAAGGGTCGGTATTTATTCGGATTCTCTGCCATGTGAGGCTCGTTGCTGTCTCCAGCACCATTCATCTCCACATCCCCATTTGCAGCTTGTCGCGATCTTGTACTTGGCGTCGAGGGAGTTGGGTAGAGGAAAGTCGTCTTGTGCGAGTGCGAAGCTATTACAGCAACCTCGTTTGCATTTCCTGAGGCCAGGTGGGCATTGATGAAGATAAGGATGTTCGCGAGCGCTGCGGACAGCGAGAGAGTCGAGGAGAGATGCGCCCAGGCGTGCGGGTTGGTATCGAGAACGATGGCCAGTAGTGATGGCGGAGGTGCTATGGAGATGTCAGTGAGATATCATGCGTGCACTTTGATCATATGCCTACCTTCGACCGTCTTTACATGACGGTCCGAGCCATCGATGCCGTTCATGTCTGCTGGGGCAAACGCGCGCTACTCGGAGCAGTCGAGGGGTGAAATCCTATGTGGAGACCGTGGACATCTTAGTTCGACGGATATCAAGTCCAGTGAATAGTCCAGGTAGTAAGTGCGCAACGGTCCACACAGTATGAGGCTTTGTGAGTTGTTCATGAGGTCAATTCGCGAACGCCAAAACGTTAGCGCTCGCTGGGCCCGCAACCTTGGAAGGCGCAACCACGTCTCCACGTGACAATGCGATCTTGAAAATAGGCCCGAAGTCACAACAACGTCCAGTCTTTGAACTTGCAAATTGAATTCTTGTAGCATATACATTACATTAGCGCCATATTGACTGAAATAATGTCTTCCAGGGTTCTGTGAAGCAATCCTGATGGCATGGTGGCTTGACAACATCGATTTGGAGCTTCGTGAAATTGTAGGTACGAATACTCCTACTCCTTCGAACAATGTCTCCTCGACAACATGTAAGATCATCCTACATCCGTACTTCATGACCTAGCATGCAATCTGACACCCATGCAGATAACGAGTATAAAGCATCCATGGATGCGGCACAGTATCCTTTGCGGCCAAGGATCAGTCGCTTGATTCTCATGTACGGTAACTCGATTTCAAATCAGCAGACGAAAGAGCTATTATTCTGTTTAAACATGGAGCTCGGTAATTCGGAAGTCCGAGGCCGTCGTGCAGACAGACACGATGCCGTTAGACTTGCGAATCCTCCCTGGCGCGTTCCAGGGCCTACCGAGGCACAACAACACCCATCCCCGTATGGAGCGCGAAGTCGAAGTACCCCTAGTTGTCAAGATGGACATCCAACACCTCATTGGACTCCTTAGGTGCCCGGAGCATGACTTGAGTAGTGTCTTTGTTCTCCTTTCCCCACCCGAAAGTCCAGTTTCAGGCGCCCATCGTTATAATTGGGAGCATAGCTCGCGTCCGGCATTGCGATGCTTCATTGAATTGACTTACACATTGTGATTATACTCCTAATCAATTGTTTACTGGCTCATTCGACTCTCAAAATGATTACGGAAACTATTCGAAGAGTCAATGGCTATTCTCATGATGGGTACACATACTACCCAGTCATCATTGTTGGTGCTGGCGCGTCAGGTATTGCGATGGCATGTCAGCTGAAGCAGCAGCTTGGATTTGATCAGTTTCGTATATTTGACCGTCAGGCTGGTATTGGGGGCACATGGTGGATTAACAGATATCCTGGCATTGCGTGGTGAGTATCTCTGTGCCATTGTAGAGTTGAGAGGCTACAGCAATGTATAATTTTTGTGACGGCACTCACACCATTTAGTGACGTACCCGCCGTCTTCTACTCTTTCCCCTTTGCTCAGAATCCAAACTGGACGTCCTTCTACCCACCAGGAAACGAGATCGTACGATACTACCACGAAGTCTGCGAGCAATACAAGATTACGGACAAGATCGAGTTGAATACCGACGTCGGAAGTTGTAAATGGCTAGACGACGAGAAGCTGTGGGAGGTCACAATACGCAGGATGGTAGCAGGAATGGGAAACCTCTCAGCCAAGGAACGCCAGAAAATTGCCGACGAGAAAGGCGAACACGCTGTGTACTCTGAGACGGAAATTGTCAAGAGCAAGGTCGTTGTCAGCTGTGTTGGAGGCCTTGTGGAGCCTAGAGGGTGGCCTGATGAGATTAAGGACATTGAGAACTTCCCAGGGCAAGATGTTCCATTCTGCGAGATGGGATGAAAGTGTGGACTTTACGGATACGAATGTGGTTGTTGTCGGTACGGGGTGCAGCTCCGCCCAGCTTGTACCTCGACTACCAAATGCGCCGTATAATGCGAAAGTTCACTCAGCTTATGTGGTCCCCGCCTTGGGTTGTTGCTAGTTCCTCTCCACCAGGAGGCGATGTATGGTGATAGAAAAATAGCGCCAAGCTGTTGAAGTACGTGCCTGGACTCAAGGAAATGCTCCGATTCACGGTATTCGCAGCCGCCAAGGATCAATTCGCAAACTCTTCCCGAACACACCACACGCAGAGAAGCATTGAAAGCTCTATGAGCAAAAGACCTTGGAAAACATGAAGAGGCATGTGCCGAAGAAGTGCTGGGATATCATGACACCAGATTATGGGGTAGGCTGCAAGCGACGTATCTTCGACAAGCGGTGGTTGAAGAGCTTGGACGACCCCAATATTAAGCTTACTACACAACCGCTGAGTCGGGCCACTGAGAATGGAGTAGTACTTGGACGTGGAGTCACATACCCCAGGAATGCAAATCCCGAAGACTACCCAGAAAAGGAAATACCTGCAGATGTCATCATCCTGGCCAACGGGTTCGACACAACTCGATGGCTTCATCCGCTAAAGGTTGCCGGTAGAAACGGTAATGATCTTGTAGAACTTATGGAAGATCTAGGAGGGCCCCAAGCCTATCAAGGCACCGCAATGCCCGGCTTCCCAAACTTCTTCATGATATTCGGACCGAATAACGCTACAGGTCACTCCTCTGTTGTGATGGCGAGCGAAAGTAAGTTACTCTTCCAATACCCCTATCAAATCTTCGTACTGACCAGCACACACCAGACACGGTGAACTTCCTTCTGAAATTCATCTCCTTAATCCTCAACAACCACGCAACAACAGTTGAAATCGAGGCCTCCGCCGAAAAGGCTTACACAGCTGATATGCAAAGCGCGCTCAAGAACACAATTTGGCACAGCGGCTGCTCGAGCTGGTACTACGCAAAAGACGGCTGGAACTCTACAGTGTATCCGTATTCGCAAATTGACTTTTGGCGCCGCTGCACATTTCCTACGTGGAGTCACTGGAACATAGAGTATACGAGTAAAGGTTTGGTGAAGATTAGGAGGACGAGGGTCTTGAGAGTGCTGGCGGTGTTGGTGGCGGTTGTGGGGGCGTGGAGGGTAAGGCAGATGGGTTTGCGGGTGGGAGATATTAGGGCAATGATTGGGAGGATGGTGAGGAGGTTGGTAGATGGGAATTTGGCGAGGTTAGTGCAGAGTTTGAGCGCTGCGAGGAGTGCAGGTGATCTCTTGATCACAAACAAAGGTGTATATGCTCGGTGACGCACCAATGGTAGTTTGTTGATGCGATGTAGATGTAGAAGAATTTGAAATGTACGATCATTTGACCCCAAGAATGAGCGACGTCAAGCGTACAGAGAGGGGTTGCTGTTTCAATCACCAGCCTGTGAGTTCGATCGTTCAAACGTCAATGCCTTACAAACGAGGTGTTTTTGATGTACATGCAGGAACAACTCTCATCGGTCGGGCATTCCCGTGTGTTCAGCCCTACCCGTTAGTATGGACCCCAACAGCACGTCATTTACGCTAAAAGAATTCGATGCTTCTCCAGTGGAGAGCCCAGCAGGAATGTTTTCACTGCGGGATCGGCCGGTCGGCCGCTTGCCGTGGAGTGTTTGTAGTGTTAGTAGAAACAGCATCCTCTATTGCGCCACCTACAATTCTCATTTGACCTCACCTCCTCCCAAATACACCATCAAATCTGTTTGCTGCATCTGCACCCATCTTCAACATGGCAACGTGAGCCCCGCCATTACCCCGCCACTACCACCAAACATTGCTAACAAGACAACAGCAACATCACCTGGCACCCGTCCCTCTCGCGCGCTGAGCGCAACGGCTTCCGCAAGCAAAAGGGCTTCACCATCTGGTTTACCGGTCTCTCTGCATCTGGTAAATCGACCATCGCAACCGCGCTCGAGCAGCACCTTCTACACCTTGGCTACGCCGCGTACCGCCTCGATGGCGACAATGTGCGCTTCGGCCTCAACAAGGACTTGGGCTTCACAGAGAAAGACAGAAACGAGAACATCAGGCGGATAGCAGAAGTACGTAACAAAACGTACACGCCGTACATGTGGTGATGGTGTGGCGCAAGCACGCCATACTCTGCCCAGCACACCCACCCCAAGCCAACAAAACAAAACACCTCAGCTAACACCCCTCCACAGGTCGCCAAACTCTTTGCAGACAGCTCCACCATCGCAATCACCTCCTTCATCTCGCCCTACAAGAAAGACCGTGCCACCGCCCGCGACCTGCACGCCGTTACCACTGGCGACGACGAGCCGCTCGCTTTCGTCGAGGTGTTTGTCGACCTTCCGCTCGAGGTTGCAGAGGCGCGCGACCCCAAGGGTCTGTACAAGAAGGCGAGGGAGGGAAAGATCCCAGAGTTCACAGGCATCAGCGCGCCGTATGAGGCACCTGAGAATGCAGAGATTCACATTAGGAGCGACCAGAAGAGTGTGGAGGATAGTGTAAAGGAGATTACCGAGTATTTGCAGAGCAAGGGACTTTTGGATCAGCAGAAGTAGGATCTATCAAATAGAGCAATCAGATAAAGCAGAGGCGTTGATGCCGTCGGTATAGATGGTTTGGCACATGTAGTTCAGTGAATGTACAGAAGGTCGCAGGTCATCCCCGATCAAGAATGTTGAACACTGACAAGTGCACTGATTGGTGTGTACATACAGGTCCTACCTGGCAAGATTTTGATTGTGCGAAGCGGGCTTTCGGATATCACCTACTCAATGAAGTGACCCCGTCAGCAACGTGCCTGTTTCCCCATGCAGTAGCAATGTCAACGACACCCCAGCCTATCGCAAAGATAGACTTCAATACAATCACCCCAACCCAAAACACCCAGCAAACCTTGATCAAAACCCCAGTGCACAAAAGCCTATCAGACAAGCATCGCTTACGGTAACCTACCACAATCTACCTGCAAAGCAGCAGTAAAATGATCATCAACATGGGTGCGTAATCACGATCCGATCACCGATACCATTGCACCACCTGGGCAACCTGGGCCGAGGGATTCCGACATATTGGGACATTTGATAGGAGGGCATAAGACTCCGAGTGGATTCCAATACTCTACCCTAGAATCACTATTCCTTTACGCTACGCTCCTACACAACTGCAAGATGTGAGATCCATCACCTCTTAGTGTGAGACCATCACCATTGGGAAAGCTCCAAAATGCAGGCCTCGGTCGCGTTTGGTGCTTTGACTTGATTTGAGTTACTGCACTGTCGGGTATACAGTAGTCTACAACTTATGTACAAATTACAAATGTAGAGGAGTGGAGTATTGAATGTGACCGGATGACTTACCCCAAACAAACCATGTGCGTGGCGCAGAAGCCCTTAACCCCCCGGCCCTTGTTTCTCTCGCAAATTCGAAGCCTGACTCTTCGACACAGTATGATAAAGTACAGCGTATACACCCATCTCCTCATACACACTCTACGCATCTACTACGAATTCAGCCAGTCCCACCATTCAACGCACTGCATACACACGTAATCTACGCCAACTACAACGTAAAGCGACCTGCGACGAGAAAAGTGAGAGCCAAATAAACCCCCGCGATTCAAACGCTATTGCGCAAGCACACGATATGTGGGTCGAAGGATTTCGCTGGACCCTCTTATTACATGCTACTCCGGACTTGCAGTTATATTGATCACTAGGCAGCTAACTAATCAATAGCACCAAGGAAAATGGTCATGATTCATCTTCGCTCTTTCCTTCTCCTTTGGTCATCTTCTTCGTCTTGTTCCTCGGCACATTGGATACTCTGCTCGTACTCGGTAGTGCGTAGAATTTTCAGGCCTAACATGATAGGCATAGTTAGGTGCCCTTATACCATGATATTGCCATGGGAAATTGCGCAAAATACGCATTTGGAAAACTGAGGGTATGGGAGATGATGTATTTCAATGTTCTTGCAATACTCAAGGGAAAGGGTTTTTGCTTGGGATGGGGGGAATTCTACGCGAGGTCTTTATTTCAGGGTATGACCCCTGGTCCTGGACATGCGGAGAGCGAGGGGTTTGGAGCGGGGGGGGGGATGTGTAATGTGTTTCAGATTCAACTAGGATGCCTTTGCTCTAGTCGCGGGTGCAGATTGCGTCTTTGAGAAGTAGGTGTGTTTGTGTTTGTGTAGTGGCGAGGAAAAAGAAGGGTATCATATTCGGGCTGGGATCATGGATGTACATGTGGCGAGGGGAACCCTGACCACGGGGGATAGAGTATGCATCTCGGCTGCAGCGGGAAGTGTAACGGTTGAGAAGTCATACGATTGAGTGATTGACGGACATTGAAACTTCCATGCAGGCTGCAGGGTTGTGAGGAGTGAAGAAGTGAAGAGGGATTCAGTCTGAGGGGTACATTCTCCACGAAGGGCGACTACTCTGTTTGTGTGGTTCGAAACACGAATGCGAAAAAGCAAGGTATATCACGTCACGTCACGCATAAGCATGAATGGTAAGAGCAGGGGTTTGCAGGACCCCCTCCTCTCCGAGAACGTGAGTCGGGCTGTTTTATTGAAACGTTGCGAGCAGGAATAAACTTGAGTATGGGGTGTGGTGACCTATACGACTGCCCTCTTTTGGACGTCAATATCCATTTTCAACGTTTATTCGGATGGGAAAAGCAAAGGTTTTGCAAGGATTAAATTTCACATGTGAGAATACAATGTATGGAGTGTCCTGATTTGGATGCGCCTACGTTGTACATGAAGAAGAATCCCTGTTGTCTTCAAACAACGAACATCAAACGCCTTGTTTCTTACTCTACAACGCACCGCCCAGGTCTTGCTTCAGCACGTCGAGGATCTTCTTACTATCGACTTCTTCCTCCGTTGTATTATCCCGCGTCGGCCCGTCTTGCTTTAATCGCTTTAGAGTTTCGGGATCGAGCCCTTGGAGAAGCTCGTCGAGTTCTTTTTGTTCTTCTCCTTCTTGCTTGATGTAGTCGGCCTCTAGCATGTAATCTGCGGGCAGTTGTTGGCATGTGGAGATGGGGAAGACGTAGATTGTGGGAAATTCGAGGACAGTGTGGCCTCTGAGGTTCTCGCTGAGGGGTTGTGATGGGTCGAGGGGTATTAGGACTTTGCGAGTTGAACTTGTACGTGGCTTTAATAGGTAGAACCGATACTGTTCTTCGATCTCGTTCAAAATGTTGTTATCGGAGCTTGAGATTGTCTCTGCTGTGCTGGATTTTGTATCCTGGTCTTGGATGACGGGTGACTGCCTTGTCTCCGAAGGCAACTGTTCTGTTACTTCGTCCTCGTCTTTCGACTTGTCTTCGGGTTGTTTCGGTGAACATGCATACGCCTCTTCTGTAACGATATCTGCGCTTTGTAACGCATCACTCGCTAGCTTCCTCTTCTTGCTCTTGTGCTGATTGCTACGCCGACAGAATGGATTGGCATCTTTGATATATGCTGTAGAAGATGTCTCAGTGAGTAAACGCTTGTTTTCTTCATCAAGCCATTCGACTGTCCAGACAATATTTCTGTTGGCTTTCCTGAAGACTACTGTCAGTCTATTATATGAACAAAGCATTGGATGCCTTACTTAGTCTTGGAAATATGAGACTTGTTCTCCCGCTGTCTACTCAAGCCTTGGGGTGCTCGAATAACCCTCACGTCAGCTGCCTCAAGACGGTGGTAGTTGATCTTGCCATGATGAAGCTTTGCACTACCATCTGGCGGAGCATCTGTGGTAGCGCTAACAGCCCGTTCCGCTTTCTCAAGGTTCCGTTCGATGCCGCTCAGAAAATTGAAGTCATGATCAATACCTGCTGGGGTGACTAACTGCGATTTCTTGACAAACTTTGTTGGATCCCGTTTGCCAGAGCATTGCGCCCATTGCTGGTGGCGTTTGTAGCATGGCAGAGAGCATGTACGTGCGGCGCAACCTGGACAGCAATACTTGGATTTGTTGATGTTGCTGTGCTTGTCAGCGCTCTCTTCTTGCACATTTTGTAGTAAGACGACGAGATTTCGAGAGGCAAGCGTGGTAGAGCACGATACTCCAATGCAGGTTAGACATGCAACTGTCAAGAAACGTACCAAATGCTGCAAAGATCGCTCAGCAGCGTGTCCTCTGACATGATGAGTAGCAGTAGTCCTCAACCTACTGGGTCTGCTATGTGTGAAATTGATAGTGTCTAGTAGTTATAGTTGCCGACGCCCGACACAGGATTGGCGGACGTTGCTCAGAAGAGTACGCCGGATATATCCGAGTCTCAACGTGGTATTGCAAGCACTTGTGCTACAGTTCTTGCGCCGGTGCCCAGGTGGTGTTGGTTGACAGCTGAATTTGGCTTGGCGGAGCGGAAAATCTGGCGGCTGCAGGGCTGTTGATCGCGGCTTCCCTACGTACCGGTAGCTCGTCCAATCGTTCACGACAACAGATGCAAACTCATGCAAGCCACAGGAGCATCGACCACAGCGACTGAGCCTGGAAGAATCTGATGGATGCAGCGAAGGGACGGCTGATGGTGCGGCCTCTCCGCCGATGGCTCGCGCGAGTTGCACTAACAATGTTAGCCCACCAGCGGGTTGTGGTTCGCGATGGCGCTACGATCAATCATCGGCCCCTGAGCCTCGTCTCGCAACGGTCCGCCATATCGCGACGATAAGTGCAGTTATGCGCGTGTGCAACATGCATACAAGAATCGCTGCTCTAATCCTCGTGCGCATGCTCTGGTGCCTGGCATTCAAGCGTGGGCTCGTTTCGCTCCGATGGTCAAAGCAGAGGTGCCTTCTTCTTCTTCTTCTTGATGGCAACGGAGCAATCCCCACACCTTATCAACCATCGGGTTCATCCAAGTGGTGATCGCACTCAAACACCGCAGCACAGACTTCCGCGCTATGCGCTTGCGAATTCTCGCGGTAAGAAAGCAAATTAGAGCCTCAAATCTCACTTCAGATCACACAGTAAACTTCTGGCCAACGGGAGCGTGGGCGATTCTTCCCGATGCACCCTCAGAGGCACTATGCCCGGTGTTTCAGCTATGCAGGTTGACTCGATATGTACTCCGCAATCGTCAGCGGACGAAAGCCTTTGGATGTTGGGGACGACGTGCAGCTACTGCAAGGCGCCGACGCGGACATGGTGGAGCCGGGATCGCGCTTCCATGAACGGCACATGTTCGAACCGACGCTGCCAAAAGTCATGAGGAAGAATCAAGTGTGCTTGACACTTCGCGTTGTCGATCAGCGCTGCACGCCCGTCGACGGCCAACGCTGTCCAGTGGCCATTAGGGGCAGACGGTCGCCAAGTCCCAGACGCTGCTCTTTCTGGATGAGCTGCGCTGCGTGTGCGGGAAGCTCGTTCATGCACGTTGCTGTGAGGATGCACATTGCAGATGACCCTCGCAGGCTCGAGCAGGCTGTGTGCACAACGGCTGGCGACTGATTCAAATGCATCCCAAATGGGCACGCAGCATAGGGCCATTGTGCGGCGCTATTGCCACCAGCGGAGGCTCGTTCGCTCATGCCGGCGCAGGCTCTTATTGATCGAGTCGTGGTACCAGAGACACGGCTCCTGGGACAGCGATGCTCGACCGGACAGCGCGCAAGACAGCAGCAAGCACCGGCTGCGCCATGCGACCTGCGTCTCTGCCTGCTCGCGTCTTCAGGCCGCTGCCGCACACGTCGCTGGCGGGGTTCGGTCGCGCGTCCTGCTGTTCTGCCACTGCTCGGCGCCGGGGGAGAGAGGTCGAGCCGTTGTGTGGGCGCGGAAGCGCAGCGCCTCCTGACAGGACTGGTGTACCGTGCTCGGAGCCGGACCCTGGACTCAACACCGGATTGGCAGCATGGCCCTGCCAATCTCCTGAACCGAGACTTGTGATGCTCACCCATGTCTAGCGCTTCTCCCCAAGCTCCAGCCCGAGCTTCGAAGGCGTTGCGGCAGAGGTGCTAGAAAGCCAATGTCCGCCCTCCTCATGCTCCCCTTGCTGCAGTTGCTCCTCACTGCGTATTCGCGGCAAGGTGTTTCGAGGGCCCTCAATTGACCGAGTGCGCAGCTGTACCTTGTCTCGCCTGGTTCTTGCGGTCCGCCCTCTGGATACCTTCACTGCCCTTCTACATGTCCCTTATGTTGTAGCGACTTCGAGTAGCTCCTGACTTTACCCGTCCTGGTACCGCCAACCTCTATACCCGCACGGCCAGCCCCATAACACCGACCGCAGTCATCCGCCATGGCTCCCTCCCTGAGCCTGCGTCCTCGCACCGGCGAGCGACCGCCTACCAGAGACAACAGGGACAATACCGATCACAGCCTCATCATTCCAAGTCGGACCTCCTCCCTCCACTCGCGAATCACCCAGCCACTTCCATCTACGTTGAACGTCAAGCAGGGTGCGAAGAGCCCCAAGACACTTACCCATGCGTACATGGTGTGTGGTGTGGGCCGTGAGCCCTCGCAGTGGGTGAAGGCACCCGCCCCGGCGCAGGGCAAGATTGGGCACATGAAGGGTGCTGTAGGAACGTTTTGGCTCCCTGAAATCTTGGGAAGCAGTCCGAGATTGGAGCAGGACAATGAGATTGCAAGATCTCTGCATGCTGCCATGCGGGTATGCGAGCATCAAACAATGCCATTGTGTTCCACGCACTAACCAATCGTCACAGGCCTGCTTTCCGCACGATGTCGAGATCTGCACCGGCAGGAGCCAGCCACACTGCGTGCACCACTCATTTGTACTGCAGCAAGATTCTTCTCACACTCTTTATGGTATTGCGCTCCGCGTATGGTCGCGAGCTGACGAGAAGCGCGCTGAGACGATCCGGGACTTGCGCAAGCGCATCGAGCCCGACTTCTTCGACAACCCGGATGAGACATACTGGATCCCGTACTGCCTCAGTTTCTTGTCCCGCTATCCCTTGTACAACCTACTCGGCGACTACCTTCGCGGCATGTGGATCCACTGGAACAAGGCCACGAACCTGTTCCACGCTGAGGAGGTGTCTCGCATTCTGAGTTTCCCAGCCCCCCGGTTGAATGACTTGGTCCGCATCGACATGAAGGACTATGCCTTGTGCTACCAGTTCCCCTCATCGCCTACAGGTTTCCAAAACTTCGCCATGTGGCCACTGTTCACCTGTCTCTCGATCCCCAACATCGTTGGTGTGATAGAGGCGGCCGTGTCACCCACACGAAGAATCATCTTTACAAGTCACTACCCCGCTATGCTTACTATCGCCGCTGAAACAGTGCGTTTCTGCGTCAGGGTGTACGAGTGGAGTGGTCTGTACGTACCCATGGTCCATGCACGTCATGTCAAAGACCTTGTGCAAGAGCCAGGCCCGTACATCCTTGGTGTCACGTCAGAGTGTCGCTCGCTCTTCACTGCACCGACTGATGCCCTTGTCGTTGACCTGGACCGCAATTTCGTTCTCACTTCCAGCCCACCTACCGCACTGACGGCTGGTCAGAGGACCAAGATGATTACCCGACTCACACAGGCCCTCAATGGCGAGGTGTCACCGACGGGTGTACCACAGCACCTGCGATCAGCCTATGGTGGTGGCAAGCTAATCCCAGCTGGACAAATCATCGTGATGCGTGGCGAGGTCGAAAGCATCCAGGACCCAGAATGGTGGACCCAGGATGCAGTCATGTCCGTCATGGACCACGTGTGCGAGAAGCTGGTAAGTCCTCAGCCGCGCAATCTTGACTTGTGCCCAACGCTAATTGTGTGTGACAGGGCCGTAACTCTGGTATGAAGGCTATCTTTGGTGGCTCCGTCAAGAAGCCACTGATGACCAAGGTATCCATGCGTCACCTCAACGAGATTGTGCGAGAACGCAATCAGTACTCCCGTGATGCTCAGGAAGCCTGGCAAGATTTCATCAACCTCAAGGGTCGGATGGACACCGAGCTGTCCAAGGTCTCTAAGCGCAACAACTTCTTGGTTGAGGAGCTCGAGAGCTGGAAGCAGCAGTTCCTCAAGTTCCAAGCTTTCGCTGAGGCTCTTACCAAGGAAACCCAGGACCTCAAGGTCAAAATCGAGAACCACAAGCGTGAGAACCGTCGTCTGTCCAATCTTATCGACCAGCAGAAGGATGACGCTGCACGTCTCACTATCCGTCTTTCTGGTACTGAGAAGCAGCGCGACGATGCTCTTGAGGCACTTGTTCTACAGCAAGAGATTGCTGAGGAGCTCGAGCGCGAAAGAAAGAGGAACAAGAAGGAGCTCGCCGCTCTGCAACACACCAACGGCGCCATCCTGCGCCAGCGTGATGAAACCCAACGTGTTGTCCTTCACCTCCGCGCGCTCATCGAGGGCCAGACTCACCACATGGAGCACATTGTCAAGTCGCTGAACCAGGACGACATGTCAAATTACATGGAGGCTGGCTTCGATGATGTACCTGAAGAAGATGAGGAGTTTGAAGACGCTGAGAGCGTCGCTGCCACGACGGCAAAGGATAAGTCAGAGGTTGGCACCATCCGTGGTGTAGCTGGTGTTGACAACCGCATTGACTCAAGAGTGAGCACCGCGCAGGGTACACATCTTGACGGGGAGGATGTTACACCTGATATGGAGCAACGCCTGCACAACAGCCCGGCACGCAACTCGAAGCGATTCTCAAATCAGTCCATGGTTGATGTCGCTGACAGGGTGTTGCGCGACAAGACCGACGCCATCGCGTACATTATCCGCAATATTTCGGAGCAGTGCGCCGCCGCAGTCGAGGGTCTACAACTCGCTCAACGTGCTGATACAGAGGATGATGAGCGCAGCGATCGTCGCAGCAGCGTTGGCCAGCTTTCGTCTCATGGAGGACGTGCACAGTCCACTGTGGGTAGTGAGTACGGTGACGAAGATATGCTCAGACCCAACCGTGGATCAAGCATTCCTCCCACTCCGGACCTAAGCCACAGGTCAAGTACTTCCATGTCAATGGCAAGCGCCTCAACAACGCCAGACCGTCACAGCCTCCAGCATCGGTCACATGATGCGCAGGTTCCAACCCGCATTCTTGAGGACGAAGACGATGTCGATGGTAACAGCGATCTGTCTGCCGACATGGTCCCTGTCTCCAAGTATGCGCAGACACCTCTTGCGCGACCAAACCAAGCTGTCAGACATGTCCGATAGGCCGATATACCCCCTTCTTGATGTTCTTATCATTAGCGGTTGACCACGAGATTAGCATTGATGCCCCTTTCCTTACTTACACTTTTGGCGTCGGTGGAGGAGTTATCCTCTTCTTACTTTCTTTGAGAACTTTTCCTTTTCGCCACCTATATCCCCTTGCGGGTCTTCTTGTGTTATTCGAACGATGAGTGTAGCGTGTCATCCACCAAAAGAGCGCGGAGGGAAGAGAGAGACCCGCGAGGCATAGAGACAAGTATGCCAGCGTGGTGGTGGAGAGGCCAAGCCCAGCTGGGACGAGCTTAGGCTGAGAGAGTATTGATGTGTTCTGGATGTCTGTGTCTGACCAAGCCAGCCCTTATGTTGATTGTAATCTGTTGTTAGGATAATTCCACCGTCTCCTTGCTGTTCAACTTATACTCCATGTGCTACTTTGGAGACTTGAGTGGCGCCTCTCAAAAGGCAAATCTTCTTATCGTTACGCCCGAACCGATGCACTACACACTCTGATTATGACCTTGCATGTTTGTTTCCGGTCTCTGGGTTATCTGTGGAACATTGATAGAGGGCGGTGACCCAAAAGCGCGCCTACCTTGGGCTGCGTGAATGTGTGTTAACCACTAACAACCATCTAGCACCAGTCATGACGACCGCAACCATAGTCGCCAGTAGTCTGCGCAGCCGGTCCCATTTTTACTGCCGAATCCTACACATCATAGCTCCAATCATCCATTCGGACGTCTCCGCACCTGTAATTTCAAAGTGGACCTTGGAAATCCGGGGTGCCGATGCGGAGAGCTCCTCCACATCGGAAGTACCAGTTAGCGGCCATCACAACTCGACCAGTAATATTCGGCCGACCATAACCTCACTCATACATACTACCACCCAAAGAACCCAGAAATGTACCTACTTACCTACCTCCCTCCCACAATCTCCCTCCATACCCCAAACCCAAAATGCACATCCTCGGCCTCGTCAACGGCAGCAAAGGCGGAAACTCTGAAATCCTCCTCAAAGCTGCCCTCCTCTCCGCCCAAGAAGCCTCCCCCTCAACAACAACATCCTGGATACACATCCCCTCCGTCTCCTACCCGCGCAACCCAGCGCCCCTATCCAACGCCCCAGACATCTCCTTGGGAACCAACGCCTCCAACAACCACCGCGGCGACGACACCACCTCACCAAAAGACACCACACCAGACGACCGCCTCACAGTCTTCAACGCAATCCTCAACGCAGACGCCCTCATCATCTCAACAGCAGTATACAGCCACCAACCCGCCGGCCCCCTAAAAGCCCTCCTCGACACCCTCCTAGGACCCTACACCGACGTCGCACTCGCTACCCGCATCCTGCACGACCAAACCGCCGGCGTAGGAAAATACGCACACATGTCCGTCGACCCGCGCCTCCTGAAACCGCGGATTGCAGCCTTCATGGCGGTGGGGGGTAGTACGACGCCCGATCAGTTTACGCTAGCGTTGCCGGGTTTGCATTTGTTGGTTTGTGGGTTGCATGCCAAGGTTGTGGATCAGGTTGTTTTTATGGGCAAGGCGACGCCTGGGGCGGTGTTGAGGTCCGAGGGGGATGCGGTGATGGGGCGGGCGAGGGTGGTGGGGAGGAATGTGGCAGGGCAGATTGGGAGGAGGTTCGATGACGCGGTGTTTCTTGGGGAGGAGGGGGAGGGCGCGTGTCCGCATTGTCATTTAGCTAAGTTTGAGCTTCTGGGGGGATCGGAGGGGGGGATTGGATGTGTGACGTGTGGGAATAGGGGGAGGTTGGTGGGGGGTGTTGGGGGAAGGGTGCGGGTGGAGTGGGAGGTTGAGTCGGAGTTTTGTTGTATTACGATGAGAGGGAAGGAGAAGCATGTTGATGATATTTTTGAGAAAGGCTCGGTGGAGTGGAAGGGGTTGGATGAGGATGTGGAGTTTAAGGGTGATTTGAGGGGTTGGAGGGAGGAGGATTGTGGGAGGGTGAGGTTGGAGTCAGAGGGGGGGCTTTGATGTACTGTTGTGTGTTGTGTTTACTGGGTTTTTTATATGGCGGATTGTTGACAGATTATCCACTATATTCTCATTGCAGGTCTCTGGGTACTTGTTGTACTGAGCAATACCATGTATGTTAGCCGCAATATACATCATGTATGCATCCTACCAGGTATCAGAGCATGTTAAAAGAGAGTGACTTCTTGAACAACAGCGTTAAATGCGCCTGTGTAGGGTACCGCATCACACAGGACATCATTTTATTTCGCAACACAGCCCTCATCAACTACCCGTGTTGTACCAGAATCCCGTTTTCCCCACATCATTCTCCTGTACAGTCCAGACTGGTGGGCAAAGTCCTTCAGATCATATACATGGAGGTTGAATCTAACACGGATAAACCTCCACACAAATTCACGTAGAGAGATATGCAGCTATCGTTGGAGTACTGATAATACACACTATGTACCATGATATCTGACCTCTAGCAATGACGTTCTTTCGTTGGACTGTGACTATTACCTAGACCTCGTATACAAATAACCATGAGATTAGCGAATACATTAGTATTGCCATTCTCAATCGTTGGGTATTTCTGGTGAATACATATACCATGGTGCATGCAGTGGGTAGGTCTGAAGTACACCCCCATGTACGCTACCTAAATCCATGTAATTACCATTTCATTGGATTAAAAACTAGACACTCAAGCTTTAAAACCCCCACACCAACTCATAGATCAGCATCTGCAAATCCGTCATAACCCCCCCCCCCTGTGGACCAGCGCTCGATGCGTTTGAATGTATTGATACAAGCGTTTGCGGAAATATGTGCGAAGTTTCTATCAAGTACTCTAAATACACTCATGATAAAGAAAGTTAAATCTGTGGATACTAGTATTGCGTCTTTTCTTTTAACCGTTATCAGTGACTTTGTAGTGCTGTGCGTAGGTAGGGTATTCGTATCTCGTCACGTCGATCATCGCGTAAACCTACCATCTTGATGGATGGCTGGAATCGCGAATTTTGATTGTGGATCTACGCAGTGTTACTCGTCTCACGTCTCTAGTAACTGGGGGTTTCTTTTCTAATATATATACTCTAATGGTACTGTATTTCCAAGCAAGCAGTTGTGCTTCTCGCATTGTAGCGCAAGAAACCCTCGACCTCAACCCCATGAATCAAAAGAAACATGACGATTTTGTGAGTTTGCGATAGCCTTTTTTTTTATCTATTCCGAGGAAGTAGTCTCCGGCACTGTACCTACTACCATATCTTTGTCTGAATTAGTGAACTTTGACTTGATTTTTCTTTTGAACTTGACTCGGGGTAACATGACCTCGCTTGCATGCATACATGCATGCTGCAGGATTTAAAGTTCATCGTTGCGCTTCCTTCGCGCGGCTACTACGGGCGTCGCGTGTGGGTTTGTCTCGTGCGAGATGTTTGGGAGTGAGTTGAACCTCGCACCAAATTGTAGATTTTGATTATGGTAGGTGGGTGTGGTGTGGTAGGTAGGTGCGTTTTATTGTTGATTCATTCGATTTGAGTTTTTTTCCAAGTACCACGGAGAAAGATTAAACCCGCGGACTGACTGGATGGAGAAATCAGAACTCCGGGAGATCTCTCTCTTCCTGGTTTCCCAGATACATGTGCTGTGACAGCTGTTGGGGAAGATGGGGGCCGGGGGGTCAACGTACATGCATATATGCATAGAGCTAACGAGCTGCAGGTTGGGGTGGGGGTTTTATCTGTATGGGCTAAGTGGTGATCGAACTCTCTGTGACACATGTGGGTCTATTACCAAGGTTAGTATTACAGTTCGCTCTACGAGAATAGTAACGCGTTGTGGAAATCACTGGTAGAGTACGTCTCAGGTTACTACTCATACTGTAACCAGGATACGTACATATGCCCCGACATATATTCGGCTTTATACATCGGTACTTCACCGGGCTCTCTAAGGCAACTTGCAAGTCCCAGTGGCGGTGGTTTTGCCTGTTCATGTTGCAATGGAGGGCGGAGGATTACCGTTTATGGGTCCGCGGGGGGACGGGTTTTACAAAAGCAAGGAATGTTGTGCATGAGGTGTCTCCACTTGGCGTAATCGAGGGCTATAATGGGCGGTGGTATATGTTCATGGTAGATGAACATGGGAACGTAGTTTCTAGCACGTACTGTGTACGCGGTTGATGTTTCGTCCGCAGTGAGATCAGGCCAGTAGGATTGGTAAACACGTCTGCAGGTATGTATGGATGATGTGTCAGAGCTAGATGCTACCATTGTGGACGCGTGGACATGGTTCCGCTTGACTTGAACAGTGTGAAGCCCCACGAATTGTTTTGTTTGGGCTTAGATTCGTCTTTCAGAAAGTACCACACCTAGGTACCGAACACATTTGTATGAGAGTAAGGAGTATTCCGGGAGCTGTCAGACAAGTATGTGGGGAATCTCAATGCTGATGCTTGAGAAAGTCAGCAAAGTGTCAGAAGATCTGACGTGCCCGAGGTCGCTACGACGCACACCCTTGCTTAGTGTGCGACAATGCTGCGTGCTATGTACCGTACACAGTACGCACAACGGTACAAAATCACAGTCGATAGTGTCGAGTGCGGGGCATGGCCACTTTGAAAGGGAACTCCGCATCGATATACATGATCAAGATTGGGTGGTTTCACCCGAGGCGACTTCCACGTGGCTATAGCGTGACCCCATGACTTCGCTAGAGCATGTAGCAGCCCGAGTCGATAGGGCGGAAGACGATCCGCCTGCCAAGCGTGTCCAGCGGGCAGCTTGCACTCGAAACACATGCACGCTGTCATTTGCTGCGCCGATTGAAACACTCGTGAGCTGCAGAGCTACCTGACATGCACAGTACATGTATGTACACAACATCCCGCCGTGCACTCAGCTGCACCTATTTGTCTGGATAAGTGACCCACCGCCCCAGTTGCTAACGCATACATAAAGTTTGTCGAAGACGCCGCACGTGGAAGCCAAATTGCAACGGATCCGTCAGGCCAGTGGCGTAGACTTGGTCCGCATGTAGTCCATCTGGCCGTGCGGTAACATCCGCACAGCACATTCTGAAGCGTCGAGGCCGCCATGCCATGGAGTGGGCGTGGGCGCGTGAAATACTTGTACGAACGCTACAGAAAGGGGCTGCATTGAGCGGGCAGCCACCACCAACGCGTCGTGTTTGAAGATGCAGGAACCGCAACGTCAGAGTGGGCGAATATCATCTCGGGTGACGAGTGTAGCTTCATGCACTGCTGCAGCAGGGTCCAGGGCAGCGGCACTTTTTCAGGCTTCAGCGCAGTCTGCTCGTGGCGTGCCTTGCAGCAAGGGCCCCTCTTTTTGAAGCTGCCTGCGAAACAATTGCGCCCGTGAACCGTTGATGCAGCCTCCGTCACCTTGGCATCGCTTGCGGAACCACGGTTGAGATTGACACCGCTGAAACGCGCCAGTCAGCGACCGAATGTGGCTGGCGGACGTGGGATGCTCACTGTCCAGCTGGCATTGCTATTGCTATTGCCATCGTCAGGTAAGGGTTGAGGTGTACAAGGAGAGTACACAGAGAAAGAGACTCGTCTCGAAGCGACTGTTCTTGGAGAGCCTGGGTATCACGTACTGCGTACGTGGTACGGTGTGCCATGGATGGTCAGTTCGCTGGCTCACGTCGAGGCTGGCAGTGGGCGGAGATTGAGATGGTCGGATTGCTGAGCGTGTGTCATGCTAGTTCGTCGCCGTGACGGTGAACGTGCTGGCGCCCAAAGGGGCTAGGTTCGCTGGCGCAAGAGGAGCAGCCGTCGATCGCATGCGTGAAGCAGACACTAGGAGAGCATTCTCGCGGTGAAGCGGTTCCATTGCAACGAAACAGGGCGAAGGATCAAAACAAACTTCGGTCTAGCTGCTGCATTTCCGCGGGGAGGCAACGCTCATGCGCATGCGACGAGGGTGGGATCGGGTACACCCACAGGCTTAGTTGCTTTGTAGAGTAGACATGACAAGTTGGTGGTGGTGGTCGTTGTCTTGTCGAGTTTGGAGTTGCTGGCCAAAGGGGGAGCCAGAGTGAATGATTTGCGTCCCCTTGGCCTTGCAGCAGCCAGAGCAGCCAGAGCAGCCAGCACAGCCAGCACACGCACGCACATGCACGCAGCTGTCGCCGCCCTCTGCAGCCGTAGCGCGGGCTCAGCAACGCTTCCTGGCACGCCGCAGACTGCAGACTGGCGACGGATGCACGTCGCCGCCGAGGCAGGGCTCGCAGAGGAACCGTCTTTGGCTGCATGGCTGGGGAGCAGGCCCCGGGGCCGGGCAGGGCAGGGAAGGGTGGCTGCGCGTATGCGCCCTGGGCGGCCGTGCGCGGGGAGTGCCCCTGGACCGACTTGCCTTGACATTTGTCTGCGGCGGAGGCCCGCGATCAAATCAACTTTTGACTCTCGCCTGCCGCACTGCACTGCTCAATAATAGCCCATTATTCCTAATCTCGCGGCACTTCGACCGGCGTTTGCACTCGTCGCCCAGGCCCTGATCCTGCCTGTCGCTGCACATCCTCACCTCACCATCCCCATCCTCGCCCACCTTCACCACGCGCAAGTTGCAACGCGCCCTGACCGCGCGCCGCACAGCACCACGCGAATGCCGACCGGGGCTACCTGACGGCCGAATCAACCTTCTGTCCACCGCACGCTGCACACCACGATACGTAAACTGTGCACTTCGACCGCCGTGGACAGCGCACGACCCCCACCGACTCACGGCGCTGCCGTAGCCGCACTCCATGGCAACCTCACCACCAGGGTCGCCTGCGCATGGCGTTCCCAGGCCCATGAGCGCCATGATCCGCTCCAACCGCAGCTCCAGTCGCCTGAGTATGAGCAGCAAGCAGGGCGGCGGGAGCAGAGCCTCCGATGAGGACAGCAAAACGGCAGTCAAAGTTGGTACGTTGGACCCTCGAGGGGCGTTGCGCTCCCCGCCGCGACAGCACAAACACAAACAACGCAAAAAGGAAACTAACGTGTGCTTCAGTTGTCAGGGTCCGGCCCCCACTACAAGCAGGTGAGCCAGGCTTTGAACTTATTCCTCAGCGTTTTCGTTCGGCGACGTGCCATGTCACGTCTCCTTCAAGTTTGGCGGTGGATGCATCCGGCGGCAGAAAAGTCTTCGTTTTTGATCGTGTGTTTGGGGAGGACATCAACCAGGAGGGCATTTTCGAGTACATGACGGACAGCGTGAATTCCTTCGTCCAAGGCTACAATGTTTCGATCCTGGCATATGGTCAGTCTGGTGCGGGCAAGTCCTACACCATGGGCACAACAGGTCCGCGCGACCAAGCAGATGTGGACGTTATGGGTAAGTCGAACCCATCATCTCAAACAGTAGTCTACTAAACTGAAGGCAGGCATCATTCCTCGTGCTGCTGCACTGCTTTTCGAGAAGCTCGAGGGTTCCAGCAATCGAGCTTCCTCATCAGGCATACGCGCTCCAAGCCGCCTCTCAGGCATGCACAACATCTCGACCAAATCTTCGGCCAACAAGAACTGGCAGCTGAAAGCAACTTACGTCGAAGTACGTGCGCCGATGCAACTGACGATGCCCGATGTGCTGACACGCCCAGATCTACAATGAGCACCTGCGAGATCTTCTCCTCCCAGAACACGTCTCTCTCGGCGAACGACCCCAAGTCAACATCCGCGAAGACCGAGATGGCCGTATTCTACTTACTGGACTTACGCAGATGTCGATCAATTCTGTCGATGATCTGTTGAGTGCGCTGAACTTCGGCTCCGCCATCCGACAAACCGACGCCACGGCTGTAAACGCCAAATCCTCGCGCTCTCATGCTGTCTTCAGTCTGAACCTCGTGCAGAAGAAGACCTCGCCAGCACCCACGGCGAACCGCGAGAAGCGTCGTTCAGTGCCCATTGAGATGATGTCTGGCTCCTCCAACGAAAACTGGATCACAGTCGACAGCAAGTTGCACTTTGTGGATTTGGCTGGAAGTGAAAGGTTGAAGAACACGGGCGCGCAGGGAGAGAGGGCAAAAGAGGGCATATCCATCAACGCGGGACTTGCAAGCTTGGGCAAAGTCATCTCACAGCTGTCCGCTCGCTCGCAAGGTGGGTACGTATCCTACCGCGACTCCCGACTCACGCGACTTCTGCAAGACTCCCTCGGTGGCAATGCCATCACCTACATGATTGCCTGTGTCAATCCCGCCGAGTTCCACTTAAGTGAAACGCTCAACACCGTCCAATATGCGCAACGCGCGCGTGCTATCCAAGTCAAGCCACAAATCCAACAAGTCCATGACGATGGCGACAAACAGGCGGCGATTGACCGCCTCCGTGCTGAAGTTCAATTCCTCAGGGACCAGATTAGACTCTCAGAGCGCACCGACAGGAAGAAGGCCAATCCTCAGGAACGCAGTGAGCGACAAGAGGAGCGTGAGATGGAGTTGCAAAACCAGTTGCTGGACATCCAGGAAAACTATAACGCCCTAAACGCTCGTCACGCCAAATTGATTTCCGAGATTACCAAAGCTCGCGATAACGACGAGGCAGATACGCCAATGCTCAAAGATGCCATCGGAGACTCTGCACTTGAGCGCTTGAAGCGCTCAAACTCGTTCGCCGAGGCTGTCGAGTCGGTGGTCCTGGAGTATGAGAAGACTATTCAGACATTAGAGTCTTCCCTCCAAAATACTCGAACATCACTGTCCGCTCACGAAAGCGATTTGATGGAGAAGGAGACCCGTATCGCCATTCTCGAGAGCCAAAACCACCAATTACAAGCACGCATACAGAAAGCGATGGATCGTGATGCGAACAACGAGGAGTATGTCAAGTCACTCGAGAGCCAAATCGACAACTCGGCCAACGGTATCGAAAAGAACGATACCACGATTATCGACCTTCGCGAGAAGCTGCAAAGGGCCCGCGAGAATGAGTCCAGTTGCGAGGAGTACATCTCGACGTTGGAAGAGCGTCTCGCCGAGAACGAGCAGGAGGTTGAAATTATGACTAGAGAGATCGAGCGCTTGAAGCACGTTGTCGAACGACAGCGTAGCGTTGGCAAGCTCGACAACCTTCTTTACGAACTTGACACTATGCGCCAAACAGATGCAAAGGCCGAGGAATCGCTAGTTAGTGGTCATTCCAAGTCTGCGAGCGATCCATTTACCGACAAGCGGCCACAGATCGAGCGACGAGGTACAGGCGAGATCTCCCACCAGTTCAACACCACGGTCGATGCCATCGCAGAAGAACCTGATGCAGAGCGTCCTTCTACGGGCGGTGTAGAGCCTGACCACGTGAATGGGACGGACCACCTCGTCAATGGTACGACCAATGGTGTCTCCGGTAAGGACTTGGCTCCAACAAACGGGCGAGATGAACCTTCGAGCCCAGCCCAGAACCGCTTTGTTCACGACAAGCTCGACTCTGTCACACAAGAGCTGTTCGATCTCCGTGTGGAACATGAAGGTACTCTTCAAGACTACGAGAAGCTTACCAGCAAATACCAAGAGGCTCTACGTACCTTGGCTGCCTTGCAAGACACTGTTGATGAGGCACGTCACCGCGGACCCTCCTCCGTGCAGTCCTCTCGCCCAAATTCCTTCCTAGGAAATGGTGCTGCCAATGGCCTCAAACCAGAGGAGCTTTCATCTTCCCGAACACTATCTGCTGAGCTATCTATGTTGGAAGCCGAGAACATCCCCCTACCTGACGAAGAGACAGAGGCTGGCCACGAGCAACTCGAGGACAGGCGATCTTCCTTCGCCTCTCTGGATGGAGCACAGCATATTCCAGAGGCAGTCCTCATTCAAGAGCTAAAGGCTTTGAAGCTTTTGCACAATGAGAAAGAAGAGCGTATGGAGGAGCTCCATCGAAGCTACTCTGAATTGCAAGAAGAGCATCAAGACACATTGGACTACGTCGAGGAACTCAAATCGGAGATCACCAAGGCACAGATGACTCGCCCAACCTCACCCTCCGTACACATGATCCGTAGAAAGTCTAGTCAAGCGGTTCTTGCAAATGATCGCTCAAACCGTGCTTTCGCTTCGCTACGAAACATGGCTCTGGATACATTTGAAGAGGAGCCCGACACTGTTCAGAACTTTGAACTCAACCTCAACACTATCATGTCTGAGCTACATCTTCGATCCGAGAGGGTACAAGAATTGGAGGCTGAGGTCGCCTTGGTCCGAAAGGAGATGGAGGGCAAGATGACCTTGATTAGCGGTCTTACTAAAGAGCGGTCCAGCATGAAAGCGGGATCGCCCCTTGACATCTCGATCGTTGCCTCCATGCAAGATCAGATGAAGCAGAACGAGGACCATATCAAGGAGCTGAAGGACGCTCACACTCAACGAGAACAAGAACTTCAGGAGCAGATCGAAACCCTGATGGCTTCCACGAGGCTGCCCGATTCACCTGATGGTAGCTCGACTTCTCGACAGCTTGGTGACGATATGTATGGATCCACTGATGATTCTACTCGTCATGTTCAGCTCACTAAACTGGGTGATGAAGCTGCGCACTGGCAGTCAAAGCATCTTGAGGCCATTGAAGCTACAAAGGCCTTGGAAATGCGACACCTTGATACGGTGCGTGAGCTAGAGACTGCGAAGCAACGATTGGAGGTGGATCATGCTCTTCGCATATCTGAGATTGAACAATCCAAGGGCATCGAATCCGAGACCGCACTGGAGGAGGAACGTGCGAAACACGCGGAGCTTGTTGCCATGTTACAAGCTGAAGTTGATGAGCACAGGGCTACAGCTGCTAGCAATGCCGCTCGCCTCGCTGAGCTAGAGGCGTCCCACACAAGCATCATCCAACAGGTTGAGGAGAATGCTGAAGCAAGGGCTCTCACTGAAAAGGAGCTTGATACTCACAAGTCACTTGTTGCAAACCTCGAGCGCCAAATCGACGAGCACAAGGCCGCCATCGATTTCCACCAACAAGGCATGGACTCTATGAACAAGTCACACGCTGCTGAGCTTGAGAGACTGACAGCTGAGCTGACGGCTCACCAGCAGTCGAGGGATGTGTTGCAGGCCGATCTCACCAAAACCAAGCAGGACCTCGACAACTTGCTTGAGGGCGTGTCGGCTGCTCTTGGTGAGGAGACTGACATCACCAAGGTGCAGAGCCAGATTGAGTCGCTGATTACGGAGAGGAAATCTATTGCAACGCAACACGACCAAGCTGTCAACGACTTGGAGGCAGCGAGGAAAGAGCTCAGCCAGGCCACTGCTACTATTGGTACGCTGAAGAGCAACTTGAAGGAGTTTGAGCTCATCAACGCGGAAACGATCAAAGAGCTCGAGAAGGTCAGTGACAAGGAACTCAAGAGCTCGCGATTGGTGCAGGAGCTTGAAGACCAGCTCAACCAAAACTGGGACCAGCACGAGGCTGCGAACAACCGTCTATCAGCCCTCCAGACTGAGCGTTCTCGCGAACTGCAAGACGCCATCGTGCATTCAGAAGCACTTCACAGAGAAGTTGAAGAGTCCCGCATCAAGATTGCGCTCTTAGAGGTAAGCCAGTCGACCTTTGAAATCTCGATGTTTGCTAACAAATCCAGTCTCAACTTGTAGACGCAAAGCGCAGTTCTACACGTGGTTCTATGGATCCTCGAGAGGATCTTCAGCGCTCAAACTCCAATAACTCAAATGCGCGCAAGAGTACAGCGCATACTTCTCTGCCGTCACCGCCTCCTGCTATTCCTCTTCCTCCGCTTCCTCCTGGCAGTCCACCAGCTAACGGGCCATCACCTCCGACTTCTCGCCATCAAAGCAAGGACATTGCCCACGCGCAGCTTGTTGAGGACCAGGAAGCTCGCATCCGCACAATTGAGAAGCACCTGTTTGCTGAGAAGCAGCTTACGGCTACCCTCGAAGACGCACTGACGGACCTTGAAGCGTCCAGCACAAAGACGAAGCAGGACTTCGAAGCAATGAGGAAGAAGTGCGTCAGCCTTGAAGACGAGCTCAACATTATGCGCAAAGAACGCAGTGCAGCCCGCCACTCTCTACAAGCTGTCGAAGAGGAGCGCAACGCCCGTCTCCGCGTCGAAGCTGAGCGTGCCCACCTCGAGGCTCGCATGGCCGCTCTCAACAATGCCAACAAGAGCAAGAAGAAGGGCGGCTTCAACTGTTTCTAAATCTCTCTGCACATACCTACCCTTTACCTCCTTCTCTGTATCTTGTTCATTGCCAACTGCTTCTACACCGGCGCACTGGAAGGACGTTACATACCCCCGATACACCCTGAACAATTATTCTGCTTCATTGCCGCTCTTACTGATTTCGGCTGGGTCTATCTGGACATGTCTTTATGCCTTTCTACGATTTGCAATGCTCGCATCTCAGACACATACCTTGCAGACACGCGAGAATGGGCGACAGCTCATTCAACCCTCGGAGACAATTGGACTTCATTGCCCACTCTCTCCCTCGGTTACAACTTGTTTGTTTTTTGTTCATGTTTACCATGCCCCATACCCCGAACAACCCCTTTCTACATGTTTTTCATCCACTTTTTTTCACTTCTTAATGTATACTACAATTGGTGGATGACGACAAGCCATGCATGTCTTAAGCGCGAGCGCCACCACCACCACTTTTCACTCTTCTTCTATACACAAATTGAGGCTTTTTGGGCACCCCTTTTTGGGGGGGACTGTCTGAGTTTTCTTCTTGCTACGAGCGAAAGCATTGCATGAGCGTGGTGCGTGAACTTTCTCCTCTTAAGGAATTGAGTGGATGCGGAGGGACGAGGGAACTCTCTGAATGATCCCTCGTCTTGGAATGTCGGATCTACATTATGTAGATGTGCGTGCGTGATATCTGACGCGTTGACAATCGATTGTTTTTCTCTGTTCTTAAACTCTGTGTGTGTGTGATATGTGTGTGATATGTGTCAAATTTGCTATCATGCTTTAATACCAACGTTTACTTGGGTTCTTCTACAATGTGCGAAGCGTGCAGCACAGCGCTCTAGACACTCACCACATGCCCTACTTTATATTGCGCCGCACGCCTGGTCGACGGAAATGTATTACGCCAGATACTTTACTGATCAAGAGGAGAGAGACTAAACATCCCGATCATTTGTTGTGCTTCTTCTTACACACACGATCCATTAAACAACAAATAGTGAAAATTACACAAAAGCCTCGAACCCCAAGGGAGAAAAACAATCATTTCGAGGCCAAGTCCCTAACATCTTTGCTTACCTCGCAAAAGACAACATGTCTGATCTTGTTTGTGGGTGTGGGGGGGGGGACTTTGAGTTTTGGGGTTTGAACTCCAGAGGTGGAGCGTTGGGAGACGTTGGGTTCACGGCGTGAATGGCTTGGTGTGCGGTGTTTAGATCATGGAAGATGTTGAGTGTTTGCGTGTGAAATGTTTTGTGTGCCATGTGGTACCTGTGATAGGTGATGAATTGATTGTGATGTTGTAGAACCGTTTGGATATTGTGTCTTGATGTCCGATGGGTGCTACTCGAGCTTGAGGTACGTTGTTGAAGTGTATAATTCAATCTTTTCAGTCCATGAATTCGACTTAATCGAAGGGGCATACGATTGTGTTCTAATGAGCCGGAGAAAGTGGGAATACCATTTTTTGTAACTGTAACGTTGAAATTTTTTAGTCACACAGCAAAGTAAATCTGGGTTTGCATCCAAAATTTTGACACTTATTTTGGTCGGAGCGATCAGGGATAGATATTCCATGTAATTCGGAGTGCATGTGTCTCAATGAGTTCGGTGTATCAAGCACTATGACACCATGCTTGGAAATTATTCTTACTCCTCTCCTACTGGACCAAAGAGTAATAGCACTTAATACAACAGCTACCACTTAATGCAACAGCTCAATACAAGTATAGTACATAATTCGCAGACGGGGAACATATACACCATGGCATTTGTCGCCTTCCACGTTGTTGTAGTGTGCCATAAGACGACTGCTCTCAACATTAGTAGTAGAGATTGTAACTAGCCAATCGACACCATGAGAAGCAGTGTGTTTGCGATATTGTACTTAGTAATTCGACCCTTGGTTTCCTTGAGAGGAAGTTGACCGTTGTTGTGTTCATACTGTTGTATGCTCTTGCTGTCGCGAATGTGCTGGGCATGGGTCCCGATTATGTCAGCGCGCTACGGCGAAACGTGCCGCCGGCGTATCCCAGGCTAAATTTTCTGGAGCTTCAAAACAACTTTCTCCAACCACCATTCAGTGCCAACCATCACCGCATCTACTCATGCGCGTTGCAGCTCTTTTCATTTGATTGTTTACTAACATAGCGTGCATGGGTGTACACATTGCTTACTGGTAAGTCGCTCCTTGTCCTTCGCCCATCGCCGCAGAAGATTATACCTTTACACGAACAATCCAACTCCTATAGCGTCATGAAGGACTACACAACTCTAGAATTACAATGATGCATCTCTTCAGCACTCTAGCTTCATCGTACTGGTTGCGGAAGTAGCTAACAGTATCGCAGCATCACTTGTTTCGCATTACACAGCTTCGCGCGTTCATTCTCTCTCAAAGGTACGGTTACTCCCATACTCCCATCCTACCACGCAGAGTGATGATAAAACGACACCGGAAAGGCATTCCTCGACCTGAATATATAATGTCGACACCCTTGCTTTTAGTTTCAGCCTTGTCTGACCCTGCTTCACAACCTCATGTTTGTCAAATGAATCGTGAAGAGCAATGGCTAACATAACGTCTTCAGGTACATACACACTCTGCGGATCCTCAGCTCTGCAAACGCCCCTACTTCCTGATGATAACCTCGATGCGTCGGGCGGACAGACTGTACTCCTTGACCGGCATCCATCAAAAGCAGGCGTACAAACCTGTGGGTGTTCGGAAAGGGATGTACTTGTTGACAACAGCATCACTGATTGCCCATACATACTGTTTCTGTTAGGACATGATTGAAGGTTCTTTGACTGACAGTATTGCAGGTATGGCACATTTTTTGCTTCTTCCAGACGGTCCATCATCAAATGATGAACATTGATATTCACACTGTGTGAGCGGCGGCGTTGTAACGAGCGTCCGTCGTACTGATCACTTAAACAATCTGATTTAATGAGGTATGTATCATCGTCGAATGTCAACACGGTCCGTCACTAACGTAGCCCAGACTGATTCTTGTTGGACTCGTACCATTTCATCCCACACGGATGTCGTTGTGTTTTCTGAACGCAAGCTGACAAGTTCGACACGCAGGTCATATATTCGTTGCGATGCCTGTGAACTATCAACCCTCTTGGTAAGTACCCAATTCTTCCTCTTCTACCCTTTACCCAGTCATATGATGACTTTAAAAAATCTATGTTTTAATTTCTGTATCTATCAACAACTGAAGAAAAACACCTTGGAGAACTGATATACGACTTGCTTTTGCATCTCAGTCACCCATTCGCGTGTCAGACTGGATCGCTAACAAGTCAACAGTGCTTTGTCTTAGTTGGAGGGATAGTCACGTATGTAGCTGAATTGTATCAACCTTTACAAACAACATGATCTCAACCTGCAAGTGAAAACACGCAAGCCCGTTCTCTGAATTCTCCCAGCCACATCAAGCCCCACGGGCCCTAGGCCCACTTCCCGTGACCGCTCTTTTCACCGCATCCATGGAATGGCAAACTTGCCCGCGAAGAGACCCACCGATTCAATCTAATCGCAATCGTAAGACGTGATTCCCAACAGGTCGGCCTCTGCTCCCGCATTGAACCGGCTGCATCTAGCATAGGGCTAGGCCCTTGTCAAGAAAGCGTATACCGTGCATGCATGAAAAGGCGGTCAGGATGTGCCATCTGCTGTTTTTTTGTTTCGTCTTCTTCTCCCGTCCTGCTCTAGAGTACTCCGGTCTGGCTGCACTGCATTGCATGTTTGGTTTGGTTTGGCGGTATGGGTAGGCTGCAGGTACCCCTCTTCCCGGCCCTCTCTCCCCCCCCGGTGCTTGTGTATCGAATACATACCGGTAGTCGTACATCGACTCCGTTGCGTGGTCCTCGGCGCATACGAAGGGAGTTGCTTGATGTGAGAATGTAATAGTATCTCATGAGCTACTTGACTCATATTCACTCTCTGCATTGTTCAATTTGGTCAAGCAAAGCAAAGGTCAAAACCCGCATTGATCATGAATGTGTCCCAGGTGCTTTGGCTGCTTGACAGAAAAGGAACAAAGAAACCAATCAATCAATTAACACGCGAATGAATGCCTTTTAAACAGCACATATTCAACACACATCACACATGACATTGATAGCAATAAGAAAACTGCCAGCTCAGGCCCGTTTCAGGGGTGTGACGACGTGGTGGCTCGATTGTGGGTTGGGGGGGATGATGACTGTATGTGTTGTATATATCACTTTGCATTTTCCCCCCCCGGCTACTGTAATGTTCCTGTTTTGGCGCAGGATGCATGCATGCACGCACGCATGCAGGAAGTATGTCGGGCCCAGTCAGCGGAGAGAAAGTAGCAAGCTAATGCAATGTCTTGCCACGTTGATGGTAAAATCTGGAGAAAAGGTGTTGTTTGTTGTTTTAATGTCGTCCTAACAACGAAGAGGGTGTTTGTTGTGGATTGGCCGAATGTTGTTTGTATGTTGCTTTGTTGGTCGGTGTGTGGGATGCTATTACGGTGTAGGGGTTGATACCGACGTCTCTCACGTTAGCTTTCTGCAGGTCATACTCAAAACTTGACAGCTGTGCAATCGATAGATAGTGGATGATGCAAGAGCGAAGGTTAGTACCGCTATATCCAAGCCTTCTCAAAATGATAAAGCTCACGTAAAGGCAAGCTACATCATTGCATCAGGCGAGCTGAGGACATGCTGTGGCGCAGAAGTGTTCAAAGATCCGGGTCATGCTCGGGACGCACCGGTGCGGGGACCGTAGGATGCTGACGTTGAACGGCGCGGACAGCCAGGCAGACACAGCAAGGATTTGCTGAAGACCGCGGTACGCGACAAAGAAAATTGTATTCGTGGACAATGGCAACCGATAGAACGACCGACAAGTCATATGTTGGAACGAACGTCACCCGAAAATGTGTTGCGGAATATCGTCGTCGCGGCAATTCGATTGGCTGAAAATGAATAAATGTGTTTTGGCCAGCTCTGAAGTGTGAGTGGGTATGTTTCAGATGTTTTTGGCTATTGTCTCGCGTGCAGGAACCCCCTTGTTTGGGAGTAGATGTGATCCCCTTTTCTCGATGGCCTTTAAGATGCAGATGCGAGGCGCGAATGAATGCACCTACGTCAGGCTACTGCATGGTGCCACGCTATTGCGGTCGCCAGTCTTGCTACAATGACTCTGTAGCAAGCAAAGGAGAAACAAGCACGACCACGACGTTGCTTTTTTGCATCAACAAAGACTGTCGTGGACCTTGCTTTTCGCGACTTGTTTTAGGAGGTGGCAAGCGACATGCTCGAGCCACGGCGCAGTGACACCAGCTGCGTCAGCCGATCCAAGCCCCTGAGAAAACAGGGTGCAGAGTGTCTTGTTGTGCAACGCGATTCTGCAAGACATGGACCGAGGACCACGAGTTCGCATGTTCACAAAGCTCAGCCGGTTTTCAAGAACGTGCACGAGCGCACCAGCTTCATTTCCAGCAATGACGTGCATCACGGACGGGTCACCCATGGCAGCGCTGATGTCTGTGCCGTGTCGCGTGGAATAACCGTTTTGCAGCTCTCAGGCAGGAGAGAATCACGTTGTCGCGGATGTAATGCAGTCATTGGTTGTCTGATTGAATCTCCGGGACAGTTGGCAGTTCACCGATCATGTTCACATGCTTCCGAGCCGATCGGGAATTTGAGAGGAGCACTTTCGGGAGAAGACCGTCAGCTCAGTTGATTATCGCGGTGGTGTGTACCAATTTAGGCGCGGAAGATGACTTGCAGCAGCCTGCAGGTATCGCGACTCCGGCGAGAGACTATTTGATGTTGTGTTCACGGCTGAAGGAGCGAACTACGGGATGAATGCGATATTGGGCAGGAATTGCATTGCGAATGGCATTGTGTCATTGTGCTGCCTCGGGATTCGTCGCGACAACCAGTTCGCAAGCCTTGCTTCAGAACGATGGTCAACACTCGAGTCTGCTAGTCAGCGGCGGCAGATCTCGTGCATCTTGGGTATCAATCAGCCCAGTGATCGACTCAAGAACGATAGAAGCCAAAAGGAAGTGTCTATGCGCAGGAGGTAGGTGCCACAAGATGATGCTTTCCTCCGCCGCGGTCCCTGAAGGTGGGCCGGCCATCTAATTTGATGATCTAACAAGGTCAAACACGGTAGAAATTCTGGAAAATAGAGGGCCCTTGATCAAAACACGATGGCGCTTGCGTGTGATCAAGTCGCCCAGGACGTACGGTCCAAGTCGCATCCATATTTCATGACATTTACACGTTGGACTGACAAGCCGACGCGTTGCTCGTGGTGGAAAGCGAGCAGAGTCGGGGCACAGGAGGAGGCACGGTATGGCGTGCTGCCCGGTGCCAACATTCTCGTGACGGTCGAACGATGGCCCATTCGCGCGAGGCAAAGTTTGTTGACCAAAAGTCATGGGTGGAATCGTGCAAGAGCAACTTTGCCGTGCAGCAGCCGAATAAGGTTGGACCTTGGGCATGCGTGGTTGCGCGGCGATCAGTGGCCGTGACACGACGCGTCGGGCCTCGACGCGCCGCGGGCGCCCTGCATCTGTCGCGCGCGAGGGTGCAACCCGCGTGTGACGGATGAGGCGCGCTGCAGTGATGGGGGATGGAGGATGTGGCCTGCGCAGCGCGGTGTGTTGCAATGAGAGAGCGAGTTGCCGGGAGGTGCGCATGGCGGTGCTGGAGCGGCGACGCTGCTGTGTTCATGATGAGCGCATGGCCGGCGGGGACTCCCACAGGCGCTCTGACTCGCGAGGGGGACGCTTTGGACGGCGCTGGTCGCCGTCAGCGCGGCACTGCGGAAGACAGCACTAAGAGGGTGCCGACCACGCAGACGGGTGTCGGTGACGGGCGCGTGCCAATGGGAGGCGGCGGCGGAGGCGGCACCAGGCCAATGGGGTAAGGCTGCATGTGCAGGAGGTTGATAGCCAGGCACCGCTACCGGTTCGGAGCGGTGCTGCAAGCAGGATAGGGGACAACGTGGGCATGCAGGAGGTTGGAGGGCTGATGCTTGCACGGGCGTGACGTTCCTGAGATGGGCGGTGGGCGGTGGGCGGTGGGTGGCAGTTGGGCTAGGTAGGGAAGAAGGTAGGTAGGCACTATGGAAGGGAAGGGGCAGGGCCATCGACGCGTGCGATGGAGCTGGGCAGAAGAGGCGGATCGCTGGGGCAGTAAGTAAGCACCGTGGCGCAGGCAAGCAGGGCGAACTGCAGCGGGGTATTGGGTATTGCCTGTGCTGACGACGAGGATGCCGTGATTATTGGAGTTGCTCTGGTCGGACCGTTATCGATTGTGCACATGTACTGGACGGGTACTGGGCAGGTCCTGGGCACGCACTGGGTGAATAGTCCTGTCAGCAGTCGACTGTGTACGGTAATGCATCGTCATGCCGCATTAATGCATGAGCTGGCCCAGCTGGCCCGCCTCTCCCCCCCTCCCCCCAAAATGGCCCACGCGCGCGCGGCCTGATTGGGACGGGCCAAAACAATAAAGGGGCAGAAAAGACGGGCATGCAGCCAATGGCGGGGCCGGCTTCCCCCCCTCGCTACCCGGACCGCGCCTCACGCTGCTGCCAACTCGGCCCACGCTATGCGCCTCTCTCTCACCTGGGCACCCAAGGCTCGCGCCTTTCCTCCCGTCGACAGCCCTGGAGTCAGCCCCCCGTCGCCGTCGCACCCTCTCATTTCACCCCCATCTGCCATCGCCCATCGCCCATCGCCCATCGCCCATCGCTCTGCTCTCGCGCGCCCGCCATGCTTCTTGCTGCCCTGCCCGCTCCTGTGCCCCCCCCATCCCCATCCCCAACACCACGCGCCTTGTGTAAACTGTGCTGTGCCCGTCGCTAGCCCGTCTCGTTCACCGTGTCGCGTCCCCCCCCAATACCCACTCCACTGCCACTTCTTGCCGCGCAGCTGCCAACGCACGCAGCAGCGACCGCCTTCACTATAGCAACGCCTCAGACCAGCTGCTGGCCGACGTGCCCGCCTTGCCGCTCTGGGCCCTGCGATCTTCATTGTTACGCCTCGCAACGCTCTCCGGGCGCCCCTTCCACTCTAATTTCCCTGGCCTAGCCTCGCGACTCGTGCAAAGGCCCATCCTCGCACCTTTTGCACTCGACCTCTGGCACGGTCCCCCACCACTCCCCAACCCTCCAGCAATCACACGTCTCGGCCGCCGGCGCGTTTTCGCTCGCCTTGCGCTGCCCCGTCCATCACACCTGGCTCCCGTTAGACCGCCTCGACACTCGCACCCCCAACGACCTCCACTGGACCTGGCCAACCCTCACCACCCTCTGCTACCCTAACCAAGTCCACATCCCTCCATCCCCCGAGCGCACAGGCACGGTCAAATCTCCCAGCCCGATCATTAAGCCACTCAAGCTATGATCACAGAGTCATTCCTCATTCATGCTCACTAGAACAAGCTAACCTACGGAATACTACCCGCCTACCGTGGTCCTGGGCTTGCTCCACACACCCTTTCCAACCGTCGTCTCTCATTTCTTCGACATTTCCGCACCTGCATCTACCTGGACCCTTACTCCAGCTTCTATCGCACCTCAAACCCTTCGACACCCCTTCGACTACCCCTCCAGGTCTGATAGACTCGACCTCCTCGCTTGCCATCCTCTGTACAACCACCATCGGACATCGAACCCTCGAATGAGATGAACTAAACTGGACTCCGCGCCTCAATCAACAGCATCACTACCGGGCTTCCCTAGAGGTGAGTATCCTGCTCACCCAGACATGCATTGCCGTCCTGACGCAACATAGCCCATCACTTTGAGAGTGGTAACGTTCGACATTGAGTCGACAGGGACATCTACATCACATCACAATGCATTCAGACTCACAAGTACAGCCACATGGCTGGGCCTCTTTGGAGGAGAGGTATGAGGTCATGAAGGAGATTGGTGACGGCAGCTTCGGGAGTGTCGCGCTTGCACGCGTACGAACTGCAGGCTCTCACATCGCTCGTCGCGGTACTTTGGTAGGTTCCACCCACGCGCGCCATAGCCCGGCTCCAACTAACGCGTCCTAGGTCGCGATTAAGACAATGAAGAAGACCTTCGACTCATTCTCGAGTTGCCTGGAACTAAGAGAAGTCATATTTCTGCGGTCACTACCAGCACATCCTCATCTGGTACCTGCTCTGGACATCTTCCTGGACCCGTACAGCCGCAGACTCCACATCGCCATGGAGTACATGGATGGAAACCTCTACCAGCTCATGAAGGCGCGCGACCACAAGCCTCTGGATGCCTCCAGCGTGAAGAGCATCCTCTTCCAGATCCTCTCTGGTCTCGAACACATCCATGATCGCGAGTTCTTCCACCGTGACATCAAGCCGGAAAACATTCTGGTTTCAACATCCGCACACAACGACGCCTCGCATCCTTTCCGCAGATACTCCGCAATGATGACGCCCCCATCTACACCACCAGTGTACACCATCAAGATTGCCGATTTCGGATTAGCACGGGAAACTCACTCTAAACTTCCGTACACTACATACGTGTCCACCCGATGGTACCGCGCCCCAGAAGTCCTTCTCCGTGCGGGACATTACTCTGCCCCAGTCGATATCTGGGCGGTTGGCGCAATGGCTGTCGAGATTGCTACTTTGAAGCCACTCTTCCCAGGCGGCAACGAGGTCGATCAGGTTTGGAGAGTTTGTGAAATCATGGGCAGCCCCGGAGGCTGGGTCAACAAGCATGGGCAACGTGTTGGTGGTGGCGAATGGAAGGATGGTGTGAGGTTGGCGCAGAAGCTGGGCTTCTCTTTCCCCAAGGTATGCCATCAACAGATACAGATTCAAAGGCACAACTAACATGCCACAGATGGCCCCGCACTCATTAGACACAATCCTGCCTAGCCCACAATGGCCGGCCAGTTTGTCTCAGTTCGTCACGTGGTGCCTCTTGTGGGACCCACGAGCAAGGCCAACATCAGCTCAAGCGCTCGCCCACGAGTTCTTCACAGATGCATTTGATCCGCTGCGATTAAAGTCATCGCACTCGAGAATGCTTGGTCACAAGCCTTCTGGTCTCTCAGCAAAAGATTCGCCAGATGCATCTCCCAGCCTCAGCTCCAAGACGTCTTCGTGGCTACGTCGGTCACTGGTTGCCCGAGAGAGTGCCCCCGCAGTTCCCCAGCACACAACAATGCAGCCGCTATCACCTGCTCCATCGCAAGCGCATACCAATAATGCCGATGCTAGTGCGTCGAATAAGCAGCGTCCTGCTGCTACTAAGCGAGCTACGTGGACGAACGGGGTGCCATCCAATGGCGCGCCTATCCCCATCCTGCCATCGATCCGCCCGATATCTCCTCTTTCTGCTGAGGTGACTGCACAAGCGAGTGTGCGTCAAACAGACAGCGAAGAGAAGGCTGCAAAGAAGATTGGCCGTCAACTGTCCGTCGCTTCGCACGGTAACCACTACGCAGATGTTCACCGACAAGAGGCAGAACGAGCTCTGAATGGCCAATCTGGACTCACATCTCCACCCAACGGTCAGAAAGAGGGCTTCTTTTCGCATCTGCGAAAGCGTGCTCGCCGCCTCTCAGGACGGTATCAGACTCCAATGTCACCCAACTCAGACGACATCGAGGCCAATGCTGGCTGCGCTCCGTGGGCAGCGACCAGCGCCAGACAGTCATTGATCATGGATCAGTCTGGCGCAACCTCCACCACATCAGACTTTTCTGAACTGGACAAAGCATTACAGCACGTACGGGACAGTGTCGAGGCCAATTCGGCAAAGAACGCTCGTGCTGCTACTAACCCTATGCTGAAGCGTCACCACTCAGTACCACATGGCCCTGAGCCCCGCAACACTGAGAACGGTGCCGCTGGACCCATTTCCAGCCGGACACGACGTGCGGTACAAAACAAGTCCAACCCGTCCAACCGCTACGAAACCCCCAACGAAGAGGAGGAGCTTCTGAGTGAGGTCCTTGCATCTGCACACAAGGCCGTAAAGAAGCTCGACACTCAGAAGATGCCTGCACAACGGTCTCAAACCGATTTGGGTCCGGCAGCATCATATCTCACTCCCTCTCCTTCAGGCAACCGTGGTAGTGTCGGCTTTGGACAAACCGACTACATGACACCAAGCAAGCCTATGCATATCACGAAGCCGCGCAGCAAGACTGAAGACAGCGTTTCCAAGTGGCCCACACCGCCTTATAGCGATTCTGACTGGGCTACCAGTGTTGCTGCAAGCCTCATGGCCGCTCAAAAGCAGGTCCGGTGATCATCACCCGTACGGCTGAGCCCGTACAGTCGTTTACCTTGCATTCTCCCCCATCATCTTCCACCATATAATTGTAATACGGGTCTAGGCCTGATCAGCGTCCTCCGTTCATTGTCGCTTCGCTCACGACCGCACGACACTGAGCCTTCGGCTTCCCGTCAGGCACGGTGCACGAAACCACAAAAGTAGACTGAGATTGCGCAAAACAAGCCCTCAAAAAGCAGCGCACTTCTTCTGGGACCATTACCGGTGTTCAAAGGCGTCACACAGACATCGTCCCAAAGCGCAAACTCACCATCGTTTATCAGTCCATCCATCTCGCATTCAACTCAACATTCAAATATTTGTTGTTTTACCTATTACCACCACCAGTTACAACAATCGTTCTGTACACCATCACAATATTTTCCTTTTACTGAATCCATCCATCATCTTGGCGCGGCATCTTTCTTCCATATCCACGTAGTGGGGGAAACTCTTTACACAGTCATCGTACTTATATCCGGGGAGGGCATATTGTCGACTACTTTACAGCGGGATCCACGGGGGGATAACAGATCCATAGGACACGGGTCCCCCGTTACATTTCCTTGCTACATCGCTTACTAGACCGCATTTCCTCTTTATGTTGCTTGAAACTGCTTCGTTTCATTGTTGGCGGATACCCCAATCTGAGCATTTGGCGACTTATCATCCACACTTTCCACATCATCACTACTCTATATTTTGTTGATTTACAACAACAGCTTGGATTGAAACTGGGAAGAATGAGCTTCTTCGTCTTGGATCGAACAAACCCTGGCAGATGGCTTTTTGGCTTGTAGAATTAGGCTTCTGCGCGAACGCATTCGAAGATAGTACTTGCCTCGGTCTTTTTTCCCATCTAAATCTCACTTTGTTACAACACCGTCACACACTGCCCCCCTTTTCTTGCGTGTAAATTTACCTCATCTCCTTTGTATGTTTGATATAGATTTCTTACGCCCCCCCCCCCCCTTTCTCTCACTCTCTTTGTGTCTCTGGTGCCCCCGTGTAGGGATTGTACAGATGCCGGGTGGCTGACTTCAGCTTGGACCCCTAGGTCTTAATACCTTATTCTTTTTGTTTAATACAGACGTTATAGGCCCAGGATGGCTAAACTCGTCATTTGCGACTATAATGGGGGAGTTTGATACCATCTGGCAACTGTGTCTGTTTTTCCTAATCCCAGTACAAATCTTGTTTGTATCAGTATCAGTATCACCATTTTTCCTGGCTGGATTCCGGGACCGGCAAGGTTCGTTGTTGTTGGTTTTGTTGTTGTGCTGTCCTCTTCTCTCTCTCTCTCTCTCTCTCTCTCTCTCTCTCTCTCTCTCTCTCTCGTATGTTTGCAAATCTCCTTGGTTAAATTAGGATAAAGTAGTAATCGGAAAATTGAAAGACTGCTTTTGCTCTTGCGGATATTGTTTATATTACATTGTTTGTTTCTTGAATTTGTATGTGTGTGTGAGAGAGCGCGGGCGGGGGGGCCGGGGGGGAGTGGAGAGTATGTCATTGCATTAACTCTCATTACAAGTCGAAACACGCCCCATCTTCACACACACACACACACACACACACACACACACACGCCACATTAATTATTGCAATTGATGATGCTACAAAAGTCCCGTTTTTATCCTTGTATCGTAACCAATATTGTCATGTTATTACACTCGTTATACCTCGCTACGTAGAGTACAACAAGGCGTTATAGGAACATGATACTAACAGCGGCGCTTTTCCATTGGCCCCTCCTCATCTTGATGATACGCTTGCTAGCTATGTAGATGGCTTGGTGATGTGCTCATACCCATGCCCATGTGAATGTGAATGTGGAATGTAGAACGAAGACTAAGCATACATCACCATTCGCACCGCCAACCTCAATCTCGCCGTGTCGGTTATACGCTTGCTTGTGTGTATTTGGCTACGTATGTACATTTTGCGTGTACGGTAACTCGTAGTCGGAGCTTGTGTTGCTTTCTGTACAGGGCAGGGAGAAAAAGGGGGGTAGGGGTGTGGTTGCCGCATGTTTGCTTTTTTTTGTCTCTTTCTTGTTTTTGGGGCCGGGTGGCGGTGATGGTGCGGGGGTATTGTGTTGGATTGGATTGGATTGGATCGGGGCTGCCGACGATAGAAAGAGACGCGTATGATAGTGGTAATCCATGTTATTCATCATGCGTAAGAAAATGTAACCCTGCATGAATAAATACATATATTAACAAGAACGCCGTTGTTAATGCTGATATGCTTTCTACCCGATCAATCAATCACTATATACTGTTGTTGTGGCTTCTTCAAGGTGTTATGTGTGTCTGTGAGGGTGTGAGTTGTGACTCGATTTACCATCCTCCACCGACTGAGACTGCTAATCCAGCCACACGTTCCATATCACTTTGCTTCTTCTTGCCGACGTCGCTTTCCACTTTGATGTATGAGGTGTAAATGAGGTTTTGCAAGTCGACACCCGTGATATCAGACCAATGACTCAAAACGCCATTTACGCGGGTCCTGGAGATGCCGTCTACGATGTCGTTGTCGGTGGCTGCGGTACCGTTGGTGTCAGCATTATGCTCCTGCATTTCATGGTCCCCATCTGCATCGACTTTCTCATCGTCAGACTCTTCATTTGAAAAGTAGGCTTCGTCTACTCTGGCAAGCCATTCCTTTTGCTCTTTTGGGCCCGGTCGCGGGGCAGGCGCATCAATGTTTGCTTGCTGTATCCCCTCGTAAATGCGTATCTCTTCCACCTCTCCGACTTTGATTTGACCACCGCCGTTTGTACATCCACCTGGACACGCCATGACTTCCACATATGCATAGTCTTTTACGCCTTCTCCCGTAGCACTTCCACCGCCTCCTGGTCTTCGCACCACGCCTGTTTTACCGCCGGGTAATCTGCTGGCTTTTGCAGGCTTGAGTCTGCGTACGAGGTTTTGGATGTTGCGGAAGCCGTAGAAGCGTGCTGCACGGATGATGGTTTCTGAACCTTGCATCACAGAGTATTCGACCACGTCTGCGTTGCGCCCTCTCGAGACGTTGATTATTGACCCTGGATTCCGAGTTTGGTAGGTCTGCAGGATGTGATAGAGATAGCCGCCCGATGATCCTGCCGCGGACGTTTGATTCTTCCGACGTGAGGGTGGGAATAGGAATGTGTCGAGTCTTGGGTCGGGGAAAGGAGTTCGTTCGGTGGAAGCAAGAGGTAACCTGGGTAACGAGGCGAGTTTAATGCCACGCGCGGCGGCGAGGTGGAGTAGTTCACGAGCGGTGATTACACAGTCAACATCTCGCACTTTATCTTGCGATGCGTCATATCCAGGTACCCATGCCGCCGATGTGAGTTCACTGCGGCTGGCTTCAAGTTTTTTATCGAAGCAGGGCATAATGGCAAGATGCCATATTTGCGACGGAGCTACATTGTAGCGCTGGCTCAGCACTGACTTCACCAGCGTGCCAGTGAGTGCTTGGGGTGATTTGAGGCGCGAGAGATGCGGTAGTACGTAGGGATGTGTCTTCTCCGCGTAGCATATCCAGCCAGGACACGCAGACGTCAGGATCGGTTGTTTCGGTGTGGTGTCAATTGCGCCGTCTGATCCAGGGCGCGTAGGTGCACTCAAGGCCTCTGGAGACAGCGCATTCGCGACCTCGTCTGCTGCTGCAACTAAGCAAGCCTCGCGTACTGAGTTTGTGTCGATGACCCAGGTAAAGTCACTGCCTTGGTGACCCCCCGTTCTTAGCCCTGAGGGACCGCTGAGGAGTTGTGCGATCAAATTGCCAGCCTCGACTTCAGATATGTTGAAGACAGCTGCGAGACTTGCACGAGCTTGCGGAGAGACACTAGCTACAAAGAGCTTTTCCTCAGCGCGATGTCCGTTGGTCAAATTTGTTGCTCCATTCGTCCCGTTGTGTGTCATCCATGGTGCGCGCATGGAGCGGTAAGTATCGAGCGTGGTGAGGACTTCGGTGTGTGATTGCAGTGACACCAGCACTGCTTCTGCACTGGTCACACATCCTGAGCAAGCGAGGCAGTCTGTAAGCGATATCGAGGCGGGGGGTGGCGGTTGCGCAGCAGCGGCTTTCTCTTCGGTCGTGACTTCGTATGGATTCTGGCGGCTGTCAGTGTGCGTCTACTGTTGGATAGTGGCCTTGTAAATGTACCGAGCTGTCCTCTGCCGTGACAGGCAAAGTTTCTATAGGCTTTATGCAAGCGACACCAGGCGATATGAAGTCATTGAGATCGTCTGCGGAGAGAATGGCGCTCATGGCGAAGCGTGGATGTGGGGGTGGAGGGGTGGCAAGCGCAGACGCTCAACGTACTATCATGCGCGTTCAATAAGAGAAGATATACGACGTCGAATATTTACAAGTCAAGCGAATATGAAGAAAAGGGCAAAGTATATTTCGCATTTCAAAGCAGGCGCAAAGCATGCTATGCCGATGCGCGGAGAAAGGGTCCAAAACTATGCCACAGTCACGTAACACGCGCCCGACCTATCGATAAGCTCCGATTTCAAAAAAAAAAATGTCCGCGGCTTCTTTCCACTTTCCGCCACACTGTCCACTTGACACCTGCATCCAGATGTCCAGATGTCAACTTGCATCTCACGTGCTCACCATGCATCCCAACCACTTGAGTGTCGATCGCATTAGCTGCCGCCATATGGGTTGCCGCCGGAAGATAGGAGGTTACTTTCGCGGGGTGCATGATCAGCAGCGGTTGATGACTTTAGCCTGCCTTCGCATCAGTGGCTGCTATGCGAATGTCGACCAGGAAATAGACAATATGGTATAGTAGGTTGCTCTACTTGGGCCGACATCATGTCACTCGACTCTGAGGGCCGCTCAACGTCACTTCTCTTCCTCATGTCCCTTTCTTCTACCATTGTCTTGGAGTGTCCCTGCGTCTTTCCTCTATGCGACGCATTTCCATCGATACCCTAGGGGTGATAGCATCCCAGAGGAGTGCAACTTTTGATACGGTGAACACGAAAAGGTCTTGGTTCGGCTCACGACCGAGACTTTTAACGACATGTCTGTTCTTTGGGGCTCTTTGGCTATGGCTCAGGCTACCTGGTCCGCACAATCTTATACCACAAGACTCCTTTGAGTATCTGGAAGATGAAAGCCTTCAAGATATTAAGAATGAGACTCTGGGAGTATGTTGAACCCACAATGCTACGTCTTCTCTTTCTCCGCCACTGCGTGCTTAGGAATTCTCTTCAAGACTTGCAGTCGCAACGTACCATGCTCATGTACCATGCAGTTCCAGAAGATACTTGTCCTCAACCTACCCTTTCGTACTGACCGCCGTGACGCCATATCCCTTTCTGCGGCCTTGTCAAACATCAAACTCGAATTCATAGACGGTGTGACGGGCGACAGTATCCACCGAAAGGCCTACCCTCCTCCCGACGAGAACATCAAGCTGCTCCCTGGTATTCGTGGGAGTTGGAGGACGCATATGAATGCTCTGCAGAGGTATTGACATTGATGAAATCGTCACTTGGAAACCAACGCCAGCTAATTCCGCGTCAGGGTAGTTGAGCAAAACCTCACCACGGCTCTCATCTTAGAAGACGACGTAGACTGGGACATCCGAGTACGACAAAACCTACAACGCTTCGCCCTAGCCTCACACATTCTCTCAAATCAGCCCCATCACCGCCGTTTATCCCCAGCCCTCACAAAGCACCTCCAACACACCCCAAACTCCGAAACCGAGGAAACAGCCTACAAAATAATCAACACCTCCAACCTCCCCCAAACCCTCCCTTTCCTCCCTTTATCCTCCCTCCCTATCACCAACCACCCCCACAACACCATAAACAACCCCTCGTCCCCCTACGCCAACCCTTCAACCTGGGACATCCTCTGGCTCGGCCACTGCGGAACCGGCATGCCCCGCCCCCCCTATAACCCATCCACTCCACCACCGCCCTCCTCTCCCCAAAACCTCATCCTAACCCATTCCCCCGACCCCACCGTCCCCCTCCCCAAACACCTAAAAGCCCACCCTTTCCAAGACACCCCCGACGCCCTCGCCACAACCTTTACACCCCAAACACGCATCTACCATCGCGCAACCGGCGGCACCCTATGCACAGTCGCGTACGCTGTTTCGCAACGAGGTGCTCGGAGGTTGTTACATCAGTTTGGGGTCAAGGGCTGGAATGGGATTTTCGATGCTGAGTTGGGGAGGTGGTGTGCGGGGTTCGATCCGGATATGGGGGGGAGAGTTGCAAAGTCGTCGGGTGGTGGTGGAAGTGGAAGTGGACAGGACAGAGTGTGTATTACAACCCAACCACCAATTTTTGCTCATCATCATCCTGTTAAAGGGGAGAGTGATATTGGAGGGCTTGGGGGAGGGTATGCGAGGGGGTATGAGACGAAGTATTTGAGGTATAGTGTTAGGATGAATTTGGAGGGGTTGGTTCAGGGTGTGGGGGAGAGGGCGATGGTGGACCAGTGGCCTGACGATGATGGAATGGAGGACAAGTCTTGATTGGGTGTTAATGGGATGTGACAGAATGGAAAGCTTAGTTGACGTGACGGAGCTTGGAGATTTGAGGACACTTTTTTAGTCATCATGTGAACATTAATACACTTACTATTGATAACTCAAAGTGATAGTTATCTACACCCCTCCGTTTTCCTTACACAAAACCGAATACCCAATGCTACCTCATATTGAGTCCCCATACCCTCCGCCCCCCCCTCACAGACCAATCCAGCATACACAACCCAAACACCAAGCAAAAACCCCACGCCCATATCCCGGAACCAACCGAAACTGCTCTAAGATCCGAAGCTGACACTCGACTAGCTACACGAATGGATCCAAGAACGGAAAAGCGAACGATCCATAGGTATCGCAACGAAAATGAAACCGACTTCCCCACCCAATCCCAGAATCTTACGCCTAATTACTCCGACAAACGCTCAATCCATGCAATACTGACTTCAGCTTCCCGAGGTCCCTACCCAGAGTATACACGAACGAGACGGAAAGAGTGACGCCAGACGCCGTCGCTGTGTCAAAAAGCAGAAGTACATGTCCGCGCTGCCGCGGGCCGAGCGAACGGGTTGTGCGGCGCAAGTATCGTTCGACGATATGACGGCGTTTTATGCGCCCATCGTGCTGTAGTCGGAAGCAATCGGTGCTCCTGGCGTTTGGATGTCCCTGAAAAGACTAGGGTTTTGGTTGCTTTCAAGCTCTTTCTGGAGAGCAGCATATCCTCCTCCTCACAAGTCGCCAGCCCTGGTGCTAGCATACGCTAATGCATTCGTTTTCGCAGGTTCCATCTGCTTTCCTTTTTTGGTCCGAGAACGGAAATTTCGACAAAGCGGAAGAGTGTTTACTTCATTCAATCAATGGCTTTCTCACACCTCCGACAATAGCGATACCCAAGGCTCTCAATCCGTCTGGATCATTGGCTCGAACAATGGTACTGGCTGGTAACATTGGATTGTCGGGAGCAACGTGCGCTGCGTCCTTGGCTGCTTGCTCGATGGCTTCCATCTCTTCTTTACACCCTGCGTGATCGAATGGGCATACGACGATGGGCTGGCGGAGAAGGATATCACGTGCTGACGACATTTGTGCCTGTTTCGCTATCAGCCTCACGTTGCATAGTGACTTCAGCATCTACTTACCTTGACAGTGAGATAATACTCAATCTTGTATAATGTCCCAGTCGTCGTGAAGCCATTCACCGCATACATTGGAAACTCCTTCTTCCCACGTGGTATCACACCATCATTGTCTCTCAAATCTTTTGCCGGGAAGACCAGCCCAAGGTTAGTGAAATAGCCTGCCTCTGGCATTTTGACGCCTACAGCTTGAGTCGTCTTGGCCAGTGTCTTGACTTTCCGCGTTGGTTCGTCTCCTTCGTGGTTGAAGATGATTTCCTCGTCTATGCCGACTGTGATGTGCTTTATTGTGACCTTTTTGGCTTTGTTCAGCCAGTCTGGATTTGGGCTCAGTTTGATGTACACGGAGACGGGATCGAGGGGACCATAACTCCAGCGCGGTAGACTGATGCCCAGTGTGACTAGATGGTCTGTGACTCGCTCTGCGCTTTCGGGTCGATTGTACATGCCAAATGTGGAGAGTGTGTCGTATCGCTGTATTGGAACCGGAAATGGGTACTTCTTCTGCTCTTGGGGCCCTTGCTGCAAGGTTACAACTAGCTCGTAGAATGTCTCAGCTGTGCGACTTGGTAGTTGTAGACTTGCGGGGGGTACTCTTCTAGCGACCTCTTCGCCACCTCGACCGTATGGGATGAATATGACGAAGGGCAAGTCCATGCATAGTATGCTCTCGTGTTCCCTACCAGCCGAGCAACGGTACAAGAGCATCTCCTTGCCAACGATGTCGGTGATCTCCTTGCGCGGGGCTGCAAGGTGCTTCTTTGTGACCGAGTCGGCGGAGGGATGTATCGTTTCGCGGCGGTGTAGTGCGATGGTGACGAGGGAGACATTGACGGGCGCGGATATACCCACGAGCGGGCGTATCTCGACTTTGCCTTCTATTCGAGGCTGGAGGGTGTCGGTCAGCACATGCCAAGTATCGATGGGGGAGGAAGTTGCGCAGTAACACGACGACTGCGCACAAGTTGGAAGGAGCGCATGGCAAAGTAGCTGCGCGCAGTCACAACCACATTACGTACCAATGTTGCTGATATGCCCGGGTAACCCACGAGGAAGTTACTGTTGGGGGGTCCGGAGACGCGCACAAAGGCCGACATGGTATCTCACGATGACGAAGTCGTCGGCGCAGGCCTGTGCTGGCAGCAGGCGCTGCATGGGCGTGGCCGTGTATGCGCCTGGTGGGGATGTGTTTCCACGGCGCGGTCTGCCCTCAAGCGCGGTGCGCCGGCAGCTATGCGGGCCTCGATGCTGGGTAGCCTTCCCGCGGCGGTTTGGTGTGGGGTTGGGGACGCAGGTGAGTCGAGATGCCTGAACGGGCGGGGGGATGTACGGCAGTGGGCCGGTGGTACGGCAGCAGCAGCAATCGAGCGAGAGCGTGGGCTATACGCGCACGGTGTTATGGTGTGCGTACTGTGTATGTATAGCGAGTGCTTGGACGGACTGTGGCGGTTAGGGCCAGATGCGCCGGCAGGGCTGGGGCAACGGGAGCTTGTTCGCCTGGCGCCGTAAGATGTAGAATAGCTAGCTGTCTAGGTAGTCTGCTGCCTCGCAATGACGCAGGCTGCAGGCGAACAAGGGACGAGTGTCACCAACGTTGGCGTGGACAGCAGCCACGGCGCGATTGCAGCAACAGAGACGGCGCAAACCGACAGACGGCGCAAGAGTGAGGCGATCTGACGGGCCAAGGTGGATGTGCAATCGGGGGCAGGAGCTCAGTTGTGGGGTCCATAGGCTATCGCGAGATGCTAGCTGCATCTCAGTTTCCCCAGGGTCTGCCACGCAGCACGCTTCCTCTCGACATGCGCCTCGACCAGCACTGACATCATGTCTGTCACTGTAGGTACCACACTTCCTGCCCCCCGTTGCCACGCATGCGGCGCCCTTATCCCACAAACCGTTGAAAGCGCGGCCGCGATTCGGGGTCACCGTCCTCGATTGCCATGCGCCCAAGTCGTCCATTGGGGTCCTCATAAGCTTCATCATTTCTGACCTGCACTTTGGCCCCCTTCGATGCATACATGTATGGTACTGGGCGGTTTGGCTAACCCTTCGCTGCAGTTACACACCTCGCGCGGCGACATCAAACTCGAAATCTTCTGTGAAACCGTTCCCAAGACCGCAGAAAACTTCCTCGCTCTCTGTGCCTCTGGCTTCTACAATGGCAGCCCTTTCCACCGGATGATACCCAACTTCATCATTCAGGGTGGCAGTCCTGCTTCCGACCCCAAGTCAAAGACGTCTACTTCGATATACGATACGCCAAATCAGCTTTTCGAAGACGAAATCAGGCCTGCGTTGAGGCACAATGCAAGAGGCATCGTGAGCATGGCGAACAAAGGCCCGTCGACAAATGGAAGTCAATTCTTCATAACTTTTGCTGCGGCGCCGCATCTGGATGGAAAGAACACGGTTTTTGGCAAGGTGTTGGAGGGCTGGGAAGTGCTGGACGACTTGGAGAAATTGGCAGTGGACAAAAAGTCAAGACCCCAAGAAAGAGTCGAAATATTAAAGGCGACAATTCATGCCAACCCGTTGGCGGGCTAGGCAGATGTCGACCAAGCGGTATAAAGGACAAGACAATTGTCAAATCAGAAGTTGGTCAGGCATTGTTATGGAAGTTTGCAGGAGAAGTGATGCCGGGTCATGGCTGATTCAAAAGCGCTTCCTATGGCCCATCAGCTTGAGACACAGCCTAAGACGTCTCTGGCAGCCGGGAAAGACTAAAGCGAGTAGATGCCTCCCTCAAGCATGCTCAAATGTGGCTGGCATCCCAAAGCCCTGGTATCTAAAGAGGCGCCGGCCCAATGCAAAAAGAAAATCAAAGATCGCACAAAGCGAAGACATGCTCTCAGCTTATGCAGTGTCTGCTGTTGCGCCATTTGTGGTAGCGCCAATCGTTGCAGCATGTTCCTCCTCGTAGCCCTCCGTTTTCATATCGGTCAAGCCAAGATCCTCCTCCTCTTCCGCTGTGCGCGCATAGTCCTCCATTTGGAGTTGCGGATCGGGCGCTGGCGCAGTAAAACTCTGGACATAGCTGCTGGCAAGGGGGTCCGTGAGGACGATAGTGAACTTGACTTCGCCGTTGATGGCAGCATCAAGCTGGGAAAAGAATACAGTCCACTTGCTCTTCGAACTTGTATCCATCGAGTCTCCACCCTCGGTGCTATCAAAGATCGAGGACTTGAGATCGTCGCGCACTTGTGTCAGAAGACCTTCGATCGTGGTGAACCTGCCACCCAATGTACCAGGCTCAACGCTGAGGCTCAGTTCTGGACACGATAGTGCGCACGACTCAGCTTTGAGGATGTCGCGCGACAAGTCCTCCTTGTTGTCGACAGCGACTGTGATACGACGTCCTTTCTCGGGGACTTCACCTCCGGTCTTCACCTCATTACTTCGGTCTACGATGCATTAATTCATGATCATCTGAGACTATCTGGACAACTTACAGCCACAGTGGTCGCAAACAGTACTCATGAGAACAACCTGTTTGAAATGAGGGATATTGACCATCTTCATGTTTGTGGTGCATGACTTGGTACATCCTGGACAGCTGGCCGGGAAGGAGTACACCTGATTCTCCACGATGTCATCCTCGTCTACGTTGTTGACCATAGGTGCTGTTGCGGAAGGCATCTCGGGGTACATTTGCGATGCATGATATTCTGGTCGTATTTCCGTTGCGGGGGCTTCGCCGCTGGTGTCGCCCAAGCCGAGGGCTTCATTTTGTGCCGCCGTTCGAGGGTACTCGTGTCGCGAGTACTTTCCTGCATGAAGAACACTTGGTGGTTCAATCGACGAGTTACCGGCGGGGTCATTAATAGTAAGCTTGAAGGGTAGCCTTTGTCCACTGGCCATTTGTTTGATCGTCTCAACAACGCCCTGGATCTTCTCGTAAACCTCTGGAACGACCTGCTTCCTCTCCTCTTGCTTTTGCTCCAGGTCCTGCGCGACCATGGACAGTATGCCCTCAACGTTGGTCAACTGTCCCCGCCCCGGTGGAATCTCGAGGTCAATATCCTCTACCCGGAATATCGCTGTGTCACTCTTGATGATCTGTCGGCTTAGATCGTCGGCCGCCTCAACCTTCAAGGAGAACTTGACGCCACGCTGCTGTATTTCACCAGCAGACTGTATTTCGGAATTTCTAAAGTGGCAGTGCGGGCACTCGAAGGACATGAGGACAATCTCGCGGAAGAATGGGATCTTTGTGAGGAGGAGCTTGGTGGTACCCTATGAACGATTAGATGAGTCCGTAGACTTGCTAGCAATATTCTCACGTCTTCATGGCAGTTCATGCAGAGACTCTCAATCTCATCGACGACCTTGGTGCCGTCTTCGTTATCTTCCTGTGCACTCGCCTCGGCGACTTTGCGACCCATGTCCTCGAATAGGTCCTTCGCGAGGCTCTGATGTTGCGCCATAGTATATTATTGTTCCAGTGGTATTCGGGTGTTTAAAGAAGTCTGAATTGAGGCGATAAGACTTTTGTTTTCGACTTGGTAAGTTTTTGGAGTGACGAAAAGCCTCGAAATTTTAGCCCCGCGGCGTCATGGCGGGGTCCCTTCTGGTGCATTCCGACGCCGATGCACCCTGGTCGGTTGCTCAGCCCTACCATCTCTCACATGGCGAAATCCATGAGATCAAATCCACCCAGTCCCGTACTTTGCGACTTGTTCTTTTCCAGCATGGCTTGCAGCCCGCCTTTTCGAGCCTTCTGCCGCTGCTTGCTAGTCGCGTTGGCTGTCTTTATGATTGCATCGTCGCCAACCTTCCTCGCCAACTTGACTTCCGTGGCCGGCTGTAGCTCTGTGCGAGATCTCGATGTTCTGACCTGTCTTCGTGGTTTTGGCGGCAATGTCTGAATGGTTTCTCGATGGCATCGCAAACACTCGAGGACTGTCCTGGTCTCTGGTGCATTGACTGCTTTCTTACGGTCATTTTGTTTGTAGCTTGCGGATCTTGAGGGAGATCGGATGGAAACTCTACATGACCATCCTGGGACCATGACATTGCCACACGCGCCGCATATGTCGCGACGATACGCATCGTACTCCTTGGGTGAGATTTCTAGGTCAGCATCTTGGACCGCTCGGTCGCGCGCTCGCCCCAGGAAGGCCGCAGCTGCTGGCGAAGGGACTACGAGGAGATGAGCAGCTTCCTGGAGAAACTGTGCTCTGCGTTCTTGCTCTGCGTGAGCCATTTCTGGAGTGGCCCGCCGACGATGGTGCCAGATGTAGCCCTGAAGAGGTTTGAAGAGCTTCACGTGTTTCCATGTGCTTGCAGCCCTATGTGAAATTGACCGACTGCCGACGCTAATGCAGGGGTCCCTTGCGCGTTCCTTCTTCGACCTTCAAAGCTGTTGCTCGGTGGGGCTGCAGAAACCGCCTCACCAGTGCCTACGCTCCTTGTCTGTTGCAGAGGCCGCCTTCATATGGGCATTTGGACTTGTTGCTGACCCCAGTCTATTAGCTCAGGCTCAGCAGGGCGTCGCCATGGCGTCCCCACAATTGATTGCAACGCAAGGGCTGCGCATAGCAGTGGAAGGCTGTGGCCATGGAGTGTTGCATGAAATATACGCGTCTGTCAAAAAGGCTTGCCAGCTGAAGGGATGGCCTGGTGTTGATCTCTTGATTATTGGTGGAGACTTCCAGGTATGCGTCTCAGCAGAAGCGACCGAGTGGTCACTGACCTTGTAGGCTGTCCGCAACGCTTCCGACTTGAAGGCCGTATCAATGCCTCCAAAGTACTACGCAATGCATGACTTCCACGAGTACTATTCGCGCGCACGAGAAGCCCCATACCTGACCATCTTCATTGGAGGGAACCATGAAGCCAGCAACTACATGTGGGAGCTCTACTACGGAGGATGGGCTGCGCCAAACATATACTACATGGGCGCCGCCAATGTTGTTCGAGTTGGTCCTCTCCGCATCGCAGGCTTATCGGGCATTTGGAAGGGTTACAACTACAAGAAGCCGCACTATGAGCGTCTACCGTACAACAGTGACGATGTCAGGAGCATATACCATGTCAGAGAACTTGATGTGCGGAAACTGCTGCAGATACGGACACAAATCGATATCGGCTTGAGCCATGATTGGCCGCGTGGTATCGAATGGAAGGGCAATTATAAGCAGCTCTTCAAGTGGAAGCCTGATTTCGAACAAGAAGCGAAGGATGGTACTCTTGGGAGCACCGCCGCCCGAATCGTCATGGAACGCCTACGACCTGCACACTGGTTCAGTGCTCACATGCATGCCAAGTTCTCCGCTCTATGGGAACATGCGGACATGCACGACGGGCCGACTCCTAGCATCAACGAGGCTCCTACAACTGTTCCGCATAGCGGCGAGGCTGAGTCAAACATGGTCGACGATGGTCCTGTGGAAGCGCCTAAAAACGAGGCTGAGATCGATCTTGACATGGATGACGATGATGCAACAACGGTGCCGATCACGGCCCCAGCAGGGAATGCGGAGCAGCTGAATATCCCTGATGCATCGGAAGTGCCTGAAAATATACGGCAACTCTTACCGGACACATTCGCACGTCCGAAGATCGAAGTAAGACCAACTTTACCTTTCCCTGAAGACATCACGAACAAGACAACCCGGTTCCTAGCGCTTGACAAGTGCTTGCCAAAGAGGAGTTTCCTTCAGCTACTGGACATTGCGCCACATGCTTGTGAGGAAGAAATACAACGCCCGTTGCGATTGCAATACGATCATGAATGGCTGGCTATTACCCGTGTCTTCGCGAATGAATTGCAAGTCGGCGATCCGTTCGCACAGGTTCCTGCAGACAAAGGAGATGCTGTCTACAGACCGCTGATTGAGGCAGAAATGCAATGGGTCGCAGACAACGTGCTCAAGCAGGGAAAAATGACAATTCCCACCGACTTTGAACAGACGGCACCGGTATACCAGCCTGAGTTGGGCATTCACATCCAAGATTTCCCAAAGGAGTATAGCAATCCGCACACACAAAATTTCTGCGAATTACTGCAGATCGCGAATCCATTCCATGCATCAGAGGAAGAGCGGTCACAATTGATGCAATCTGGTCCTAGACCGGAACAACAACGGTCGAACCGAGGTGGGGGTGGTCACAGAGGCGGGGGCAGAGGCCGCGGAGCCGGTCACGGACGGGGTCGTGGCGGAGGCAGAGGACGAGGACGAGGTGGACGTGGTCGCGGACATTGACCTTGACAGCCATGACCACCGTCACACGCAGAGCACCAAGCTTGGGTGCACGCGTTAGTGTACGCAGTAGGCACACAGCGGCCAGGCCGAGGATTAGAGATACCAAAACCACGCGGCTAGCGTCCGGTGCATCCATTACATTGTTCCCGCAATCGGCCTTGTCTACAAACCCACAGTGGACATGACGGAAGGCGCAGATGAACTCAAACGTTGTCAGAGAGAGGCCCACTTGGGTGCGGGACTGTTCTGCAGGACCCTGCGCGATGATGTCGTTCACTGTCTAATACAAATTACACGGCACACTCGCGTGGGGCATGTTAACAGACATTCTCGTGGTCACAGTGATTAGTTGGGTACTGCAGCCATCTGCCCACGACTATAAGGCCGTATCGTGAGCACTTGCAGCCAAGAGCGAGGCTGTGGAAGTAGTACCTGGGTAGTTCCTCGTCATACGTCATACGCCGCGACGAACGAAAATGACTTGTTGCGCCGCAGACTCAGACCGATGGTAACGGAGCGAGCCAACGCGGACAAGTATGGATGCGTGTGCGTGACTGCGTGTGCGTGACTGCGCGGGCACGACTGCCGTGGTCCGGATACTGTCACGCTATAGGATTCGAAAGTGCTGGGAGAGTTTGGTGTGGCGTCCACGCCTGATGATCACACCGAGCCCATGCCAGCTAGCTCTGGAGGTTATTGGATGCCTTGGCGGCTTGTGGCGAAAGGGTTGCGCATGCTCGTTATATTACCCATGGCTTGCCGGCTGCAGTCGGTCGTTTGCGCAGATGACTGGGCACAAAAGGCGGAGGCGAATGCGCGTCCACTTGCAGTATTCGTGGGCTCTGCTCCAGGTCGGACATTTGTCGGCCACGCGCAGCGTCTGCGTCTGCGTCTGCCTTGAGGCACAAGAACTGCGCCAGCGTCTTGCAGTGATGCGAGGGATGCTATTTTGAGAGCGCAACATCAAAATGCGGTACGGAGTCTGAGGGTGGCACGCGGGTGCGCACGACAGGCCGCACGAAAAACTGGCATGGTGTCAGCAACCGTGGTCTAGGGCTCGCCAATCTCCGCCAACCGCCATCCAGACGTCTCTCCACCCGAGCCCACCCATCGTCATCCCTGGATTAGCAACACCCGTTAAACGTCGAGACCGAGCGATCGGCGCTCCAGAGACCCTGGGCCGAGAGCCCTGCCGCAGCTCGGACAACGACCACATGCACTCCAAAATTGACCTCTGCAGCATTTAAAAGCCTTCTCCGCCCTGACACAGACCGGCTCGTTTCCCGCAATCCAGCATATGACCCAGTCCACCGCCACCTATCCCCATCACTTTCAGGCAACCTCCATTCAGCCTTGGCTGTTGCGAACTATACTTAGACCATATCTTGGAACCACGAGAGCCACGCGACCTTGACGTCAACCGCGGTCACGAGGATTTTACTGGCACCATTTCATCAGGCAACATTCCACGCCGATAAACCATACTTCAGTCTGGCAACTCCCCCAGGAAACACCCACACCACTATCCTACTTCACTCCTGCAATGGCGTCCCGATTCGTCGAGAACCTCGACACTGTCGCACCTATTTCTCACCCTCATCTCAATGTTTCACTAGAAGACATTCTGGCCGAAGAAGGACGCAAGCGTTCGTCGTCTCAGTCATCTGAGAGTTCCCAAACCGCCAGCCGCCGTTCCGGAAGCGATTCTTCTGCAAGTCCCACGTCGCCCACCAATGAGAGCAAAATGGACACCATTCGAAGGCGAGCTTTCACTCTTGGCAGCAAGAAAGGCCGTCGGGCATCGTGAATGAAGGAGTCACTAGCAGCGTCAAAATTTGTCAGCACACACTACGTACACTTCACTGTCGTCGGATACACGCGCGATTAGAGCAACCCCCTAGAAACCTCCTCAACTTAGTGTTGGAAGAGTCAGGTACCCGCAATAGCTATTGAGCTGTGGAAGGCACTCCGTTATCAGCACAGTCGATGCAAACCGATAAGGTTGGAAGATCATATCAGCCCCGTGGCGCGAGTTCGTTTGCATGATGCGTCAGTCATTGTCGCAGCCATAATGGTCGGACATGAGTTCTGAGTGGTTGTGGTTTAATGAAGGGTGGAGAGTAACACCCGGGAAGAAGAGATGCAAAGAAAGGTGATTTGAAGAGTAGCAAAGTAACCTCATTTGCAATACCCAAAGTACATATTACATCAAATGAGTTTTTGGACATTGTCACGATAAGCCGCGTACGCCAGGGTCAATTTCGCCATGCTTGTGATTACACCTTCCGCAAACGGTCGAAGGCAAAACATTTTGATCACCTTCGTAACTGCTACCCATCGTGACAACCAAAGTCGGTGCACCATCAACCTCATGGCACCGGGTCTTCAGTCACCTTCCACGCTCACACGACTACTCCATATACCGACCACCTAGAACCTCAATTAATACATCGACATGAGCACCACCGCCACCACCCCAATAAATCTAATCGCCACCCTCGAATCCTACCTCAGTCCCTCCCTCACAATAACCCCCAGCTTCACCACTCCAGCCGATCCAACGCTACCAGCCCTACACCTCCTCTCCGGCCCCACGCTCGCTAAACTACGCAATGTCGGTCCCGCCCGTATAAAGGATATGCGTCTGATCTTCCACCACTCCCGGCAAATCATCTCGCATATCCCCATCTCAGCGTCACCGCAAGCATGCGCGCGTTTCAACGACGCGCTGTACATGGCTGTACGACTCAATACTGACAAGTTCTCTGGATTGGCGCTCTTACCCGGAGGACAGGGAGAGGGCAGGGACGCAGCGAGGGAATTGCAAAGATGTGTTTCAAAATATAGGTTTGTAGGGGGTGTAGTCGGGTTGAAGAGGGGGCAGGGCGCGGAAGGTATTGTGAGTGATGGGGGGTTGGAGGAGGTTTGGAGTACGGCGGTGAAATATAGGGTTCCGATTATTCTGAGGGAATTGTGGCCGTCGAATGCAGAGGTATGATGAATTTCTACCAAACACACAGAGAGAGAAGATGACGCAGAGCTGATAAAAGACCAGATACTGGATTATCAGCGCAATCTACCCGACAGCACTCTCTCGCCACTTCTAACACAAATTCATACATCGCATTCCGTCTCCCCCTTACCATTCCTCCACCTCTACCTCAGCGGCGTCTTCGACCGCCACCCCAGTCTCCGCCTCATCCTCTCCCACCCAGGCACCCTCCCCTCCCTCCTCCCCCGCATCGAAAACCTCCTCTCCAACATCCCTGCCACCGACAAACCAAAACGCTCATACCTAGACGTCTGGCAACACAACATCTACCTTTCCACCACCGACGTGCAAGAAATGTCTAGCATGAGAGCGCTGCTCGAACAGATTCCACTGGATAGAGTGCTGTATGCGAGTAATTACCCGCTGGAGGAGAGGGGGAAGGCGCTGATGGAGGAACTCAAGGAAAGTGGGTTTTTGACACTAGCGGAGTGGGAGAGGGTGGCGTGGGGGAATGCAGAGGCGGTTTTTGGGTTGAAGAAGAAGGATGGGGAGGGGGAAGAGGAGAAGGGGAAGAGTGAATTGGGTATGTCTGGGTTTGTGGTTTCGTATTCTGGGTCCTAAGATTGTGTATATTGTAAGCAAGAGGGGAGGGGGGGAAACCTAGCAACAAAGATGCAGAAAGTAATTCATAGATTTCAGAGGAAAACCCCATGCATTCGTGGTGGTTTTTCCATATCAACGCCGCCGCCCAGATTCATGACTTCAAACCATTGGTATCTTTCATCATCGCAGTTGTGCCCCCATCACACGTTCCTCAATTCCACCATCACCGAAATCATTTCCAGCGCTTATTTCTTGGCAGACTTCTTGATGCCTTGCGAGCCCGTGTTGAGAGGTCCCTTGCCCTTGCCCACGCTCTTGGCGAGTTCAGCTTGTGCCTTCTTATCTATTTTACATGTTAGAATAGATTGTTCCCACTTTTGTTCCATCAAAAAGTCCCTTGTGGAGACGACGGCGCCTGGTGGAGGCGGGGCATCGTCTTGGGGTTTTGTGTTTGGAGGAGGGTCGGTAGAAACGTACCAGCAGCGAGCTTGGCCTTGTGTGCGAGGTCGTCCTCGTCGAGTTCTTGGGCCTTCTTCTTGGGCTTCTTGTTGTGGATTGGGTTCTTACCAACTGCGCGGTTTTTGTCAGCCTCATGCGTTCGATTGCAAATGTCGCGCACTATGTAGACGCCCCCGCCTTCGATATGCGCAGGTGGGAGAGGGATACGTACCTCCTTGTCCGGAAGGCATCTTGAAGGTGTGCGAGGGTTGGGCTGGTGAGGAATAGTTAGGATAGAGACTTCTGAGGATTTACTGGGAGGCGTGGGAAGCGTTAGGCGGTTGCGGGCGCTGAGGGCGCTAAGGGTCTCGATGCGTGAGCAAAAAGTGGGATGTCGCGCCACTGCCCAGGTGAGTACACGCTGTGGCTCAATACCACTTGACTAAGCATATGCCACATCACAATGAGCAACACAAGCAACAGCCACAGATTGTTAGGAGACGCAAATGATGCGCTGTAACCAACTCCTTCTCTCGTACTCCGTACTACTCTATGTATTATACGCGGTGCTTACTCGGCACATGTACATTCACGTTGATGGTGCGACGAACATGGCCGCTATCAGACTCGCGAACGTTGATGTACAACGGACTCTGTTCGGAGATTTCAGGCATGCCTTCATCTCGAAGTTGATGAAGGCGGCAGGGATATCACAACGTAGTGGTGACATGTAACAACCGTCAACACCATACTCGGCCGGGTCAAGCTTCTTCTGAAGCCCTTGCACGTGTCGATACGACCAGCGCGTAGACTAGCTCCCCTCGTGCGGGCGCCTCCAATGGAGGAGGATGCGCAGGCGAAGGCATCTGTCCGCGGCATCACGCTGCCGACCCACCCGTACTCCGCTTCAGCTGGCACTTATGCGACTCCACCATGAATCACCAAGACTCGAGACGGCCTCCTTAAGCAACTGATAGTGCGGGAGAACGCTACTAATGAGAAGGCCTCCAGCAACCCCGCAAAATCGCCTTGCATGACCATCGACTGGCTCCGACCCTGCAAACGCGAAGGATATGGAAATAAGCAAGCCCAGGAAACGCCAAATGCTTTGCTTCGCCGTGGCCTTCGCTGTGAAGAAGCTTGAGATGCTTGCCCCAGACCCGAACTACTACCCGTTTGAGTCGACATCTCCGCCAATCCTCGCCCTTGAAAGTTAGCCGACGGGCTAGACATGTCTTCGGCAGTGCTCCGAAGGGCCTTTTCCCCAAAGAACCATACCTTGACGCACCGCCATCCCGTTTCCCATTCGTGGAAATTCAAGAGAGCGCCTTTCCATTGATCAGGTGGAGTCATTTTCTCCGTTTGCAACATAGTATGGGGCCCCAGATTCAAAGTGTACGGAGACGGGACGCCCAGGTTTGTGTGCATTGGCACTAGGGCAAGCTTTTGAGGCGGCATTGGCAAGGTGATTCGTGTGATATCTGTGTTGAGGCGGTATGCACGAATCCTAGAACCTGGGTCTGGCGTCCCAGCCCATGGGGTACGACAGGGTGCGATAAGCGTGTTGCCCGTGCTATCCACAACAACTGTATATATACTGGTAGGCTATCGCTGCTGGGATTCCTCTTTCCTCAAACTACGAACATCTCGCTGTGTCCTTTGCGGAGTTCAAGTCACAAGTTGCCTCACAGTACAAGGCCCCCTCATTATCCAGGACTAGTCCGAGGAACAACCGTCAAGATGGTGGATAAGACACGAGTGTACAACTGGTATGAATGTTACTCGACATTTGACCGAATTCTGCTAACGTCAACAGGTACATTTCGCTCGTTGCGGCATCATGCATGGTCCTCTACGGTTACGATGCGTCCGTCTTCAACGCCCTTCAAAACTCGAAGCACTGGATCGCCTACTACAATGATCCCAGTCCTAACACCATCGGAGCGATTAACACAGCGTATACTGTCGGTGCTGTGGTAGCTGGATTCTTCTTGGGTGGTCCCCTTGCCGATTATGCTGGTCGCAGGGTCGGTATGGCTACTGGTGCAATCGCTGTCATTGTCGCCACCTTCATGCAGACATTCGCGCAGCGTGGTCAGATCGCGGTCTTCATAGCTGGTCGTGTCATCATCGGTATCGGCCAGGGTCTATCACTGAGTACGTTACCTTATGCTACGATGAAATACTGAGCTAACCATAGCACAGCTGCTGGATCTATCTACATTGGTGAACTGGCGCCCTCAGAGATCCGTGGAAAAATCATGTCTTTCTGGCAGATGTTCTACTCCGTCGGTGCCTTCATCGCCTACTGGATCAGTTACGCCACATCAAAAAACCCGAAGGGTCTCGGCGAGTGGGACTGGAAGATGGTCGTCATCTTCCAGCTTCTCATGCCCATCCTCATCGTCTCCCAAGTCTTCTTTATCCCAGAATCTCCACGTTGGTACGTCCAGAAGTCAAGGAACTATGAAAAGGCACGCAACTCTCTCCGTCGTGTTCGTGCTACCGAGGAGGCAGTCGAGGAGGAAATCACCACTATCCGCGAGGCCATCGAATTTGAGGCCGAGGCCATTTCATCTGGTTACTCTGCTCTCTGGAAGGACAAGTCTGTCCGCAAGAGGATGTACATTGCGATGATCATCAACGGCGGTCAGCAAATTACTGGACAAGGAACACTCAACTCTTACAGTTCCATCATCTACAAGAAGGTTTTCAAGAGCGCTGACACCGTCGCCCTTATCAACGCACTCAACGCCACCTTCGGTATCATCTTCACCTTGAACGCCACGTGGACTGTCGACCGCTTCGGTCGCAAGTTCCTCTTCATCGTCGGTGGTATCGGCATGGGACTATGCATGTTGATTGCTGCTACGGTCGAGACGCAGACTCCGTCCCACGACGGCGCTAAGAGCCAGCCTGTCGGCATCGCTATCGTCTTCATCATGTTCCTCTTCGCCTTCTTCTGTAAGCCCTCCTCAACTATGACAGCATCACTCGACATAGCTAACACCCTCCACAGACAAGCCATCATGGGGTGCCACCGTCTGGATCTTCACCGCCGAGATCTTCTCCATGAACATCCGTGCTCAGGCCGTCGGCATGTGCTCGCAGACCCAGAACGTCGTCAACTCCATTGTACAGCAATTCTTCCCTATTTTCCTCAAGAATGAGGGCTTCTACGCTTTCTACATGTTTGCGGGTATCAACTTCTTGCTTGCAGCATTTGTCTGGTTCTTCGTGCCTGAGACTAAGAAGGTTTCATTGGAAGAAATGGATGCAGTCTTCGGAGGAGCGAACCACGTTGTTGAGGGTGCGGCGATTGAGGCCAAGGACCCGGCGAGACATCATAGTGTTACGATGAACCCGGAGGAGAAGACTATCACCGAGAGGAGGGATTAGGAAAAGGGTTACGGTTGTAATTATTGTTTCAGCATTTGAGGAGTTGTTGGGGTAGATGTCGATTAGTATGGTCGCCTACTCATAGTGTGAGTTGTGGTACTCGGGACCGGTAGTCTTTAACCACGGTACACTATCGAAATATTATCTTGCAAACTCAGAATATCCTACATTTCCCAACACTTTCTGTTCTTCCCTGCGTTAACACAGTGTCCCTTTAAATACTCCCACATCGTCCCCGTTTACTCTCTTACCCAATCATTCACAAACCCAATCCCACACAAAATCCAATCCCACACAAAATCCAACCTTCCATACAAACCACAAACACAACACACACAACACACAACCCCACCCAAAATGTCATCATCATCTCATCACCACAACCATCACCCCCCTCATCCCAAGCCTGCACAAGCTACACTCCTCCTTCCAACCCACCACCCAATTCCTTGCCCAAAACAAACCCACAAATACAATATCAGCCCCAATCCCCTTCACTTATCCCAGCTGATCAACGCTCCCCAAATGCATCATCAAGTGCTATTCCCATCCCGGGCGCCGCTTCGTTGTACAAGCCGGTCTTCGTGTTCAAATCGGAGCCATCGTGGGTTCACCATCGTGGGGACAATGTTACGCGTTATCATAAGCGGGGGACCAGGGGGTGGGAGTATGCGTTTGGGGTGAGGGTAGAGGAGGGGGAGGAGAAGGGGTTTGAAGGGGGGTTGAAGGGGAGGGGAGGTTTTGTCTTTGGTTTTTTTAAACTAAATTTCCATTTTGTGTTCTTACGTTTCTTTTCTCTTCCCCCCCTCTCAGGTTTCCTTCCTTCGTCATCTTTAAGTTTTTTTCTTGGAGGTTTGATTATTTTATTGGTCTAGTGTATCTGTCCTCAATGCTGCGAAGGAAACCTGGCTTAGTCAACCTCGGTCGGTATTAGCAACTATCTTCTTAGTAGCCTCCGGGCTGCATGATTAGGTTGTTCGATACGTTCCTGCGGCTTGGTGAGGAGCTCCGGGCCACATGATGGGAAAAAGAAACCCAAGCCTATTGTCACCGAGTACCTCCACGCGGCGACACGTGCCAGTGCCAGTACGAATTTTGCAATAGGCAGGTGCAGACATCCAATCGGCGCCACACTGGAAAAGCTGCAAGGTGCATGTGTAGCGTGGTGACGATGAAGAAGCCCCGCAGGTGTCGTGTGCATGCATGTGAAGCCACAGGCGACATGTACGCATCCGACACAACCGCCTGGGCGGCTCACAGCGCACGCCGACACAGTTGCTTCGAAGCACGTGGTAGCCCTGGAGGATGCGGATGATTCGGACCAAGTTGATACGCCGCCTCGCGATGGATATGTGAGACAAAGACGTCACCGTGGCTGTAGGAGCCAGAGCAGGGTCCAAGTCGTGTGTGGCGCCGGCCTGCGGGGCTAAGACAGGGGAATCCAAAGGGCCCACGCGACCCTATCCCCACGGAAGTAGCTGCGTGTTTGTTCTGGCCGACTGCTCTTGTCTCTTCACAGACTCGCTCTGACAAGAAAACACAATTACTGTTTGGCAATCCACACGAGACTTCAGCACTCTTCAATTGGCAATCGGCAACCGGCACTCGGTACGTTGTTTTCTCCCTCGATCGCGCCAGCCATGTGAGCACCTGCCGTTCACATGCGCCCGATAGCGCCTTCTTCTGCACCCCACGACATTTGCAACCCTCCTTGACCACACGTGCGCTGACCGCTGGCCTGCAGTGCCATCATGAGTAAAGCGCAGTCCCCCTACGATTCGCTGCGGCACATTGCGCAGTACTACGACAACAAAGATTCCCACAACTCCGCTCTGAGCCTCATTCTCACCCTGCGGCCCGAATGGCAAGAGGACAAGGACACGATTGAGTTTGTGCGATTCACCGATGGCATCACGAATACGGTAGGAATCGCTTGCCTTTTCCCAGGCAGACTGCTGGCTGAGCTGTGGCTGAGACAGTGAACAGCTCCTAAAGGCGGTGAACAAGCGACCCGGCCTATCCCAGACGGAGGTGGAAGAGGATGCGATATTGCTGCGGGCATATGGCAAAGGAACAGATGTTCTCATAGACCGCGAGAGTAAGTCGTACTCCTAGGCACAAATGTCACTCGAGGCTAACACCCTCTGCAGAGGAAACTCGATCCCACTCCCTCCTCGCGCGTCACGGCCTCGCCCCTTCTCTCTACGCCCGGTTTGAAAATGGTCTCCTATACAAGTTCATTCAGGGCAGCGTGTGTGCGCCCGCCGATTTGCGCCGGCCCGAAGTATGGCGAGGGGTAGCTCAAAGACTGGGGGAATGGCATGCTACATTACCTATATCGAGCATTAGCAGCACATGTCCCGCACCATCACAACTCACTCCCACCAACAAGCGTGCCTCTCTGGCAGCCATGGCCGCACTTACGCCAGGCAAGCCCGTCCCCAATGTGTGGACTACCATGCAGAAATGGATCGAAGCGCTTCCAACAAGCACCAACGCGCAGTCGACCCGCCGAGACGAGCTGATGACCGAGTTGGAGAGCCTGACAAAGATGCTGGGCGACACGCCTGGTGTCGGTGGCTCCAACCCGTTTGTCTTCGCCCATTGCGACCTCCTCTCCGGCAACGTGATCATCGAACCCTCGCCGTCGTCCGCTGCCCAGTCTCGTCGATCTAGTGCGTCGGGGGGCTCCGAAGAGCCTGAGACCGCGGCATGTGTCTCGTTCATCGACTACGAATACGCTACACCTGCGCCTGCTTCCTTCGACATTGCGAACCACTTCGCCGAGTGGGGCGGTTTTGACTGTGACTACAGCGCTATGCCTACCCGCAAAGTCCGCCGTGCATTCCTCCGCGAGTATCTGCACAGCTGTAGTGCGCATCAGAATCGTACATACCAGGAGTTTGAGCTTGAGGAGCTCTTTGAACAGGTCGACAGATTTAGAGGTGTGCCTGGCTTCTACTGGGGTATATGGGCGTTGATCCAGGCTCAGATATCGCTCATCGACTTTGACTATGCGAGCTACGCTGAGGTCAGACTAGGAGAGTACTGGGCGTGGAAAAAGACGGTCAATGGCGACAAGAGTGGTGAACAGACTGAACGGGAGAAGCGATGGGCGCAGGAGGAATGAGGGGCGACTTGAGAGACTTGAGAGATTTCAAGAAATGCCCCGCCCGACTACATGCGGGTGTGCATTGAGCGGCACTTGTGATTCAACATTCAGACTTGAAACCGGCGCTGGGGCGCTGGATCGTTTGTTTTTCTGAACGCATATAAATTCAAACACTCATCTTGTTCACCCTTTTTATATACTCATATTTTTAATAATTACCTCTTTTAGTAACGAGGATGAATGTGTGCGCGAAGTCGGACAATGTGTGATGTGTCGTGTATGGTAGGTAGACACGGAAAATCCATGTACAAGCCACACACACACACACACACACACACATGGTCCAGAGCATAGTACAATACACCCCAAGTAAGAGTGAACAGTAAACAGTCCAACTGCGCAAGCAATAAGACAGCCCCCACCAGCAACGACAAGGAGCGTGGAATACGCATGTAAAGGTGGGGCAACATGACACGATACTCCAACCACAACAATTGACCCCACGGGAAGAAAAAAAAAGAAAGTCCACAGTGTGGGGGAGAAAACCCCTTCCCGAAACGAAAGAAACAAAAACACGGAAAAGTAGGTCCAACTAGCTCTGACAAAGGCCAGACAAGACAAGAAAGACGTAGGGCACAGCGGGTGGAACGGTGGGTTGTGGGTTGTGGGTAAGGCCGATGGATTTGTTATGTATGTCCGGTCTGTGTGTGTGTGGGTGTGGGGAGCCTCGGCGGTGTGGGAGGGGTTATTTTTCGATTAGTGATTGGTATGTGTTTTCAGAGTGGTTGTTGGGGGGTTGGGTTGGGGGATTGTTTGATTGGCAGAAGTTGGTTTTGGTGGGTTGAGGGAGTTGGGAAAGGTGAGGTAGGGGAGGTTTGGAATGGTGGAGTTGGGAGAGGTAGTGTTTGAGTGTGAGTAGGATGGGAGGAGGGATTGTGCTGCGTTGTGCTATGCTATGCTGTGCTGTACTGTGCTGTGCTAAAGTTTTCTATCTTTTTTTTTGATTTTGCGGTCTAAGATGATGATTATGTTTTTCCCTTTCTTTATTTGATTTGGATGAAAATGGAGCGCTTTTGATACTGGGAGATTGTTTGTCGTTTGAGTTTGGATAGAAAGAGGTAATGTTTAATTTGTATTTCTCTCTCTTGCATGATATATTCGTGATCCTTTTGTAATTACTTCATGATGATCTTCTTCGCCCTTGAAAACCACCCAGACATGACATGACCTAACCTGACCCAGACAAAAACCAACGTGACGGAGAAAATCAAATGGGATATCTCTTTTTGCCCAGCAAATCAACCCAAATAAGTGCCAAAGTCCAACACAAATCCAACCTGCCAGACCCAAACTTTTCCGAAACCCCCATCTCTTTTGATCTTATCCCGGAAACTTCCCCCCGGAACACAGCTCAATATTCATAACTTCGTGATTTCCCGTCCTCTATCATCATCCCTCAACAGCCATCCCATCCCCACCCGCAAGCCAATCCACATCCCCCATCGCACCCCCCAACCCAAATCCACCCTCCATGGCCGAATCATCAAACGTAAACGTCTCACCCACCGCATCCAAATTCAACAAGGAATCAAAATCCCCATCGTCAAACTCATTGTTAAGCGGTAGACTGCTAAACAGCATCTCGTTATCCTGGTGGTGATTAAACTTGCCAAAAGGATTTGCCGGTAAATCGTCTGATGGACCACCACCCCATTTACTGCCGAAATGGATGTCAAGGGTGTTGTTGTTGTGTGCTGGTGCTGTGGCGTGGGAGGCGGGTGTATCTTCTGAGATGGTGATGCTGGGCATGTGTTCGTGGTCTGATTCTGGTGGTGTGGAGGCGAGGAAAGTTTCTAGGCGGCGGGCGACTTCTTCGTCAGTGACGTTGGGGTCGTTGTGTTGTTTCTCGAGGGCCAGCATGTTGGTTGTTCCGCTGTCTGGGGGAGGCGTAAGTGTGGAGCGATGGAGGGCGTTTGAAGAGGCGGATGCGGCGTTGATTAGGTCGAGGCGTCTGCCGGCGTCGACGAGGTCTTCCACGGTGGTTACAGGTGCTGGCTTGGACATGGGTGATGCTTGGGCGGCGAGAGGGGCGACGTGGATACCGGCTTTGCGGATGGCGGCTTCGAGGAAGGCGACGGAGTAGTCGGCTGCAGCGTAGAGGTCGCGTAGTTTGCCCATTACTGCCATGCATTGGCAGAATCCGCGCAGGGATGAGCGACGCGTTTCCTCCTCGGGCGCCTTGATGTCGAGAAGGTGAATGATGATGGCGGGGAGTAGGACAGTGACACCCGTTGTAGGTAGGTATTTCACCAGGCCACCAGTATCAAGGCGTTGAGCTATCGAAGTAATCGCAGAAGCTGCACGACGAACATTGCGGCGAGAAACGTCAAGAAGATCCGACTCAATGTTGACCTTTGCCGGCGTGCTAGCTGGGCCGCCGTGCGAGTTGGGTAGAACCTGAGGTCTATGCAGCGCTGAAAGTGTTGTGAAAAAGACCATGTGTAGTAGTGACCTGGCAAGGTCAATGGCCCCAATTCCAGTCAGTTTGTCAGAGTATTGAGCCTCTTTGGGCAGTTCTGAAACCCATTTCTGCAGCTCTTCATCGCAAGTCTTGACCTCGCTCGTTTCCGGATCGAGCTTCTTCGGCAGCAGCATCATAGTTGTGCGGTCATTTTGAAGACCGTGATTGTTGTTCAACACGCAGTACTGCTTGGATAGCACATGAGAAATGCACAGACAAAGCCTGGCCTTCTCTATACACATGATCGCCAACTGTCGTTGAAGGTCGACGTCTCTAGCAACGCGGCAATCAGCTGGAATGCAAGAAATCGAATCTGGAATGGGCGCGATTTCAAAGTCATCCAGTGTTAGCATTGGGACATCGAAGTCTTCAGACTTTATCCGTGTCGGCCGTCGCATCCCAAGCGCGATGAGGCGGTCTCGCATGTAGGTGGACCACCATATCCGCTTCCAGAGCTTGACACGTTTGCTATCGAGATTGGTGTTGTCTGGATTGCGATGAAGGCCAATGGTGTGTGCGACGGATGTAGCGACGCCCATCCAGTGCCAAGTATCTTTTTGGTCATCTGGCGTCTCGTAGTAATACGTCAAAAGGAGCAAGGCCTGGACGAGCGAAACACGATCGGACTCGTAGTCGAAATCGTATAATATCTGTTCACATGTTTAGCCAATGTGGGGATGGGATTTGTCACATGCTCGGAGTGTCCGAGCGATCGATGATCCTAGGGACCAAGGACCCCCATCACCGATTCGGCCGTAGGGGATCGGCGGAACAACACAACACACCGAAATCACAAGAAAGGGGGGCTATGCTTACCCTAGTCTTCTGAAAGAAGTCCTTGCGCGCCTCCTTTCGCGTAGCGTATCCTGCAGTGTGTAGATGTTGCATGTCGACGAATGCGGAGCCAGCGAACATGACAGCTTGGAATAGAATAAGACTGATCTTCCCTTTGCTTCCATCTGCGCGGTCGATGATACTCAAGAAATCATGCAAATCCAAAAGTGGCATGTAAGGGTGGACGAATTCAATGTACGCGCGAAGCATCTCACTGCGCAGAGTTCCTTTGGGCACTGTCAGAGCCCCCTTCTTCTCGAGGTAGGAGATCTCTTCTGGCCCAATCTTGGCCGGTAGAGGTTTGATGAATCTTGGGAGTTCAGCCGATATGGCTTTTTGCGGTATCTTGCCAAAGAAAGGCGCCCTTGTTTCGCTGCCGCCAAATGGTGAGAAGGGTAATGTAGGTAGGCCGTTGATTTGCGATGTGATCGAAAGTCGACGCGACATGTCCGACAAACTGGCCACTGAATTGATGCGATTTCCATGGGTTTGGTCTGCGGCAGAGTCAATATCTGTACTGTACTCATGTGCACATCGCAACGTACATATCGAATGAGGCACATGTTCATCGCGGCGCGTTTCCGCATCCTGTGAGCCTCGCGACGAGCCCGAGTGGAGACTCTGAACACCGTCCAGGGCATCGCGCGAAGCGAGCTTGCGATTTGGGTTTGACCCAGAAGGGGTGCTTTCGATGGGTTGATCGTCATCTTTACTCCATTTCCTACAGACGTCAGCGAGATGCATTCGGGGTGTTGCTGCAACACCAATCATTGGCTCCGGTTTTCCGGACACCGCATGATCGTTTCCAAGCGTGACAAGTGGCTTGCCCAGAACTACCGAGCCTCAAGCAACTTCGCATGACAACAACTGACAAGACGTTTGCATCCTTACGTTGTTGCTTGAAATGTTCGGCGATTCCTCGTAATGTGGGGCCATTTTTGAATTGTGGCACAGGTTGGGTGAACTCACTTTTTGCGCCTGCTCTCTGAGACAACGCATTCGACTTCGTCTAGTCTGCAGTTTGTGCAGGGCGCTCCATGCTCGGTAACATTGCATCTGACTTTGCGAGCTCGACAACATTGGCAGGCCTTTGACGCCCTCCTCTTGACCGAACGTCCAGTGTGGTGCCCGTCGAGGCCGGCCTGGGTGACTTTGCGCTTGGGAGGCTGGATGTCGTTGTGATGATCAGACGGGGATGCAGAGTAGTCCGACATGGCGATTTGGCTGTTGTCGTCCGAAGAAGAAGTGCCGGTTTGGGGCTGGGGGAAAAGCTGAAAAGAGACTATTCACACGCGAGGGGTCTGGGGGCAGGCAAAGAATATGTACGGCACGAAATCTCTCAGATGTGGATTCCATGTCAGGGCTAGTCGCGTGCTTGGGGCACGACCACAAGCCGCGATTCATCTTGGTGCGCTTTAACGCTCATGACGCCGCCGCCGTCCCCACTGGGGATCATTAGTGAATACCCCAGTCCCCAGACACGGATGCTCGGCGCTATGCCCTTGGCGACGAAAGCGCCGGTTTTTTTGCACACGTGGAAAGATGCCGCGGTCAGTTGTTGTTGATCCACGCGGACCCTCTAATCATGTGTCGGACGCTGTCAATAGCATGGCGTGCCCGTGACGGCCGCCAAGCCACAGGTCGGAACCTGCGACTGCGCTATCCAGACAGCGCTGAGGCATGTGGATGGTGGGCGTGCTGTGGCCAGCCTGGGCCGACTTGGAGCGCCCGAGTCAGAGAGAATGTGGGGTTAGAGGCGCAGTGGAATCGCGTGTGGTGTGCATGGCTGGAGAGATCGAGTCTGGAGCGGCATCTTGTGGAGGGGGAGCGCGGAAATGGTTTCCTGCGAGGGCGTGCCATGATTGGTGGCAGGACGGCCGCCTGCCATTACCAACCTGGACGGCTCTGGATCACACACCGACCTAGGCGAGAGGCTAACCGCGCCGTATGCACGTGATGCGCCCCAAGGAGCGCTGGAGGGCCTTCCCAGGGCCTTACCTCACACGCCGCCGCCCTGCTGCTAAAGCATCGGAGAACTCCACACCTCCGACGCACACTCGAGTGGGCAAAATGTGGGAAAAAGGTGCGCCGTGTACACTAGTGGCACACGGTGCTTGCCGTCTCAGACCTCCAGGCGGCCTGGCGGGCTGACCGCTTCCTGTGGCCTGAGGATGCACTGTATACGGTGCCTCCATCCGTGCGGTACCAAGGAGACGTCCACGGTGTTTACTGACGTGCTGTGGGAGTCAGGATGCTGCCCGTCAACCGAGCACAGGCGATCGGAGCTCGGTGGAAGGGCAATCCAGCTGCATGGGACGAGAGTAAGGATGGCAAGTGTCGACATGACCGCCGTGAGCATCGGACAGTGAACCAGTGGAGGACGTGCTTGGCCTCCGCCAGATTGCGGGGGACGCTTGCCCCTCTCGGTGAAGACTCGGACCTCTGGCGTGCACGCCAGCCGTTGCATCCACAAAGCCACAAAGGCAGCAAATGGGCTTCCAGATTGCGTTGCGAGACCTTTCACTGTCCAAGCTTCTGCATGTTCGAAAAAGTGCATTAGTGATCTACTCTTATCCGCGGCCGCCGCTTCCGCATGGAGACAGGACAGGGCAGGGAGCCAGCGAGGCTGCAGACGCACGTCTCTGCGGATAAAGGACATGCGGCTGAAGATGAGACAATTGATTTCGCACCTACCGTAGTAAGCACGAGCGCCCAACATCCGGCGCCCAGACTGAGAATCAATCACAGGGCCTGCAGTTCAGTCGTGGCCCACAAACAAAAGTGGCTTCGAGCCCCTCCACTCCACTGTGTGGCGCTCCACCGTCTGTCTGCAAGTTGCTGCGTCTGGGGTGGGCTAAAACGTCGATTCAGGCCCACTGACTCGACCTGACGGTGAGAAGTCCGTTGCTCCTTGACTTTTGCGATTAGCCAACCATGTACCCAGAGTATAAAATCGCTCACAGCCAGATGATCAACATCGTCAAGCACACATGCAGACTGCGAATCTGCGAACATGGCATGGGTAAGCGGCAAGGTCCAGTCTAAATATTACTGTGCATCACATCATAGGCCCATTTAGGTGATTTGCCATTCAACGCACATCTCGATCGTGATGTAGTGTTCTGTTCAGGAAGGTTGCCCATCTAAATTTGACTGTGAATCGGTAGTGTAATCGTAAAACATCGAGCCCTCGAGGACGAGCTATGATATGTCCATTTCAAGCTAGAAACACTACACTGCCATAGAGTACTTTGCATGCAGACGTCTCCCTCTGCACATCTCATCTTCAAGAATACCATATCCACACCAACCCAACATCCCCAGTAACACCACCCATACACATACACACACACACACACACACACACACACACACACACATATATATACCCCACAACACAGCACCAACAAAATCCCACCCAACACCCCCCCCCCCCTCCTCTATCCCTTTTCCAACGAAAGGGGTCCAGATCCTAATTCCTTGCTCCCCCAACCTTCGCGGAAGCAATGTTCCACCCGGCTGATCCCGTCCCCACATTCCGGAGGAATGTGCTCTGTGACCGCTCCTCCGGTACCTCTCTCATCGCACACCACTACCTATCATGAAGTATGCTGGCTTAGGCGTTCCAGAGTGTTTGAGGATAGATCCCGCACTTTTATTGCTGTACGTAGTGTGTTGGAGGCGTTGACTTGGTTGTGAAGTGTTTTGGTGGTGGGTGGGTGTGTTAGAGGAGCGGCTAGGGTTAGTGTGGATTTTTGCTGTCCCACTTACGTTAGTTAGACGGGGGTTTGAGAGGGTGGTGGGGTAGGGTGTTGATTGTGGTAAAAGCGAGTGTGGGTAAGTTTTGTGTTCTAGAGATTATGAGCCTGAAGGTTCATTGATTCTTACTCTCTATGCTTATCCCGAAGTTAGGATTTCTTTGCAATCTAGGTACTGTGGAACACCCATGATGCCACCACACCAGACGGTAGGGAGTCTTGGACGCTTCTGAAATTTCCTACCGAAACTGCCTTTGCAGCACATTGTACGATCGGAGCATCGATATCATTGAAAGATGACGCCATCAATGATACTGTATGTCGCCATGAGAGGAGAAACATAGTTTCAAGCACTAGATCAACACTACTTCCACTCTCTCCCCCTTCCTCTCGATTCGCGCTCTCCTCTCAGTCATCCCCAGCTCTTTCATTTCGTCTTGAATAGCATTATCGTTCTTTTGCTCCATATCACTCAATGATCCCATCAATTCCCTCGAGTTAGCCATCTGCAGGAACGCCGACCAAGCATTACCGAGCAGTGTCAATCTAGTCCTCTTAATGAACAGCACAATGAGCGCAACCACAAGCAGGAGATGTGCAACTAAAGTCCACATGAGCACCATCAACCCAAGTGTCTTTTGAGGAAAAAACACAGTGGTAAAAAATGACACCGTAACATCGTCCAGACGATCAAATGCGGGCTGTTGGCTGTAGTAGTTCGACATGGAAAGTACCGTGATAAGAGATGACAGTGCCCATGCCACAGATCCAGTGGACCTCATGGCGTCTGTGAAGATCGCTGCTAGTGCTGGGTCAGCCGCAATGGACTGTGTAGGGGCTTTTTGAAAGCTGTTGAGGGTAGTAATGAATGGTTGGCCGTTCAAGAAGATACTCCAGTTCTCTGGTAGCGGCGTGTTGGATCCGTATCCCGCGGCTGAACTACCCGATGCGTCGCTTTGGACCAGTGGGCGCTCCTCTTTTGGTGGTAGATCGCCGCGGAAGCTGTGTGGCCTGGCCATCTCAAGGATCTGGCGTGTGGCCCGGCGTTGGGGAAGGAGATGATTGAGGATGTCGGATGTTTTGAAGTTTCCCCACCATCGAATCAATGGTTCCGTGCGATTCGATGTGCTGGTCAACTGGACGTCCAGTACTGATGCGTCCCACGGTGCAAAGCACAGTGACAGAGATGCGCCTCTTCCTGTACTATTTGCGAAATCAACATTAAGCCACTCTTCCCCAGGATCTCGGTACCAGTTTGGCCGTGACTTGTCAGAGTCCGATAGCGAGGTTTTTTTATCTGTTCCCTTGATCACCAGAAATGCGGTCCCAAAGCTGGTCGAGTTCTCAAACTGACTAGTGAGGGAACCCATAAACCATGGATATGATTTACCAATTTGACATAGTGTGTATTCGTTGGGTCCGGCAATCGCGCAGGAGAAAGTCGATGGTGTCATCTTCTGCAGTAACGACGCGTTTCGAGTTATATTCGCCTCACCCGTCAACATGCGATGATGACCAGTGTTATTTCCCCATTTGATAGCTGGGGCTTGACAAGAGACTCTCGCATCCAGAACCAGAGCTTTTCCAAGATAGGTACGCAAGGTTTGGCGAGATTCTGCGGTAGCGTATGGGAGAAAGGTGCGTAGAAGGACCCCAGTGTCGTCAATACCAACCTCAGAATCCTCGAGTAATTGGGAGTATTCTCCAAAGGAGGGATAGAATGGGGGATTTGATGTCCAGGCAGAGTCCCTCGTAATTCTCTGAGTCACATTTCTATAAGACAGACCGTTCCGTACTTGAGACTTGGCACCCTGGCCTCCAAGAACACCAGGCTTCAAGTCTGAAAGAAGAAGGGTAGACGAGAACTGAAGAATACCTGTAGTGAGTAGTAGGCAGCCCGAGATCATTCCCCATCCCTGGTTCCGTGCACGTTTCTTAGCTGCGCGCCAGACATCTCTGATTACGAACGAAAACAATGTCGCAGGGCCCGCTGATCCTGTACGCGCAGGAGAAAGACCTGCGAGGTGAGGTATGTGCACTCCAGTACGGGACTCCAAAAGTAAGGCGACAATTATGCTGGTCGCGACAGCAGCCTGAAAGTCCACAGATGTCCTCAACAGTAATGCGGAAACAGATACAGCTCTTGTTGCCCAATTGTTGAGCATGATGCGGTGCCAGGTCTTGTTGTCGCTATCCCCAAACCATAGGAATGTGAGGAAGCCAGAAACACCGAGAGTGACGAGTCCGGTCACCGAAAGCACAAGGAGTGTCCTATAGCCCAGTCGGGAGATGTCTTTCGATACTATATGTGGACCAGTAGGGCGAACATGTACGTCTGTCACTTTCGCGTTTTCGGGGTACGTTGGTAAAGAAATCCTACTTAATCTTGTTAAATTAGGCTTTTTATGGCTGTGGGAAGCTTTTGTACCATTCAGGGCTTGCTGGGCGATTTCTACTGCTTCCGAGCCGATGTCGATTGCCAATCCATATGCCAAGCGCTATGGGTAGAGCTAGAAGGAGGGCTATACATAGTCCGATGATGACCAAAGCTATCGAGTGACGGTTGTCTGGGCTTCCACTTTGTATAGGCAGTAGTTTTGGAGGCCCATCTGCAACTACTCCAGTCGATATCGTTGGTAAAAGAGGCTGCGTAATGTTGAGGTATGTATGGAACTGGACATCTCTGTCCATGAAAGCTGGCCTGACATCTGATGGAGGGCATCCACCCGAGGCACATGCATTACTTGCACAACAGCCAAAGAATGCAAGTCCCCGTATGGAACAAGTATAAGAATTGGCTTCCATTCCACAGGTTGGATCTGGAAGCATGCCAAAGGCGTCCGCTGGCATCAAGGCTGGAGAAATGTAGCCATCTTCACAGCCCCTCTCGCATGGACTCAGCTTACAACAGCCCACGAATTGAGAACCAGAAGTGCAAGCATACCACTTGGAGCCATCTCGGGGGCAGAAGACGGTGTAATTACCTGTGGAGTCAGTCGTCATGTCTACGACCTGCGCCGGTGCTCGCCGAGACAAAGGGGTATGAATATCGCAATGCGGCTGAGAAAACCTAGGAGCTGGGGCGTGCCTTCTTTTAAGTAAGCTGTGTTATGGTGTTGGGGGCCAAAACGGATTTCGGCCTGCATATGCAACCCCCGGCTCACAACCTGGTCTAGTCATAGATCCTACCATATGCACTACGTGATCGAGATGCAACTACAACTCAGCTGCAGTTATAATCCTGGCACAATAAAATAAGAAGAGGTTCATAGGTAGTTAAAGGGAGTAAAATCTCCTGTAGATTAACTGTGGTAATGTTTTGCCAGATCACACATGACGTGTTGTCTAAACAGGGAAGGAGCGATCACACCTAGCTAGTATTCCAACTACCATCTCCACCATCCACCACACACCATCTAAACCACCGTTGAAAAGCTCGTTATTCACACGCTACACTATTTCAAATCCCCTATCACTCTAGGAGTGGTGCGAAAAAAGGCAAAAAAGGAGCGATCGACCCTCAGGTCGTGGTACAGGCACCCCCACGCCTAGTACGATGATCACCTCTCCCGTTTCGATTGTGACCTCTCCCCCTTTTTTGTTTTTGGGTTGTGTCCCTCTCCAGGGATCGAACCTGGGGCCTGTGGCCATATACAAGCCTCGAGTGGGCCCCCTCACTTGCTTGTGGCAAGTGTCTTTCGATGGAGAGATGGGGGATTGGAGGTATTATAGAGGTGGAGTAGGAGGTTTTTGGAGCAAAATGTGGGAGGAGGAGGGTGAAGAGGTTGTGGGTGTGGATGGGCTGAGGGAGCGTTTATTAGGTACGAGTTGAGGTGAAGGCGGGTCGGCGTTTGTTTGTTTTGCCTGCGCGATGACTTACTTGGGTGGTGGGACACAAATGAAGACGAAATGGAGAAGAGACTCGATGGATAGGCTGTGTACAGAAATATAGAAGTGGAATTTCGGTATACCGTTACTCACGTCCATTCGTGTGCTGTTATTGTCCTTTCATCTAAGCGTCTAGCACTGGACACCATACTTCCTCAACGTTTCCTTGCCCGTGGTAATCTTCATACCGATTCTGGTAAGACCCGTTAGCACATCGCCTCCCATGGGATCGAATCGCAATAAACATACCTTGCATCCAGATCATACGCCTCCCACTTCGTCACCTCATCAAGCCAATCTCTACATTGATCCAACGTCTTCATATGCGCCTCCGGATGCCCGTCCGCATCCGCCTCGCGCCACAAGTTCGCAGCCATTTCGTATCTGGCACAAGGCGCCATCCAATTATCTTTCAAATTACCCTTGAGCAAGGTCCTATCGACGGGCAAAATCTCCTTCTCCAACAGCGCCTTGGCTTCGGCCGTCCTACCCATATTACGGAGTGTGGCAGCACGAAGGACAGTGAGGATGGCGCGCTCGTCCAGGTTTTCTTTCTCCCAGAACGGATTGGCGGCGGATTCGCTCCAGGCGAGGTTCTGGAGGGAGACTTCGAGATGATCGACGCGCATCCTCTTGTAGCCGTTCCAGAAGTATATCATCTCTTCGAGTGGGGACACACCGATCGCATCGACGAAGTCGCATTTCCATTCTTTAGCACGAGCCTCCCATTTCTGGATCTTGCGGATGACAAATACATCAAAGGGAAGCTGGCGCGCCATAAACTTCTTCTTCCCTGTGTTTGGTACAACAAGTTGAAGGAACGTTTCGGCTCTGACTGCAGCCGTCTTCGCTACCTCTGGATCTGAAATCTTGTTACGCCTATAGATCTCCACGTAAGACGCTCCGCAGATGAAGTAGTATAGTCCGTGACTCCAGTTATTAAGCGTGATGCACTTTTGAAAGGCGATGGCCGTCTTCTCATAGTCGTGGATGTACATGTTGTTGAGACTGCGCTCAAACCACCCAAGTGCTTCAAGTTGCTTGAGCTGTGACTCTCCAGCATCTTCGACGAACTTGATGGACCTCTCCAAATCTTTCTCAACAGCCAACATGCGAGCTTCTTCCAGCAAATAGAGGTGGCTCCTGGGATACCGCCCACGCATGTACTTCAACAAAGCCACGCAACGTTCCTTGGGGTACGATCCTTCGCCCGAGCTGGGAAGGATGTCGCAGAAATTCGTAAACCCATTGAGGTAACCCATGAGTACTACACCGGCCATTGCGCCGTGAATGTTGTGGAATTTGGTCGCTTGCCAGAGCATGGCCATACCGCGGTCTCTATCACCTTTGAAGCCTACAATTTTGAGTAATGAGGCGAAAGAAGGCGGTATGAAGGAAAGGAGTAGTAAGAGCATTCCAAAGCAGAAGTTAGATCCTGAAAGTATGAACTGGTCCACAGGATGATCGCTGAATGTAGCAAGATCTGCTTCAGGACCTCCCAAGTCATTTAGAGTAAGCTGTTCGAAGTCTTCAATGGCCTGTGGGACGGCAGCCGAGGGTTTCTCGTATGTTGGTGGTAGGTTTGGTGCTGTGCTGGACTCTATGTCCAGTTTTCGTTGCCTAGTATCTACTGCAATGGAACCACCTTGCCCTGTCGCCACATTCAGATGGCCTGTATATTCCAGAGGTGTCTCGTTCCCAGTACGATCCTGTTCGGCGTCCACAAAGTCAAATTCGTCATCGTCACTGTTGTTGCCCGAAATTTGTCTTGTGCCCCTCGATGACTCTTTTGATGCTGCTGAAGCACCTGCTTCTTGACTTCGATTAAGGCTTGTGGTAGATGCGGCGGCCGAAACACCAGGGTTTGAGTCTCCGATCGTGCTGCCAGCCTTGTTCAACCGGACTGATTCCGCCTTCGACGAAGCCTTGGAACCTACAGAGTTGACGCTGCTCACGCTCCGCTCCTTCAAGAACTTCTTTTCGTTCTCCAAGACAGCCTCCAATGCCAAATATGCCTTCCTCAACTTGTAGAAGCTCTTGATAGCTTCCGTCAAGCTTTCGTTGAGAACACCGACAATGGCACTCATCAGTTGCGCTTCGGCTTGGCATACAGCGTATTCGGTTCCTGGAGGGTAAATTGGCGAGCGGTACGCGTTTGGATCTTTGCCAGCTCGTCGTTGCTGTTCGTAGGCGGAGTTCTCGGCTTGGTAGAGTGTGTTGGCCGCTGCCTTTGTAAGTTTCCCACTAACAACATTCTGTGGGAGATCTGTGCCCACCTTCGCGCATGATTTCCTGTTCAAATCCTAGAGTTGCCCTCATAAAAGTGCACACTCCTACACCCAGCTACATCGCATCAGTCCTCTTATTCTCTGTATACGCTCTACGCGCTTCCGCGCTGACAATGCGTACTTGGTGGAATGGTGAGGTGCCTTTGCTGAGATTCGCTTCTGCAGTCTCGACATCATCGGCCATAATATGGGTGACGGCTGAGGTTGCGTGTGATCAGTTCTGGTACCGGCCTCATATTGACAGAATTATCGTACAGCTCATAGCATCCTGTACTGTTCACGGTCAGTCCTGCTTTACTCCTGCGCTTTGACCATGCATACTTTGCGCAATTTCATCCAGCGCATTCAGACTCTTGGTCGTGTGCACAGGGTTATGGCCCTTGAGCCAGCCCCCAACTTTCAACATGGTGCAGTCTTGCTCCGCTCGGTCTCGAGCTCCGTGGCGGGGCAAATCACAGGCAAGTCAAGAAGACACAAGAAATAAAGGAAATGCCTGGATGACGGAGATATTTCAACGCCACGCGCGGAGGGTGGAGCAGCAAAGGCTAAGCATCAACGCGCATGTGCCTTATGCATCCACTTCCTAGGGCTGGTAGATGTTGCCTGCCGCTCTCAGCTTCGTCCGGCGACCAATGAGTACGTCATCTTCCTTCTCAGCCCGGAGTTTGCAATGCGGACACTCCGAGGAAGAACGGATCCGAAACGATGCAATTCCATGCCAGAATACGTGGATACGACAAGCACACCGAGACTCATGCAAACAAACTAAACAAACAATGTGTCGATCTCGAATCCATACTTATCCTGGGCCAAGGAGCCGCACTGGATCTGTGACAGCGAAATACCCCGCCGTGCCTGCTATGGAGGCATAACGTAAACACGTGATGACGCTAAGCCTTACAGGCCACTGCCGCATCCGCCGCTCACATCGTCGCATCCCCCCCAGAGCTCACAACAAGCACAAGCCCACTCCCACAACACACACCGCAGACCAAACCCGTCCTAAACACAAACAAAAACACGCCATGTCCAGCGCACCCAAAGACACAAAAGGGACAGTCAGCGACTCCAAAAACGGCGAGCAACCACTCTCGCAAGACAAGAAGCCAGCCACGCAGCTAGAAGAAGACGATGAGTTTGAGGATTTCCCTGTAGAAGGTTTGTTGTCGCCCTCTTCCCCCACCTCTCATGTTCACAGCATAGATAGATGGGGCTAATGAGATCCATGTGAAATAGACTGGACAGAAGAGGAGACACAGATCCCCGGCGGAAACGCGCATCTATGGGAAGAGAGCTGGGATGACGATGACACAAATGAGGACTTCTCGGTACAATTGAGGTGAGTAGTGATGTTTTGGGTGGGATAGCAAATGGGAAGGGATGTTGGCTAATGCCCACTTAGGGAGGAGCTCAAGAAACTGAATAAATGAGGATGGACTGCATCACCTATGCTACGCGTACGAGACCGCCGATACCACCGATACCACCGATAAGATCGAGCAAGCAGAGGGTACATGCTCGGCGACTGCACGTCAATACAAGAATGTCATGGGACTTCACAAACACGAAGATGAAACTGGCTCCATAGAGCACATCAATTACAGTCATATCAAGCTGTGTTGACGCAGAGCTATAACTACACACTCATAATCTCGAAGATATACCTTCGCACACGTCTTGAGCATTTTGTTTCTTCTACGCGCGACAAGTGATCTACTTACTTGACAGCGCAGACACACCAGGCAGGTCATTGCCCTCGAGCAATTCGAGCGACGCACCACCACCGGTCGAAACGTGGGACAGCTTGTCCTCTACACCATACTTAGCAGCAACAGTTGCAGTGTCACCACCACCGATGATGACGATCTTGCCGCTCTGCGCAGCCTCGACAGCCGCATCGAGCGTCTCCTTTGTGCCCTTTGCGAATTTGTCGAACTCGAATACACCAGCTGGGCCGTTCCAGAGAATGGTTTTCGCCTCGCTGATGGCGTCCTTGTACAACTTGATCGACTTGTCACCGCAGTCAAGACCCATCCAGCCATCTGGGATACCCTCCTCGTCTGTAGCGTAGCCAGTCTTTGCGTCCGCGGCGAACTTGTCGGCTGTGATGTAATCGACGGGTAGGACAATCTTAACATTGTTCTTCTTGGCCTTCTCAACAAGGTCCTTGACTGTCTTGCTTCCGGCCTCGTCGAATAGACTGTCGCCGATCTTGACACCCTCGAGTGTCTTCTTAAATGTGAATGACATTCCACCGCAGATGATCAGGCTGTCGACCTTGCCTAGCAGGTTGTCGATGAGCTGAATCTTGTCTGAGACCTTGGCGCCACCGAGGATGGCGAGGAAGGGCCTCTTGGGCTCTTCAAGCGCCTTCGCAAAGTAGTCGAGCTCCTTCTTGACAAGGAATCCTGAGGCCTTTTGTGGAAGGTCGACACCGACCATGGAGCTGTGAGCGCGGTGAGCTGTACCGAAAGCATCGTCTGCCTAGTGTTAAATTTACATTCTTCTTGTATCCAACATGTTCACTTACTGATGTAGATGTCTCCCAGTGCAGTCAGTCCTTTCCTGAACTCATCGACCTTGCTCTTGTCAACCTTCTGCTTCTTTCCCTCGTCATCCTTGTAGCTGCCCTCCTCCTCAGCATGGAAGCGTAAGTTCTCCAATAGGATGACCTGGCCATTGCTAGCGCCATTGACAGTCTCCTCCACCTGCTTGCCAACGCAGTCGTCGGTAAATGTGACGCTCTTTCCTAGGAGCTTCTCGAGTTCGGAAACAACCGGCTTGAGGCTGTACTTCGGGTTGGGCTTCCCGTCCGGACGACCGAGGTGCGACATGAGGATGACGGCCTTGGCTCCGTTGTCAATGGCATGCTTGATTGTGGGGAGGGCGCCGACAATGCGCTGGTTGTTTGTGATCTTGTCGCCATCTAGAGGGACGTTGAAGTCGACCTGTTGAGCGCATTGTTAGATCTTGACTTCGTGCAATCAAACGTGAGAGGTTTGAGTAGGTAACATACTCGGATCAGGACACGCTTGCCCTTGAGATCGACGTCGGCGATAGATAGCTTGTTGGAGAGAGACATGATGGAAGTGTGATGTACTGTGGCTGGCCTGTGTTAATGTATTGCTTGGTATTGCTGCAAGATCGCGGTCTTTATTTGTAGGTTGGGCAATCGATTGCCGAATTGTATGAGAGAAAGTGTCACTTACTGTGAGAGGGATGTAGAAGAGAAGGCAGCTTGTATAGCGCTGAATGTTTGTTGTTGAGCTTCAGATCGGCGCGGCTTTCTCTGGTGGGGTTATGAGGTAGGCGCGGGGCACTGAGCTCACTTCTCGTTATCGAATCACGGAAAAGCAAGGAGACCCTGACGTGACTGACTTTGAAACCCAATTAGCAAATTTTAGGACGTCGGCCAGATTCTCACTGCCCAGCGGCTGCTCCGATGCGTTCGGCCAAGGTATGTTCGCCGCGGCCGGGAGCGGACTTGGGTAGTGCTAATTGCACAGCACCGCTTGAACGACTCCTGGCAGACCAACTTTAGTCTTCTTTCTACACTGTCTGACAAGAAACAAGAGCTAAATACCACAAAATTATCTCGAAGTGCTCTCTTTCATATATTAGCGTTCACTGCTACTCACTGATCAAAGAATTGCCTGTTCAGAGTTTGAAAAAGTGTTGGTAGCTAAAGATAGTATGTCATTGCAAGAACAGGAATACAAACGAAGGAACGCATGAGTAGCCTCCGGCATAAACACACAAACCTGACGCCATGACAATGCCCAGACGCCGAGCAGCCCAAGATGCAACAGCACTTTACACTGTAAAAAAATCGCCAAATCGTCATAGTCGACCACTACGCGAACACACACATATACAAGGAGATTCGTTCGACGAGACCCTCTAGGCTTCTTCGGCAGAGTTGGTGAGCGAGAGGTATGCTGTCCAAGCGATACCAACTGTGGAGACAAACGGCTGGATGAAGTCAGTACTTGCAAAAGAAGATTGAAAATTGCCGTCTTACAATTTGGTACTGAATGGGCATGACCCTGAAATTGATGATCTGCACTGTCGGCCAGATCAAGAAATTGGCTTTCAGAGCTGGTACATAGACGTCCTGAAACTTGCGCTGCACAGCACGCTTTCCACCACCTTCAGCAATCGTCATAAATGTGAAGAAGCAGGCAAGACCAGCTGGCGCAAACAGGAACTGATCGAATGCCACGCGCTTCAGAGCAGGTAACCAGGTCGCAGTCTTGGTAACAGGAAATGTCGCTGATAGGAACCTAAACCATCGGTGCTGAATGGGCGACATGAGGAAACCGTAGGACATGAATCGAGTAGTGCGCTCGAAGTCAAAGGGCGGCGGCAACTTCTTTGACTCAGGGATCAAGTCGTTTTCGTTGAATGGATTCCTTCGGTCCAGATCGTGAATCTCGATTGCTAGGAAGTCGTCTTTGTCGCCTTTGCGGACTGCACGCTGCCGCACAGCGGTCAGTGTTTGAGCGACCGTGTCTGCGATGCCACCCAACACCTGTGACGGATATTAGCCTACGATTTCGTGTAGTAATACTGAATCTATAGCATCGCTTCGGTGTTTCGATATCGGCTGACGCGCGCGACTTGAAGGGTTGATGTGGATGTATCGAGGGAGGAAGGGAGGATACGTACGGCGTTGGTGATCATCGTCGTAAGCACTGGCAAGTTGTTAGCATTTGCACGCATACCCCAAGATCTTATATAGTTCTTGCCTGGTCGTTGCGCATAGTAGCTATTGTACTTGCGCGCAAGTAGTGATACAGCGGCCATTTGGATGAGGAAGACAGCAGCGTGGAGGAGCGGCTATTGAGAGGCGTCGAATCAGCAGGGCGTCGAATAAAGACACGAAGAGTCGCTCACTATCTTGCCGTATATCCAGCGGCTATTGAGTTGGTATAACAGTCTCTGTCTGGAGCTGTTCATCGTGTCGTGTGTTGACAGAGAGTAGCGGCGCTCGAAGATGGCAATGACGTCCGCGAAACGTCGTAGTAAAGAGGGTCCGTGTGTTCGGGCGTATAGGCGCCACACGCGTTAACTTTCTAAGCTTATTGAGTAGGTGTTCGCTTTCGAGACTCTATGGTTCGTGGTGACGTTGAAGTGAAGGCGGATTTAGGGCTCGGAGGCAAATATCTGGGGTATAAAGCGGCTGCGGAGGAACAGCATGAGCACTGGTGGCGGAGGCATTCCAGGTTGTGCGGCCCGAAGCCACCGCTCACACATCGCAGGGATGACAACGTTTCACGCAGTCGATGGCATTACATGTATAACGTTTGAGGTACCGAAATAACGTTAGCAGATGGGAATATTCCTTGGTCTTGTATGTTCACTGCAAAGAGTCGCGCAGTCAGGGTTATCAGGTGATCATAGAATGACGCTGAGCAGTCTCCTGTACTTCATCGGCGAAAGTCTGCCCAAGGACTATCTACAGTGATTATTGATACGCTATGCACAGCATGCTGACACCAACATCCCCTCACTCATTCTTCTTGATTGCTACTATACTTGGAAGCTCACGGATATCTGCGGTCTCATTCGTAGCGAGGTCGATCACCCGGACAGACTCCACAGATAATACACCGACAGAGAGAGCGAGAAACTTCAGGCTGGCGGTATAGCACGAGCCTGGCGACAATGACCTGTTCAAGTTAGTGGAGTCGGTGAAGATTTCGGGGTAAAAAGAGCTCTGACCCTAGACGGATGTCTGTTGTTAAGCAGACCAGCTCAGCTGTTTCTTTCTTGGAACTTTTCTGCTTTGCATACACAATATTCTCATCAACAACAGCAGGAGCAAGAAGCTCCCTCTTCTCGGCATCACGAACACCTGCTCTTGATGATGTTGGTCGTCCCTCGTAGTCTCTCTTCCTCTTTGCAATGACTAGTATCGCAAGTTTTCGTGTCTTGTCTGAACGATTGATCATGAAGACATCCCATGTGAACATCTCACCAACCTGCACTTGTGGTGGTCCGGATATTGTAAGGGTTACATTAATGTAATTGCTCTGAGCTTCCAGCTCTTGTGGCGATTGCGTGTCGGGAGCTGGCAATGCATCAGGATTCGGAGCTTTCAAGTCTTGTGACGTGTGCTTGCTGAGCCTGTGAGCAGCTTTGATAGCGTTCGAGTTCTTTTCACTAACGAAGTCGATAGGTGTTTTCCACTCAATAGCAATGTCTGGTTGACAGTCCCTTGATATAAGAACAATCGCACTGATGCTTAGGGTCAAGAAGTGTCCTTTGTTTCCAAGTGATGGCGTTCCGTCAGCACCAACATCAGGCTTGATCTTGTAGGTGTAAGTCAGCTGATCTCCTGGCTTGCGTAACGCTGTCGCATTGGTAGAATCGGCTATTGTCTTGACTTCGCCACCATTCAATTTAAGGCTCACTTCCTTGATCCGAACTTCATGCGTTGCAAACTGGGCGATCTCCAGATCCATAGACGCAAGCAGAGACATATCGCTCACCGACGTTGCGACCCGCGAGTATCTCATTCTCCAAATCAGGGCTGGCAATATGCGAAACAGAGGTCTTTGGCCGTTGCGTATCGGACGAACCATTTCTTTAGCAACTGGGGCGTTCGGAGTGATCTTGCTGATGCGCATTGCTGATAGTCGAGGATGCACACCAGCCAAGGCTGGGTCATTCTCGAATGCTTGGAGCAAATTCAATGCTGTAGGAACTCGGCTTGGTAGATACTCATCCTCCGTAGAGTCTTTCTTGATTCTCTCGGCGGGCTTAAACGAAGCTGTAGGTTGAAAGTAAACGACAGGTTTATGGAATCTGCCCTGGGGTCGGGCTACATTGGATCAGCCTCATACATAGGAACGAAGGTCTGGATCGCTAGCTCACCTATGAAAACATCCACCTTCCAGATCACATAGCTGTATGCGCGGTCTCCTTCTCCATGACGGATGACTTGAGGCTCATTTGCACTTGTCACAGTGCCGGAGTGAATGAGTTCCTTTGGGGGGACAGTTTTAAGATCCTGGTCCTGAGATGGGGCAGTACTGAAAGCATAGGCTTCCACATGCACCAGCAATCTGGAAAGATATGATTCGAGAACATCGTCTTCTAACGAAGGTGTACGAAACACGGCGTATACCGATAGCAATTCATCTAGACGCCTATGCATGAGTAAGACACATGTTGAAGGTGATGTTCTCGAGTTGTCATACCAAGTAGAATCACATGTCTTTGTGACAGGAACGGCAATATGGAGCCATTTTCCTCGTCCACAGTCCCGTCCCAGGAGCTGAGCGCCTCTTTGAAGTCGATGTTTTGGCGATCAGGTACAACTGCTTCCAGGACCGAGCTCTCCGCGAAGTCTGCACTCCCACGGGGCTGTGCTTCAATGATACTTGCCGGCATTACCAGCGATGTCTTATTCTTATTTGTCAGAAAAAAGGATTGTTGAACACTCTCAGAGCATCTACTATACTAGACTTGACCCTGGGGCGATAGACTCGGCTCACGTGCAAGCGCGCTGCAGCAGGGCCCCGTGTGAGGCGGCCGTACTTCGGCAGCACCTCGGACAGCATGTGGTCTGTGCGACTAAAACTTGGCCTGGTGCGATTTCGTTGCGACAGCCACGACCACCAACACGCGATTACAACGCAACAGTCAGCGCGATGAACGGATATCCGCCCCCAGTCTCTGCCTGGCAGGCTGTGCCTGCAGCTGACGGCAAGGAGTACTACTACAACACCGTGACGAAACAAACCACGTGGGAGAAGCCTGATGAGCTCAAAGATGAAGTCGAGGTACGGACTCTCCTGTTTGGTGGTCATCCGTGAGCTAACAACCTGCAGCGCGCAATTGCTGGAACCGGATGGGCTGCCCAGGTGGCCAATGGCAAACGCTACTTCTACCATACACAGACCAAAGAGACGACATGGGCCATACCCGATATTGTGCAGAAGAACATCGACCAATACAAGTCAGACCAGCCACCGCAACGTCCCCCGCCCGCAGGCCCGTCAGGCTGGGCTGCTGGTCCCTCTGCGCATCCGCCTTCGTATGAGAACCGTCGCCCAGAACGCGACGAGTACCGCCCTGATCGACATGATCGCGACCGCGACCGAGAGCGCGAGCGTGATCGCGAGGCTGGCTTCGGCGGCGACAGGCCGAATATCAGCTTCACCACTGGCACGGAACTCCAGTTCTCCACCCCTCAGGACGCCGAGGCTGCATTCATGAAAGTGCTCAAGCAGATCAAGGCCCAGCCCGATTGGACTTGGCAGCAAGCTGTTCGCGCTGGTATTCATGATCCAAATTGGCGTGCGATTCCCGAGCCAGAGAAGCGTGAGGACGCCTTCCACAAGTACTGCGAAGACTTGCGAGCTCAAGAAAAGAACAAGGAGCAGGAGCGTCAGGCTAAGCTGCGCGCTGACTTCACGGCAATGCTCCGGTCGCATCCAGAGATCAAATACTACACACGTTGGAGGACGGCTTTGCCGATAATCGATGAAGAGACTATATTCCGCTCTGCCAAGGACGACGCCGAACGTCGTACGCTTTTTGAAGAGTACATCATCTCGCTGAAGAAAGCACATGAGGAAGAGGAGGCCGAGAGCAGGCGGTCGGCTCTCGATGAAGTTCTTGGCCTGATACAAGGCTTGGATCTTGAACCCTTCACGCGCTGGCAGACAGCCGAGGAAAAGCTTGAGCAGAATGACGACTTCAAGAGCGAGCGATTCCAGACGCTGACCCGTATTGATGTTCTAAACCAATTCGAAAAACACATCAGGCAGCTTCAGCGCGAGCACAACGACAGAGTGCAAGCTGACAGACGTGTCAAACACCGCGTTGAACGCAAGAATCGAGATGCATTTGTCACCCTCTTGAAGGAATTGAGAGACAGTGGTAAGCTCAGAGCCGGTACGAAGTGGAAAGACATCCACGGTTCCATTCAGGATGACCCACGCTATATTGCAATGCTTGGACAAGGCGGATCTTCTCCCGTGGATCTGTTTTGGGACACACTAGAAGAGGAAGAGGGCAAGTTCCGTACCCTGCGTCGCCGTGCACTGGATGTACTGGAGGTGAGTTTTCCGCCAATCACAGAAGATGAGCCAGGCTAATCAATACTAGCAACAACGCTTTGAGGTTACAACATCGACACCTGTCGAAGAATTCCTAAGTGTCATGCGAACAGATCCTCGCACCGCTAATATTGACGAACAGTCGATGCACAGTATCTACAATTACGTCCTCGCAAAGGTCAAGAAACGAGAAGAGGAAGAACGCCGAGACGAGGAGCACAATGAGCGCTACGCCATGGATGCACTTCGCTCCATCATTAAGCGGCTCGATCCGCCGGTACTACTTGCGGATACTTGGGAAGTGGTACGTCCCCGCATTGAGAAGACCGATGAGTACCGCGCACTGAAATCAGATACTCTCCGCGAATCGGTGTTCGATAAGTACATGCGCCGTCTGAAGGAGAAGGAGAGCGACCGCCGAGATCGAAGCAGACGTGATGACCGCGACCGTGACAGAGACCGGCGCGACCGAGACCGTGAGTACCGCAACGGACACTCTGATTCCCATCGCCGTCATCGTACGCGTACTCGCTCACCTGAACATGACCCGTACGCTGCAGAGCGTAGGCGAGCACAGCAGGACAGGGAGGCACGGTACCGGAACAATGACACCACAGGCTTGTCTCCGCCACCACCTCGGCGCGAACGACGTGATGATGATCGTTACGAGCGCCCTCGTCGCAGTCCCGGAGGTGACCATTATGGTCGTGAGCGTCGTGAGCGCGAAGTTGAACGCGAGCGATCTTATGTCAGCAGGGCTGACCCCCGAGAGATGAGCGCCCCACTTTTGGACTATGGTGACAGCGGCGGTCGCACTTCCTCTGCAAGGCGCCGCCGGGAGAGCAACGAGAGCACGAGTCGGCGTGATCGCGATGTGAAGGTAAGTCACGGTTCGGTTCCTGTTGATGCATGTGCACATGCTAACCAAATAGCGTCCTCGTTACTCGCCTCGTCCTGATCGCAAGTCCAAGACGCCCGTTCCTGAGCCAGTCAAGAAAGAAGAAGAGGATGCGGCTCTTCGATCCGGCAGCGAGGAAGGTGAGATTGAGGAAGACTAGGTGCTCATCTGATTTCCACCCCACGCAGGTACAAAAGTTCATTGTAAGGCGAAGCATGGTACCAAAAGTAAGTTCCTCGCTTTGTCTTTTTCAATTTTCTTATTCATGGCGTACTTGCCTGGCCGGCGTCGCTGCCACGACGCTGGCTAAGCTTTGTGTTACGTAATGGTCATATGGTCTCCTTCTATGCACCTCAATAGAATCGAGACGTGTGTATTCTCTAGTACATGATTCACCTTCGTCACGTGGACAAGTAGTTGCTCAATGCCTCTTCAATCTCTTGAAAAACTCGTACGCCCTTCCTTCCCAACGCCGTCCCAACACCCACAGCCGCCGCTCCTACTGCCCGCATGCGATTGTACCCATCTACATCTTCCACTCCGCCCACTCCAATTATATGAATCTGCTCAAGCTCCTTGTGCTGAAACAACATTCCCTTGATCGTATACACATTCCCTAAAGCCAGTGGATGCAACGGCGCGCCTGCAAGTCCACCGATTCCCGTGCCCGTTGCAGATTCAAGTGTATGGTGAAATACCGAGTGCGGCGTACCAGACGCATTCTCGACGGTTGGCGCCAACAAGAGCGATGAACCCAGCGTGTTTGTGGCAGTGATGAAAGATATCGGACAAGGGAGGTGTGTGGGCTCAGCCTTTGCACTCCCCAACAACGCGTCGACAAGACCTTGGAATTGGTCGTGATATGTATAAGGTGGTGTCTTGATACCAATCGGTACATGTACATGCCCCTCATGCGGATGTGAAGATTCCAATGGCTCAAGCTGACTTGCTATCTCCTTCTTCAGGGCGACAAGGTACTCCAACAAAGAGGCCGTCGAGTATGCTGGTGGTGGTTTCCCCGGAATATTCGGACATGAAAGATTTACCTCCATGGCGAGTACCATACGTACGGTTTTTTGGTGCGTTGTTATTAGCTTGTAGCATTGGACTACTTCGTCGACGGAGCCGGTGACGGAGATGATGAAGGGTTTGTAATGACTTCCTTGTTTCAAGTCGCTTAGACCGGAATTGATTGTGCTGATGAAGCCCAAGTACTCTTGCAAAGGTATTGGAGAGTATCCGAGAGTGTTTAGACTCCCGGTTGTGTCTGGGGTACCCGCTTGGTCCTTGTTTGGTTCAGAAGCTGACAGTGATTTTGGGTTAAAGAAGGCGAACTGGTGAATATTTGAGTCGTGTGGGAAGCAATTGATGAGCGAGGTTCGTATTGTGACGGCGCCGGTGTGGGGGCTGTTGTAAAGTTCCTCCAGCTGCTTATGGGTTGTACACCAGGGGTTTGCAGAGTTTAGCAGCGGTGGGGATATGTAGAGGGGCTTCATTTCCGATGGTCAAGGGATGTTGATTGAGTTGATTTGTAAAGGGATGGATGAAGTTAAGATAGGTACTGATCGTGAGATGGATATATGTTACTAGTCGGATAGTTCCGCTAACGTACTTTATAAGCGAGCGGGCCATACAAGCGAGTGGGCCACCTAACCAACTTTGCGCACCTCTACACCTTTGATCAACTATGGCCCCCCCTAACCACACCCAAAAGGGCTCTTGTGAGCCTAATATATACCTTGCAATCTCAGCTCTTAATTAACGCCAGATATTAACTGAGAGATCTGCTGCCTAGACGTACGAAGTCTCCTGAGCCACCCTCCAACGCTGACGCGCTGGGACGCGCGCCCGACGCGATTGTCAGCCCAACTCAAAGAAGCTCACCCAGGTAGAGGAGGAGGTAATAGTCTATCATATACTTGACTTGGACTAACGTGGATTTGCGCCTACCTATGCAGCTATACGCGATATGGCTGATAGACTGCTGGCTACGCGTAGCGCAGGCCAGGTTAGCGTCCACTGGGCGCGCAACTTTGTCAAGCGTACAGACAGTCTTACAACGCGTTTCAATCGAGCGTACGACAGACAGAGGGCTCTGTGTGAGGATCCTGTCCTTATACAAGGCTGGTTTAAGCTTGTAGAGCAGACGAAGGCCAAGTATAGCATCTGTAATGAGGACGTCTACAACTTTAACAAGGCTGGCTTCATGATAGGGAAGATTACAACTCAGCTTGTCGTAACAGCGTCAGAGAGGAGAGGCAGGCCAAAGGCTATCTAGCCTGGTAATCGTGAGTGGGTGACGTTAATTGCGGCAATCAACTCAGCAGGCTGGTTAGTCCCACCATTCCTCATCTTTGCTAGCAAGTATCACCTGTCAGCCTAGTATGAGGAGGCAGAGATTCCACGCGACTGGGCAATAGCTGTTAGCGACAATGGCTAGATAAACAACGAGATAGGCGTTGCATGGCTGAAGCACTTTAATGCTCACACAAGGACTCGCAACGTAGGTGCGCGTCAGCTGCTTGTCCTTGATGGCTATAAGAGCCACCACTCTCTTAAGTTTCAAGAGCTTTGCAAGGAGAATAATATCTACACGCTCTATATGCCACCTCACTCATTACACCTGCTGCAGCCTCTTGACGTTAGCTGCTTCTCGCCGTTGAAGCGCGCGTACAGTCGTGAGGTTAAGGCTCTAATCTGCCACCACATTAACCACATTACTAAGCTTGAGTTTCTGCCAGCCTTTAAGACAGCCTTTGTACAGGCGTTCACACCAGCCAATATTAGCTCAGCCTTTTAAGGCGCAGGCCTTGTACCTCTCTAGCCAGACGCTGTCCTGTTAAAGCTTGACGTACAGCTGCGTACGCCTACTCCAGCTTCTCTCCCAGAGGCTCCCTGGGAGGCTCGTACACTAAGCAATATACGTGAGCTTAAGGCTTAATTAACATTAATACGTAATCGCGTACGAAGGCACAAGAGCTTATTACTAGCCTCAATTATTGAGGCAATTAGCCAGCTTAAGAAGGGGGCAGAGGTAATGATGCTCTCAGCTAAGCTGATGCGTAATCAGATTACTAGCCTTAAGAAGGCTAATGAGGCAGCAACAAAGCGCAGACAGCGTAAAAAGAAGCGTATACAGAAGCAAGGAGTATTAACAAAGGGTACTGGAGAGGATCTACTTGCTTAACGTGAGGCTGATCAGCAGATTGCTCATAAAGAGCGTCAAGGAGGAGGGCAATTAGGCCTTAGCCGCCAGGCCCTGGCGCGCTGTACAAGGTGCAGGGAGACTAGGCATAACTCTCGTACGTGCAAGAAAGATACTTAAGATACTGCTTAATCTACTCTGTTAATATCTATATATTATATTAGCGCGTTGTTGAGAAATACGCCTGTAGAGGTGCGCAAAGTTGGTTAGGTGGCCCACTCGCTTGTATGGCCCGCTCGCTTATAAAGTACGTTAATCTAAAGGTGGGGCGATAAGCCCAGAGTCTCTTTCTTGGGTGCACGAAAAAAAGGTTTAATGCGAGACTGGAATGGTAATTCATCTGCCATAGGATGTTCTGCTGTCACCACGAGCCATTAACGCAACTTTGCAAGATGGGACTACAAGGTGAAAGAGTGGGTGCACAACAAACCAACACGTGACGGGACATCCTGAAGGTGCCTTGATCCCAGATTCAGACCAATAGTGTCAGTGTATAGTTCGACCACTAGGGCATGGCATTAGTGCAAGTGTGACTTCGACGCTCTCGAAGCGGCGCATTATCAACAAATGCGTACCTAATTGTTCTTTAAAAAATGCATTCACCCTTACCGGCTTCTACATTTATTAACGGAGTTCACAGTAACTACTCTCGATATTTCAAGGCCGATATTTGCCTGTTGCTGTCAGCTTCCAAGATTGTCGTCCATATTTATTGTTGGGCTAACCAGCGTAGCCAGAGCGGCCCTAGACGATAGGCACTCAAGTACAACAATGCAACATAAAGCCGCCTGCAATTTCCTGCACCTGCAATGCACAAGTTTGCTCTCTAGTGTAGTACCATTGTCCCATGGAGAGTAGATCTTCACCCTCTCATATGCGCTGAAGCGATAAGCCCCATACTAATAACCTCCTTCTCATGGGCTCGTGATATATTGTTCTCATTCAGATTATCCCTCAAACTTCTTCCACATGTGTGTTGCCCTTCTCGTCATGACCACTGGGCTTGAGAACCTCACGATCCATATTCATGCTAAGCTCAATCTCTCTTCTAGCTTCTGCAAGCATAGTGGCATCCTCAGTCCCAGTTCGACTACCGAAGACATGGTCCATATCCTCTAGCGTCTTGCCCTTTGTCTCCGGCAAGCAAAAGTGTACCCAGACGATGCCTGCCGCGAGGAATACAGCAAAGAAGATGTAGGTTCCCCAGGCCCAACTCGCGAGCATTGGTGGAACACTGCAGTATCAGAATAAGTGAAAGCTGTGAATGAACATATCAAGGGCCTTACAAGAATGCAACTGCAAAGTTATTCAGCCAGTTGCTAGAGGCTCCAATCGATGCACCCTTGGATCGTATGGAAAGCGGGAAGATTTCGCTAATCAATGTCCACGAGACTGGTCCCCAAGTTGCGCCAAAAGCTGCAATGTAGATCCATATAAACGTCACTACAACCCAACCAACAGCCGCATGCTCGACCCAGTCGTGTCGGAACTTGGCGACCAGGATGCCGGCGATGACCATTGAGACGAGCATGACGATAGAACCAACTTGTAGCATAGGCTTGCGGCCAAACTTGTCGATAACAGCCATTGCTGGAAGCGTTGCAACGAAGAATACGACACCCGTGACGCCAGTGGCGAGTAGTGCTGTTGATTGTTAGTCACATTCGGCGAGCGCGGGACACACAACACGATATGCTTTTCCCCTTCTTTTGGGACCTCTGACCTTGTGTACCGCCAGTTAAACCGACGGACTGGAAGATGTTGCTGCTGTAGTATATTATCGCGTCGATTCCTGACCATTGCTGGAAGAACATAATCAGCCACGCTGTGGCCACACGTTTAAAGTTGTCCCATGTTCTGAAGATCTGGTAGTACTGAGCAAATTCTCGCACAAGAACACTCCCTGCCTCTTTCGCAGCCAAGTTGGGGAAATTCTTCTCGAAGCTGCGACGCTCGAAGAGGACTTCAGACTTGATCTCTAGAAATTCTGTCTGCACAAGTTCATGTTCGATGGGAAGCTTGCGAAGGTAGGAAAGCGTTTTCAGGCCTTCCTCATCCCGGCCTTTCTTGATCAACCACCTGGGGGAGAACGGAAGCCACCAAGTTCCCACAGCGAGGATGGCAGCTGGAAGGCCCTGAATGATGGACGGAAGCATCCATGCGAGATTGGTCTGACCCTCCCCAATGCCTCCAATGTAGTTGCTTCCGTAGCCAATCCAGAATGACAACATGATGCCGAGGATAGTTGCGAATTGATAAAAGGAGACAATAAGTCCTCGAAGCTCCGGCGGTGCGATTTCTGCATTATAGAGTGGTCCAATGCCAGAGAATGTTCCAACACCAATACCGGTGAAGAAGCGCCCGGCATACAACATTGCAGGATTGTGGTGAGTGGCTCCGATGTAAAGGTATGATCCGAGGACGACCCAGCAACAGGCTGAAAACATGGTGTACTTGCGCGAAAAGACCTCGCCAAAAACTCCAGAGGAAAGCGACCCGAGGATACCTCCAAGCTGGAGGATGGAAGTCAACCAGCCCGTTGCACCAGCGGATTCAACGACCGAGGGGAAGTTGTCCTTGAAGCGGGTCATGACCAGTGATTGGCCGAGTACACCTTGCTGATAGCCATATTCAAAACCACCAAAGCTGTGAGAAGTTATTAGGTAAGATAATTTTATGTGGAGGGTGAGGCATACGAAGCGAAAAAAGCGATAGCCAAAAGCTTAGGGTTGTTAAAAGGTGTCTGCCATCGTTGCTTGTGACGAGCCTCTGCCCCAGTCGCAGATGTGTTACGGGTGGATTCCATATCACCTCAATCCACAATGAAGTGGAAAGAAACCAGAGGAGAAGGTGAAAAATGCTTAGGTTACAAGAGGTTGACATGAGCCTTAAATACATTATTACATCATCCTGGTTGCATCCATCAGGATCAAAATCTCTGCGCAAGGCTTCGCCAATTGCCTAACTAGCCTAGAGATTGGGGAGTTTACGGGACCCCAGAAATGCCCCAGGAAAAGCCACAGGCTTCTCCATTCTGCCACAAGTGTTTGTAGTGGTGCGGAGGTGGCCGCCTGTCGGGGAAAATTTCCTTGGAGGTGTACGCATGGGTAGCATCCTTGTGGATCGGCGTTGCGGCACCACCTGTGTCGAGGTTAGGCACGTTACATGCCGGACCATAGCGTCTGGACTCATGCAGAGTCAGGCGGTGGAGAAGAAGAAGATGGGAAGATCTAGTGGGAGCGGACAGGTATCGGCAGCGCGTGAACGGCAGCTTGATCCCTACTAGCTTCATAGACGCAACTAGTCTTTTGTCAACAAGGGGCCTTACGTCTGTTATCCACAGTGAAAAACGTAACAGATGGATGCATCGTGATTTCAAGAAAGATTCCTCAACGTTGCCCAGGTGGTCCTGGAGCCTCGGCACAACCAGAAGCATGGGCCGGTGTTGGGTGGGATATCACCAGAGCTCTCCAGCTTCCCAGGTTCAGTATAAGCACTTGTAAGATACTACAATAGAGGGCTCTGGGCTCTGTATCGAGATTTTGAAGTAAGGATAAAGTGCGGCGTTGCCCAGATTCACTCCCGTACAAGGTATGGAATGCCGCCTCAACCGATCTGGAAAGGGGGCAGCGTCAACGGCAAAGTCACGTGGCTCATGAGCCGAGGTCCCGTCCCTCAGCAGCGTCGCGCCCTCTCAAACAGTCCAACACTCCCTCGACCAAAGTGAACCAGTATTGAAAAGTCTGACGTCGGCCATCCCCTCCGGACGTACTTGTGAATATGTAGAACGGCAACGATCGACTCTACCGGAATCCTCAATTGACCTGAATGCTCCCAACTAGTCTCAGTCTCATATCTCCACCATTAGGTATCGGCATTCCATTCATGTAACTCTTCTCATGGAGACTTGCTTCGAATTGATCGAACCTTCAAATTGCGCTGAAAGCGATTCACCAGCATACCCAGTCCACGCGATGACCCAACGCTGCATATGCCTGCCACCAACTTATGACTCACCTATGTTGACTGTGCCCATCGAGGTTTTTCGGTCGTGGACCCGCTGCTTCCAACTCTAGAGTGACCGTTGGGGACCATGATTCTCATCTCCTACAGCAAAGAATTTGAGCATGTCACAGTCTGGGATACCCTCGTTCGCACGCGACATGGAAAATGATGCACACAAGCGTACCAAAAAGTTTCTTTTGCAGTAAGCTTTTGCGCACACTTTACAAGCCATGTATATACTGACTGATCACCCCAGGATCGTTGAGCAACGCAGGTCCGACCTCTCTACTCCAGGATCAGACTCCCACACTGTGCAGCATGCCAACCATAAGCTTTTCGCTAAAGCACTTGAGTCAACAATTCTGGATTATACCCGCAATATCCACATGCCGATCATATCACGCATCCTAGACCTGCCCCGCGAACTGCGCAATGATATATACATGCACTTGTGGGATCCCACGGGACGTCGAGACCCAAGGAGAGAGCTACTGTACTGGTGGGAGTCCTTTCGAGAGCCGTGGTTTCTTACGCGCAACAGCTCGTTTGAGTCTCCCTGGCTTACACCCAACGAGGAAAGTCTGCGGCCACCGCACTTTGTCGATCATACTTTTGTTGGGAAAATGTTCGCAGCGGAGGTGCTTGGACAGCTCAAAGCTAAGGTTGGGACAGATCTGAGGCCAAACTTCGATACGCTACCCGTGGCGGAGTTCTCGTTGGCCGACGAATCCGTCTATGACTTTGTCAAAAAAGATGTGTTTGAGGTTGGAATTACTATGCAGGAATTGGTGGGGAATCTGGATTTGTGTATCAACCTCCAGTGCGATGCTCTGGTCGATGGGAACGACAGTGACGATGGACATGCGACTCCACAACACTCTGCGTTTGCATATAACATCATGCAGCTCGACCATGGTATCGATGCGTTGCTACAGATGCCATACTCCGCCCGAAACATTGTGCACGACGGGTCTCGCAAGCGCGTCCACAGTCGCCCCAGAGCAGTCGCTTTGACAATAAGGCAAGAGGACAAATTTGACGAGGATGGCCTCGTTTCAATCCTGCGACTTGCCGTACGCGCATATCATGGTCTGAAAGCCAATGGCTCCACGGTAAGACTCCAGTATCGTAGTGAAGAGATCGGGTTCAACGTCTCGTTTGCGGAAGATGCTTGGACATGGACCCACAACGAATGGGAAGCAAATATGCGCGAGAAGAACGTGTCGAAGGTGGAACCTCAAGATGAACACCGACAACAGCAATCCAAGGTGTGGAGAGACATCAAGACGCATTTCTTCAAAGTATAGTACACTGAAGGCTGATCCGGGTATCATACGGAAAGGAAAATAACAACGGCGAGTGTGGCTTTATGCAGGCTGTCCTGATTAGCGCCTGTGTTTTCAACGTGAGGGAACACAACATACGTTGAGAAGCCAACCTGCCCCACAGACCAGCTCCGAGAGCTCCACAATTCATCATCGCAGTCCATAAACATCGCCGTGTATCTTCATGCGCTCAGTGTCAACATGCGGGCATGACTCCTTCGCTAACGCAAATACCGCAGGTCTGTGAAGCTCCTGGCTATCCTGGCTCCCCGCCGCAGACGCTGATGCGAATTGTACAAGCAGATTGCCATGCCGAATCGTTTCGACGAGATCACGTGTATCTGCGCCTGCCCTGATCCTTGCCAGGAGTTTAATCGAATCTTCCTCTGGCAGCGTTCGGAGGAGCTCGAAGAGTTCCTCTAGGTCTGCATGTCGACGCTTGGTTTGTGTAGATTCAGTCTCTGTGTAGCGGCAGATAGTTTCACGCGCGGTGCATTCACAGCATTTGGGGCGCTCGCCGTCGCACTGGAGCGTGTCAGCTTGGTCGGAGTGTAAGATGCCATGCTACCATATGGTACTGTAGCCGTAGTGGATGCCGCTTACCTTTGTTTTCCGTGTTCGACAAGCAGCACAAGCTAAAGATACGCGCGCTCTCTTGGATTGCAGGAGCGGTGCATCAAACCGCGGGGCTGCCGCGGGGAGTAGTGGTCGCAGTGGACGGGAACCATCGGACGGTTGGCCCGGCTGGGTCTCCATCTCGACCCTTTGTGAGGGAGTGAAGAGTGAACGATGCGAGCAGGCTGCCTACAATGTTGCCGGCCAACTGCATGGACTGGACAGCGCACTGTCGTCTCGCGCACAAGGTCCAACTCAGCAGGGCAAGGCTTGAAGCCAACGATCCCCCGGTGTGACATGTACGAGATAGCCCAGGAGCCGTGACAGACGAACCCAAGGCAGACCTGGCATCCTGGCTACCCTTATGAATCTTCGTTTCGAATTGCCCGTTTCGCCACTGTGCTCACAGGCCCAGGTGAACGATCATGCAGCTCCAGGGTGGTCGAAATGGCAAGTTCCGGACCAGTGACCCGCCAATCACGGGGGGCGGCGCCACAGGTTCGCCACCACAAATTCTGGACCCTGCAGCCACTCCATGCGCAGGGCCACGGCGCACCAGGGGCCAAGACGGGCGGCGATCGTGCCTTGTCGAGCGGCCATGGCATTTGCAAAAGCCCATGCTGCCCCGCTGTTGTCGTTACCGCCCGCGCGGGAATCCCGGCACCGAGATCAGCCGGTGCAAGTACAGTTGCATCTCCCTACCATGCCTTGCAGCGGAAACGTCCCGCCAGTCCGACCCGCTTAGTCTCTCCTCATGGACAACGTGCGCTGCATTGAACGGTGAGAAAATTGCACCTGTGGAGTGGAGGGTACGCAACTCTGAAGCAAAGGCGGCAGGCGTGGCGCTGGAAGGATGTGCTTCCAAGGCTACCTATGGTATACGGTTACGCTTGACCTATGGAGAATGTTGCAAAGAAGATCCCACTGTTGCGACCCGTAGACCTGGAGCAGGGGTCGCCCTTTTGCATCGTGATTGACAGGAGCGGCCCGACGTGCATCCTAAACAGGCTCAAAACTGTGTTTTACATATGCACTTGGTGATCGGTCTGTGAGCTGTCTTGCATTGTGCCATACATGAGGTTAGGCGTTGAATGTCCTACTGACTAGCTCGCGAACCCCATCTCGTCCCACATCCACCCCGGTCCTGATACGCTCCGGCATTGCACTCCGCTGTCGCCCTAGCTGTACTCCGTATAGAGTACGATGCAAAGCAAAGTAAACAGCGTCACCAACCACACAACAGGCCCAAGTAGAAAATTAAGGCATGTGCTTATGGCCTGCATACCACGCACGTTTTCCGCTGATCTGCCTAGTTGCAGGCCCGCCCATCCGTACCACGTTGGAGTCGTGCAACGAGATGCTTTCGCAACGCAGCCCGCTCCGCGATCGACAACGTATCCAACATCTCCGCTGTGATCTTATCAGCTGCCTCTTCTCCCCCATAATTCCCGTCTTGGCTGCGATGCTTGACTTCCGCACAAACGCGCTCCATGAATGCCATTTGGAACCCTAGCAATCGCCCTATACCTCCTTCACCGCCATTGGAGTCTCCACCCCCATACTGATTGGGTGTTGGTGTAAATGATGCAGATCCATCGCCATAGATGTTGTCGGGGCCAGTGCGCATGGCAGACGTGCCTTGCGGAAGAAACATGTTCCTACGCTCCTCTTGTCGCTTCTCCAGGTTCGTAGCGTCGAGGTATGCTGTCTCTGTGTGACTCCAGACTGCATAGTCATCCACCGAGTGCGTACGCTCATACTGTTGTGCTGCTGCAAACCGGGCCCGGCTAAGGTCTGTAATCTGCTTGGCTTCGGTACGGATCCAGGCTTCGCGGGTGACCTTTTGGGCGTCTAGGACGGCACGGGCCTCGGGGGTGTACGTGTAGTTGTGTTGTACAAATGGGAGAGGTGGAGGGGGAATAGGAAGGTCTACTTGTGCGCTCGGGAGGATATTCGGATGGTTAGGCGGGCGTGTATCACATCCTCGTGGAACTGAGGGTGGATCCTGCGGGGAGACAGTCCTGTCAGGAGTGGTCAACGGAAGTGGCGAGCGGAAACGAATGTACTCTTTTGGATTCTGCACTGCTTCGGGAGTACCAGAGGGCAATTTCTCGGCCCGCTCGACGAAGGGGTCGGTAGGATTTCTTCCATGGCCGAGGCTGAAGCCGGCTGTCTTCTGAGAAGGACTGCCTTGTTCAAGGCCCGAATAACTTTTGTATAGTCCACAGATGTTGGGGCTCTGTGCTGTTGAAGCTTCCTGTAGCCATCGAGGTGAGCTGGGTGAAGATCCCATCAAACCACTCCCATCGCTGACGACATCGTTTTTGACCCGACTCAGGCCGAGGGGTGAAGGAATAGCTGGGAGCGACGACAGTCTGTTCGAAGCTTGGCGTCGTTGCAGAGGCTCAGGGGCATGGATAACTTTAGCAACGTGAGGTTTGTTAGCAACTGTTGCGCGATTGAGCATGGCTGTCAGGTCTCGGTAAAGATTCGGATCATGTTTCGGCGGTGAAGACGTACAGCCTGAGGAATCAACACTACCAACACTACGGGTGAGCGAGTGATCGGTCACAAAGGTAGTATCGCTATCGTTACCGGAAGAAGCGCGCGAATTTGGCCTCTCGTTTGTTGGGGTGCGCTGCCACGGAGAAGACATACCGATTCTCATTTCTGGTCCAGGTAGAGCTTGTATAAGGTGTTCTGTCGCCGTGGTATCAATATGAGCGCGTAAAACTTCAAGTCCATCGGGCGCGACAGGAACGACCAGGGGTTGGTAAATGGCAGTGACAACAGAAATGTCCGAGCCACAGGATTTAGGTGAACCTGGTGCCAAGGGTGAGGGTGAGGGTGAGCTACCTTCGCTAACGTTGAGCCCATCAGCAACACCCGCGTTCATTTTGACGGTTGAGACGCTGGACTGTGAGCCTGCATCGTCCCCATCAGCATCACCTCCACGCTTATCAGCGATGATAGGTACAGCAGGTTCCAGGAACTGCACGCCGTTCGGCGCCCAAACACTCGCGGTGTTGTTGCGAAACGTTTGTAGGCCAGGCGAATGAAGCAGCGCGTGCTTCCACTCGTGCTGGTCAGGACCTTTGCGTGGTCCCTGGATCTGACCTAGACCAATTAGCGGCATCGATTTTGATCGATTGTACGATCCATTGCGATCAGCCATCTTGTTACTTTCCAAAGGCTGTTGTGGGTGGTTCAGTACCAAAGGCGAAACTGTGGGCGACGTGTATCGCGTGCCTCTTGCTTGGTGACTGCGACTTGAAGACTTTTGGAGATTACGTTGTTCGGTAGGACGCATCATTGTCATGTGACAGTGGAAGTGAAGTTGAGTTTGAAGATATTCCGTTAAAACACGGCGGAGAACCAGGCAAAAATACGAGACATCTGCAGAGCTTATGTAGAAAATATTTTAGACCGTGAATATCCATTGAAAATATTCGGTACTGGAATATTTATCGCGCGGAGTGATGCATAACTCAAACATAGCCCCATGTAGGTGCACACCAACTTTTTTAACGGCCTTGACGAGACAAAGACTAGATGGGGCATTTGTGGAATAGAAAGCGGAGAATGAATATGGACACCAAGGAAGCTGATGACTGGCACTTGGTCTTCAGTCTGGGAGGTGGTATCTTGACACGTTTCTGGTGCAGCATGTGCGAAGATTTGATGTGGTCAAACTTCGCGCACTGACATTACGTCATAGAGAATCACACATTACTTCCACTTCCATTTCCACTGCTCTCTCCCTCCGTGATGCGACTATCTCTCATAACATAATGGTCCATTCTTCTCTTCTTGTCCTTCGCTTGCTGGTGTTCTTCTTGTCTTTGTTGCGGCACTCCTAGTGCCTCGCCCATGTATATTTTGTACACCGTTCCGCCCCAGTTGACGAAGTAGACCAAGAACATGAATATCAGCAGCGCGCTCGTAAAACCGCGTAATACGGATGAATTGAGCGCGTTAGACAGGTTGAGCAAGGCTGTTGTGAAAACCCCTGTCGAGACTGTCAGCTTTCATCCGCAGAAGGCGCTGACCCCAATGGGGGTGGGGAAGGAGCCAGGAAACTAACCCATGGGGAAAATCAGACTCCACCATGTCAGGCTGAAGGGTAATTGTCTCTTGATCAGATGCTCCATAACAATACACCAAGCTACCGTGATCCACATGAACGCAAACCCCAGCGCGAGCAAAGCCAGCAAAACTGCAGCAGCAGACACACTGCTCGCAGCGCTGCCCTGAAGCCACGTCCCTCGCGCATATCCAGCAAATAATCCTCGTTTACTTGCTGCCGTGCTGAGGACCTGGATGGCCGTCGCAAATTGTCCCATTGGCCCGACGGTAATGACGAGTGCCGGAACTTTTCCTGGCGCAGGCAAGCCTACAGCAAGGAGCTTGTGTGCGAGGAAAGTGTAGTACATGAGACTGAGAAAAAGAGCATATCCAATGGCCATGTATGCGACTACAATGATGGGAACGGCGAGTGCGGGTGTCATGCCGACGCCGTAATTGCAAATAATGCCACCGGTGGTGCCAAGTGTCATGACAGATATGAGTGGGAGAAAGATTGCCGGAGTCATCTCCCTGTCTGTGGTCATGTTTCTTTTGATCAATATGATGACATTACTGCTGCATAGTCCAACTGTGAAGACGAGTCCAATCCACCAGAGCACGTATGCGAAGATCGTCCAGTGGAAGCCCCACGCAGTTGAGCATGTTAGCGCTACTTGTGCGACGAGCGTTAAGTATGCTGTCGCAGGTGCACCGAGGTAGCTTTGTTCCTCCAGATTGGTGAGCGTCTGAGTCCTGACGTGGTGACGATGACCGCGGAGTCGAAGTATGCTGATCGCGCTGAAGGCGACAAATAGAAACAAGTTTAAAACGAACATAACAGTCGACAGTACACTTTGGCCGCGGAACGTCCAGGGATGCAGTTTGAGGATAATGCTGAGGATACCTGTATCCATGGAAATTGTGTACCTGCATGAGCTGATGAGAAGCTGCCATCAAGCTTTTGGGAACGCACCTACCATTGTGCCGAGAAATTCTTGATTGCAATAGACAGATTAGATTGATGTTCCTTCGGAATCTGTAGAGCGTCGTGTTCGGTGGTGTGACCGTTGGGCGCCATATTGTATGCTGTCGCGAAACCTCAATGCTTGTCACGAATCATCAATGCTACCATCTACGATAGAGAAGAAGAAATGCTTATTATAGTAACTAGTGAAACGAAAATTGGAACTACCTGATCTGCGATCGTCGTCTTTGTGACATCAGGCCGGACCCTGCCGAAAGAGCCGCCCGCGCTATTACTCGAAATCTAGCCCGAATTGTTTAGTGAAACTGGCTGACGTGAAAGCTTGCACACAGTCATTGCAGCACACAGGTGTAATGCACGCATGGAGTGTGTCATGAAGTATAGATGGATGCCGGTTTCCTAAAAAGTTTTGACTTTATTGTTCTTTGGAACGCGACAAAGCCAGTACAGGAAGATAGCGGCGGCGGAGTTGAAAGCGACGTATATCCAGAGAAGGCCAAAGTCTCTCCAGCGATTGTCCCAGCTGACATTGATTGTTTGGAGGAATTGATTGGTGCTGTTCATCTGGCAATAGTTGCACTCGCCTGTAGCTTGGGCGTCGCGAAGATAGCCACCATTTCGGGAGATGTAACGTTCCATAAACTTCCCGCAAGTTTGGCTTGGGGGTGCGTTAAAAGTTTGGAACTCTGTCTCTGCGCAGGATGCTGGCGCTTGTCCCAGAGTTGCTGACATGAAACTCGAGACGAGATAGGTAAATGGGTTGGCCTAATACCGTCAGCTAGGACAACAGAAGCACGAAGACGTTTCCGTTACTGACCCTATACATGAAGATCCAGAAACCGGGTAGATCACTTGGTCCAGACAAAATACCACAAAATGCGTACAACATGATTCCCATTAGCGTCGCAATGCCCCCAGCTACCTCCTCGTTTGGCGCTCCAGCGACCAACATGTGCGCAAAGCTACTTGTGAAGATGAATGTGGCCAGAATTATTAGGAGAGTGAGGAAACTTCGAATGTGAACAGAGTCCGTGACTTCGGCATTGCGATAGAACCCGGCTGGATAGAACCTATGTAAGTGTTAGTTCGTGTGACGCCGGTAAAGTACTTGTGGAAGCATGTACCAAACGATAAAACACAAAATTGCCATTAGGGCATTCCATGCCATTTCAATCACAATGTTGGACAATACAAAAGCTTGCCAAGCGTACGTCTTTGATTGTCTTTCGCGTGACTCGTAGAGGGTTCGCTGAGAGATCCACATGGGTAAGATCTGATATATCAATTGAATTGCCTGTTGAAAAGTTCAGTAGGATCTTAGTGTCATCGGGTCAAACAACTGACCACAAAGAGAAAGATGAACACCCCGAACATCTGGTTCTGCAGTCCTTGAATCGTATTTTTTCCATCCAAAAACGAACAGCCTATAAGGAGTGCGGAACCGACGGTTAGCAGTACTTTCGAGTATATGTAAGAGGGAGTTCTCCAGTATTGTTGGCCACATCGTAGAGCAACAGCCATCAGTTGGTCCTTGAAAGTTGCTGCGAACACGTGATGGGCTGCATCAGATTTATCCGTGACAGCCGAAGGGTGGTTGGCAAGATTTCGTAGGCGTACAAGCTCTGCTTGTACGTCGGCGTTTTCCGGACTACCCTTCCAGACGGTCGGCCAGTCGATTTCTGTACGTGCACCAGGTGCCGCGCCTATGGCTGACAGCATGTACTCAGCGGGGTTGGTACCTGGGGCGCATATGGGCGCCCCATTGCGAGCGAAGTAGTCCAAGAGCGTTTTTGAGTCGCGGCCGATATCGCCAAAATAGACTGTCCGACCTCCCTTTGCTAGTAAGAGGATACGATCGAATCGTTGGAATAACAGTGAGGACGGTTGGTGGACGGTACACAAAATAGCTTGACCATTGCGGGTAAGTTTTTCCATGAGATCGCAGATCGACCAAGAGGTTTGGCTATCAAGGCCAGAGGTTGGTTCATCCAGAAAGAGAAGCAGCTTAGGACGAGCCGCCAATTCTACTCCTATTGTTAAACGTTTACGTTCTGTGGGATGTTAGCCCAAGTTCCGAGAGAAGCCAACATGAAACTTACGTTCAACATTCAGACCTGAACCGGGGACTCCAACAATCGCGTCCGCATATAGCTCCATATCCAACAGCTGGATGACGTGGTCGACGTACGCAATCTTCTCTTGGCGACTGAAATTGGGAGGCTGCCTCAATAAAGCTGAGAACTCAAGAGCCTCGCGAACTGTAGAAGTGTCCAGATGGATGTCCTGTTGCATGGCGTAGCCTGTTTTGCGCTGAAATGATTCATCGCGTTCTCGCCCGTCTACGAGCATATTTCCATATATAACTCCCATGGTAGTCCGACTCGCGAGAACATCGAGCAATGTAGTTTTCCCTGCGCCAGAAACACCCTATGTTCATCAGCCGCTGCAAGACCCTTCGTATTCAGCCAATTTACCATAAGTGCAGTCAATGTTCCCGGCTTGATCCAGCCGTCCACAGAATCAAGGATCGTACGTGTCTCACCCTTGATATCGACTTCATAATTGACCCGCTCCCAGTGGAAGATTGAGACCTGTTTCTCCACCATGACCTCCTGATCGGTACTATTTCCGGACTTTTTGCCCAGATGAGTAGTGGCATTACCATTCTCTTCATCCGTAGTATGGTGTTTGCTCTTAGTCTTTATTTTTGACCTTCTCAAAACCAGTACTTCGCCCTTGGACCGTTCGGATGCGACGAGCTCGCTCATCACGAGGTGAGCTATGAAGAGAACGATTGTAATACCCAATATGACGGCATAGTTCGTCCATCTATCGCTGAACTCGTACTGAAACGCGGTCCGAACGTAAGCAGTGCCACTCACAGTATCCAAGCCTGGCGTCGAGCCTTGAACGGCACATGCTCGTTGATCTGCGGAAATATTTTCATATCCTGGTCCAGAAGGAATGAACGATGCACAACCGAACGTTCGACCTTGGAACTCGTTGGCCATAACGTTTTCAAAGGCATAAGATACTGGGTTGATCCATCTGAACCAGCTGGCCCACCTGCCTTTGTATTAGTGAGCCCTTATACATATCGTCCATAACTCTTACCCTCGCATATATGGAACAGGTATGACAAATCCGGTATACAGAATAAGCATCAACAGAATGAGAGCACTCGGCGCAAGTGCTTGGGCGATGGTTTTAGTCATCGATCCGAACAGTCGGAAGAACATACTCATCGATAACCCCACTGTGAATCCGACCAGGAGGAAGAAAAAGAATGGACCAGGTTCCCGGCGCAGGTTGGCCATAAAGTATAATGTGGTGTTCACAACGATTGAGTTCGTGACCTTGTATGGCAAATCCATGATCATAGCTGATAGAGCTTCAGCGCTAGGGTGATAAAGAGCGTAGCGTTTGTGTTTTTCCACGATGGTTCGTTTGGCGTAGAGAGTCATGATCTCCAGAATACTACTGAACGCGTTCAAGAGGATCTAAAATTGTTAATCGATCATGCCTCTATACCCGGATCCAATCTATAAGCTTTGTAGATAAGGAAAGATTACTCACCACCATGAACAGAAGTCCTCCGCGTTTGAAGAAGGATTCCGTAGTACCCGGTAAGTTGAAGAAGATGCTAGATATGAACAACGCCTCGATGAAGTTGATTAACAGCATACTCAATGTGATACTCGGATCATTCTTCAGCCTTCTTACGTCTCTCCACATGCAGAGCTTTGTTTGACTCCAAAAACTGAGGTTATACGGTGACTTTGCCCGTTGCCCTTTGTATTTCTCCAAGAGTCTCGATTGAGCGAACTGCTCATGACTGGGGCCTTTCAAAGGATTGGCCTGACCGTATGCCGCGATATCGGCTAACAGCTGCTGTCTTTCAGGACTCTCTTTCCAACGTCGAGCAAAGTCGTCCGCGTTTCGAGGCATAATTTCCTCAAAGCCCGCTCTGATCCGGCGCTCGGATGCCGATGTCATCGATGTGAGGAAATCCGGGGTCGTCTGGGATGCAGGGCAGTCGAAACCAAGTCGCTCGAAATAGCCACGTGCCTCGTTTGAAGGCCCAAAGTAGATCTGTTGACCTTCGTAAAGCACAGTGACCTTGTCAAAAGTCTACAATGGGTCAGCCAGCTCTGAAACATTGGAGAGATAAGTCCATTACCTCGTATGCAGCTTGTGGTGCTTGGTAGATGGCGACGCAAGTCGATGCGCCGAAAACGTCGCATTGTATACGGAGTGTTTTGCAAAACTCGACTGCGTTTGCAGAGTCAAGCCCACGCGTGGAGTTATCCCAACATTGTAAAGGTGCGAAACTCAACGCAGCCTCCGCAATAGTCACTCTCTTGCGCTCACCTCCACTGACACCGCGCACAAAGTCGTTCCCAACTCGTGTGTTGATTGTGTGCAATATTCCGAACATTGCCATCACAACCTGTGGACTGTGTTAATGAACGTTTGAAGTGGGGCATTTCTGCAGCTCACGTTTCGCAAATGTTCTGCATATTGCTCGCGGGTCACACCGCCAGGGACTGATTGGGGAGCTCGTGCAAGTGCAGCAAAATAGAGCGTGTCTCCAACACTCAATTGCGGATAGTGGGCGTCAACTTCGGCCGTGTATATCGCCTCTCCTCGGTATGCTGTGGCCATTTCTGCTGGTGGAATACCTTCATAATTCATGTATGAGTCTGAGCTGACTTGGAAACCGTGCGTCTCGCCTGCAATGGTCTTGAGGAGGGTCGAACAACCCGAACTTTGTATGATCAGTGATGTTCGGGTGTATAAGGAAAGGAGTATCTACCCTGGGGGTCCAAGAACACACAGTTGCTCTCCGGGTAGTAGCAGCCCATCCAAATCTTGGAGAATACCAATCTGCTCTGACCCTCGGCCGAAAAGAGCAGGTAGCTTCAAGAAGTTGTTGCCGACAGTTGATTGAAAGTCTGTTGGTGAACCTTTGCCCCACACGTTGAGACCTCTGAAAGCAACACCAGCTACGCGAGGCATGGCCTCGCCACTACTATAGCGCAGGTCGTAGAAAGATCTTGCCCAGTCTTTGGCTCGGAACGACTCGCTTGTGGGATCCAGTCGGCTGTCCAGATCAACAGCAAAAGGCGACCCAAATTGTTGCTGCCCCGAAAATTTACGGACAAGGTCATGGATTTCGCGATCTTGATGTGGCTGCTCTTCGAGATACTCTTTTTTGTCATACTCGGTGCTCGGGCTCGCACTCGACATGAAGACTGTTGATAGTGAAGGCGGCTCGCCATTCTGAGCGGTAGTTTCCGTACGTGCTATGGCAGCCGACATGTTTGCTGCGAGAGCCGAGTTACTCGCTCAAGATGAGGACTATAATGAGCGACTTATGGTCAGAAGTTCGATGTCGACGTAATTCTTCACGTCAGTATTAGTCTTCCCCTTTGTGCATGTTCATAGATTGAAGTGGTACCCGCCTGAATAGCTTTCTCGAAACGTCCCAACCAGGTATTGAAGAGCTGCGTACTGCTGGTGTCGTTAAGACAAATAGGCCATCACCGTAACTTTATGAAGGGCCTCCATTTCTCTACGGACATAAATCTCACCGCGAGCGCGCTGAGGGACCGGAGCTCCTTGTTGCCAAGATAAGATGCGCTCATCCGGGATATTAACGCACGAGACATTGTGGTGACCGACTACGTGCTGACAGCTGGGTGATTGGTCGGTCACGGTGCGCGCTTCTTGGAGTACTGTATGAGAAGTTGAGAAGCCCGGAACTCCATGCGTCGTGGGTTGGCACAGCGAGAATGTAACAGTGATCAACAAGACCTCAAGAGAAACATCTGAGTTCACTATTGACTATACAAAAAGGGTCTCTAGTTACCACTGACGTGCAATGGTGATTCCTCGTACGTCAGAGAAACCGAGCTGCTGCGTAGAGGACGATAGTCTAGTCTCCAACGGGAATAGCGTCCCGGACATTCGGACATTCAAATGTTGCAACTGGGCAGGAACCCGCGGACACCTGGGCATGCTGCGCTTCTCCATACGTGTTTACTTGGGTTTTGCAGAGACTGTAATGCCGTCGTCTGTTACAAGCAGTTATTACTGTGCGCATTGCCTGGTTCAGATCCGGACGCGCATTTACGCGTCAGCGTGAGCCAATCCCCGAACATCGCTGTACACGAGTCAGGAGCAGGGCAAGAACACCATCCTTACAGGGAGTGTACAGTTTTTCAAGATGAAACTTGCTGTATGTGCGTCTTGTCAAAGCTATGCCATGCGCTAACATGAGGATAATTCAGTGCCAAAGATGCAAGCACAAGAAGGTGGGTATCTACAAGATCCTCCCTCAGCGAGCCAGCTGCCATACAACCTCACACGCACACATGTGTCATTTCAGAGGACCCAAGGGATTCTGACAGGTTCAGATTAAATGTGATAAGGGCGAACCAATCTGTCACCAGTGTATCACGGCGAAAGCAGACTGTCATTACCTGGAACGTCGAAAAAGATTACGACTTGTACATCAAAAAGCTGCCGTTCATCAGTTGACCAACCGCTTGGAAGCACTCGAGAAGCAGCTTCATGTTGGCAACGAAAGAGTTTTGCCATCCTCATGCACACCGTCATATGACGCTAGGTCTAAAGCATCACCTTCAAGCGCCTCCATCCCTTCTCCAGAAGCATCCTTGATGGTAGCTGATGGTCAAGAATGTACGTCAAGCATCTTTGCTCCTCCCTTATTACGAGGATTTATCGACAGAAGACAGATGAGTCTTGTACAAAGAAAAGCGCACCATTCAGTCTGACATTCCATAGCATGGATATATCAGCTTGCAACGCACACAAAACGCAACTTCGAGAATCAAGCCTCGCCGGTAGCCACGCCAACGCCACGGATTGACAACGCAATGTCTTCACTAAACGATGCGCTGGAGGATCTTGGGGAGCTTCGGGTACGCAAAAGTACCGCCGACGTCGACTTGAACCTCTCCCTAGCAGAGGCTAGGGCATGCATGGAATCATTCATATATCTGATGCAGGTCATGGTGATACCGGATGTGTTCGCTCTGACGATTGACGTCAAGCTCCTGATGACGCTTCCTGACATTATTGACTCACCATACGTCAGCATCGAACCAGGCGTACGAGTAATGTACTACACCGCGTTATACTACGGCCTCCAGCACAGACATGGTCCCGGCGATACCGTGACGGGCAAAGCATATATGAAAGTTCTCGACAGTATACCCGCATGGCTAGATGCCTCGACTGATAGCATGTTGGATGGACACACGGCAGCTTTAACAACTTGGACTTGCATGAATAATCATGACTACCAGCTGTCATGGAAATTCCATTGCAAATCTTGTCAATTCCTCAAAAATAAAGGTATCGATGAGCTTGATACTGTACCAGCGAAGACATCCGATGAAGAAGACCGCAGAGATGGGCTGCGCTTCCTGTACTGGCACGTGTTATCAACTGATTCATTATTTCGCCTGTTCTATGGAAAACCTACGGTTGTAAGTTATGACCCAACATGCTGTTGCAGGATGTTAGGGACCTCCAAAGCCAATCCTCAGATTCCCAAAGTAGCTTTCTTCAAGCTCCACACGTGATAACACCCGGTTTAGATGGCCTGCTAACGTCGACTTAGTTGCGATGGTCGCCGAACAAAGTGAGACCACCAGCATTACTACGTGCTGGCAATTTGCATCCTTCTAGGTGGACAATCACGATTGCTGTCGTCTGGGTCCGATACACACATTTGACCGCTGAAACGATCAACTGGATAGACAACAACGCTCCGCACAAGGATATTGATGCATTGGTTCACAAAGTTGACGCATTGTGCTCTAAGCTCGAAGAGATCATGGAAGAGTGGGGCCTAGAACAGATTGTAAACGCTCCGGACACAGCAGATGATTTCCGTTGCTTGGTCGCAGACCATATCAGTGAGTTACTTGCCAAAGACTCCATAGGCTTCTGAACAAAACTGATAGCATCACGCTAAATTGACAGTGAACATCAACGCCGTCATTATTGGTATGCAGCGAATAATCATGAAGGAGCAGCCTGGACGTACCGTGGACGCTATCACAGTTCGTGCCGCCCGAAAAGTCATTCGTATCGTCCTGGAATTCAATACAAATCCAAACCTTACCTCCAGGACGCAAACAATATTTGATCAGTATGTCTACACGTATAGCCACTACTCCGAACCTACCTTGGCCTGAAGGCAGAGACGAGATATTGACTATGCTAGTTTTATCACCTTCTATCCATTTACCGCGGCCTTCTCCTTGTACGAACACATCCTAGCCTGTACCGAGCCGGACGACTGTGAGGACGACATAAAGGTCTTGGAGGCTGTGGGAGCCGCCATGTCAGAGGCTTGCAGACGCCGATCAAATCTTGTACCATTCTCGAGGACGATCAATGCGCTGAATAAAGTCTCGCGAACCCTTCAAGACGAAAGACGTAAAGACCGATCCACGGATGATCAGGGAAGAAGCCACCGGAGTCCTTCTGTCAGTATGACTTTGCCACTAACCACTTTTGACACCTTTCAGAATCTCATGGCAAGCGAACTTCCTGACTTTGACGCTTCTGCATTTTCATCAGTTCCTGATCTGAACATGAATCTTGACGGCGATTTCCACCCGCACGGCTTTGTTAGGGCTTTAGAGAATGACTTCATAGGCCGGAACTGGCGTGGTGACTGGTGGGACCTAGGAGGCAGTGCTGGGAGCGGGCTAGACATGATGCCAGAGAAGTAGGTTAACGTTATCTGGATACTGCCAAACATATGCTAATAACATCTTAGTGGAGAGCTTCAACCGTCGCAATACAATTTACCTGGCCTTGCCGACCCCTGAGGCCAGTGTAGGTGCCAAGAATACAAGCTCCTTCGTAGGTGGCTCCTAGAAAACCCTCGCAGCATCCAGATAGATCTATCCAGTCGCAGCGACCGACAGCGCATCAACGCGTCGAGGTAGACAGCACTCGCCGTTGTGAAGTTTGAGACAACAAGTTCAAGCAGGAGGAGACATGTAAGCCTCAAGAAACTGGGAGTGCACAATCCTCCACCACTTGATGTTCCAGGACCATCATATTCTGTAATGACAAGAAAAGATTCGCCTCCACCAGGTATCTTGAGTGGTGCGAAATCACGGCAGTATTGATCGCAGATTCACGTTCGCGGACCGCGGAAGTTGTCTTGACCATGGCATGCATGTTCTAAATTCTGACGGCAGACGTTTGAGAGGCAGGAAAAAGGCAGCCTTGCCCAAGAAAGGAAACAAGTCCATATTGCAAGTACATGTGCTGATGGCTTCGGAAAGGTTAATCTACCTGCGGGCTGTTGCCAAATGACGGGGTAGAGTTCCTTGAACCGGGGACGCCAAAGAACATAACTCTGGTTTCTCGAGTAATCCTTCGTTTGCAGCCTTGGTCAGCGGTTGATGTCCCTATAACCTGCTTCGTCAATGTAGATCTAGTGTTCCAGGCTCCCCACTCAGACATCAACGGGGCAACGTGTAAACTTCCGGATCCTATCGCAAGTTCTATCTGCTTTCCTCGTTATGAGAAACAAAGCCACAGCGTCAACGCGTTCGGGATTCAATGTGTTGGTGTTGCTTTCTTCTGCGCTTGAGCCCCCACACGTGTGCATCCTATCGATTAGCAATGAGGCGCCTGGCGCACCTCTGCAACTACCGTGCCATCGTGTCAGTGTGCACACACTACGAGCCGTATCTGCACGCCACAGCCGAGATATTGCAACGTGCCGATGCTAGCCAATCGATAGAACATGCAGTGGACTGCCCAACATGTGCCGTGACGTCGGCTTCCCAAACCTTGCATTCCGCGTCAGCGCCAGCGCCAGCGCCAGCTTCCGCCACGATGATAATTTGCATGCGATCAAAAACCTAGATATGTCAGGAGAGTAATCCAAGATGAGTAAATCGCGTCATCCGGGAATCCCGTGTGTACACCTGGGACAGCACAAGGGTCCAAACACCCAGGCTATCGTTATTTCGCGTGCGGGAACCACGGATACGCGGGTGAAGGATCTGGTATTGATTGGGATGCCGAGGGCTTGGGAGCTCGTGTTTTCGCTTGTTTGGCAGCCGCGTCGTGTTGAAGATGTAGCGACTACCATATTGAGGAAGCCTTGATGTTTGCGAGTGCATGCAGGCAAATCCACTGCATGAGAGCGCGCGTAAATGACTCAAAGACACCTCTTCTCGTTTTTACCGTCAGACAAATCCGCAATACCAGATTGAGATCCTACAAACTATGGAGTATCATACGTACACACAGTGTAATCCACTTGTCGCATAGAGCATGTCACTCGAAATCTCCAATCCACAACATGACCCGTGAAACATCCCTCATCAGCAATCCCATCCCTGTTCCCCCCCACCCATCACCTCGTCATAATCACGCAAGCGGAAACCAAAATCGTTCCCAAGCCCACACTCACACACCAAGGCTCCAATCAAACAACAGTTCCCAAAGTTTCAAGCCCGATCGCAATCTCCCCCTTCTGCGCGCCGTCGTGTTCTGAAACAAATCTGCTCCCAGCGCCTTCCGCAGCCCAACGATGCTAAAAAGGGGAAGGGCCGATTGTTACCCGCGAGATCAACAGCGTCGCGGTATACAACACGACGCTAGCTAGAGGAGCTGGAAAACTGTTACTGCGGTGATGAATTGAGTGGGTTATTGAATTATATTGATGATCTTCGATGTTGTAACTATGATTTGTATACCTAAGATCTCTGCAGATAGAGAGAAAGGACAGTGTGACATTGACTGAGACTGTGTTGGTTGCTGTAAAGGCCATTTGCCTACTCCAGTCTACGTAGTGAACCATGGTCTTCACATCTTATAATCTACATAATAATTTTGTCTGTCTCCTTTCCATTAAAACAAACCCATACACTAAAACTCGACTGTTCATCCCGCGCGCGGAACGCCGCGATGATAATCCCATGCACCAAGCTCTACAGTACTATGCATAGAGTTAGGCACTCACACCGACATAGCGTAAAAGACCACTACTACTATCCGTCCCTATTCTTGCCAAGTACCATACCATACTAAATAATTAGGAAACTTCCACACTTCACTGCTATTGCCAAATGCCAGGCTCCCATCTTGCGATCTAAACGGACGGAAATTACATCAGATCGGAATGCCCGCACGCAACCTCCCCCGCCCCCTTTCCCCAATCTTCAGCCTTACATTCGCCTTAGGCACCCACCCAACCAACCAAGGCACATACATTCCTTTTCCCCGCAAGCCCCCCTGTCGCACATCATCATTCGCACCTTGGCACTAACCCCCCCAAAAGAGTATGCAAAAGGCAATGATGGTGGTCAGCAATATTGCTAACAGGCTGGGGAGGGGAAAAAATGTCGTGTAACTTTCGTGTCCAGGGGGGTGTTTTGTTCAATCACAATGAACAGAAAACGCCTATGAAGCTTAATCGCGCGACGTGCTTTGAACACGAGTAGGCTACAAAAACTACAGCTTTTTCTTTCTTTCTCGCACATGCATGCATTCACTATAGAACATCATGGCTATAGGTCCGGTCCGATGAAACTGAACGGCGCCGAACAACACATGCTCGCCATGCACTTAACGGAGAGAAAAATTCGTAACTCGTCGTGTTGTATCATGTTTTATTTAGCAGATGGAGCCTTTTCAGGGCTTTCTGACACGAGATTCGAGAAGAGGCCAAGGCGCCTCGTACTCGGAAAATTACGCATCAAGTTGCCCCCGTCACCATGCAACGACAATGCAAGTACCATGTCAATAGCCTTTTCTCGATATCCCAATTCATGTGTCTGCTAATGCAAATGTAACCTCCATCCTCATGACCTATGTCGTCGTTACAAAACAAGATTTCGCAGCCCAGAAAAATTCCCATTGACTTTGTCTATAACGCCGATTATGATGTTTGCGCACTTTACTTTGTGTCGCTTTTCGAGATGAGATAAAAGAAATGGTAGTAGCGTTTTTGGCTAGGCGCAACAGCGTCGACCAGTGCCAAAATGACTAGTGGTAGGAGCACACATTATGCATTGCAGAACCCCAGACACGACAATCGGTGCCTGAATGTAGATGCTACCCAAAATTCCAAAAACCCCCAAAATTTGCGCATGTCCAATTGGATCACATGATAACGCTCAAAACTCCAATGCAGTGGTTTCCAGCTCGAGGGACCGGGCCGGCGAGGAAAGGGGGGTTCTACCCGTGGTAACGCTACGAAAGTAGAACAAAGGCGTGGGAAGGGAGGGCCCAACGCGACGGCTCGCGACGCGTGCGCGATTACCAAGCCAGGAACGTGTCGGAAATCGTGACGTTGTAGAAGCTGGCATGATCTAATGCAAGGGCTTTAGACTTGTTCGACAAAGGCCGACTTTCGCGAGTCGCCAGATGTTCTCCGCTTCTTCTGGAGCTTCTTTGATTGTCTCCTTTCGGCTAGCTCCACTTCCTCTGGTGTTGGCGGCTGGAAGGTGCCTGGTTTCAGGACTTGGAAACCCGAGTTCACGCTACGGAGGACCTGGGACTCGCGCTGCTGGTTCTGGTCGGTGTTGACCTCGTATGGTACTTCATCATACGAGTATTGATGTTGTGGGCCACGGGGCTCGTATGTATCGGGGTAGTATGGAGCGTTGGGGGCGTACGACTCGGTCAGAGGCATCGCTTGTCTGACTTGGTTCGTTGCGTGGTCATCAGCGTATCCCGATGACGAGGCCGCTCCTACTTCTTCGTGATGGTTGGCACTAAGGTATGGAGGAGAGGGTGTCTTTTGGGGATTGAAATAGTTGACACCATTGATCGTAGAGACATGGTTGTCCGCAATGCTGGCCCACTCTCCACTATGATCGGGTTTGCGAACCCTGGGGGTAAGCTGACCAGTCTCGGCAACGTGGGACATGCGATGGCTTTGGAGCAGGTCGAGATCGGTTCGGGGGTCGATGGGGGACTGATTGGCTGCGTCTCTGATGTAGGCAGTCTCGTATGTGCGAGCGTCTTGGATTGCCATGTAGTCGGATTCGTCACTGGTGCGGCGGCTCGTCTGCGATGTCGAGCCAGATGGTCCGGTTTGTCCGTTGCGAGCTTGGTTTTGTTAGTTTGACCACTTAAAATGGAAGAAAGCAACCTACGAGAAGGAGGTCCAGACATTTGAGCAGATCGCGATCCTTCAAGGTTCTGGAGAGCTGCTGAGTTGCGAAGAACGTAGTTGTTGCAGTTGGAGCACTTTGGTGTTGCGTTGCTGGCAGATCCGCGGCCGGGGGAAGAAGCACGGGAATGATAGCTGGGGAGATGTTCTGCGGAGACTGCGCGATCAAACGAGCTGGGTGCACGGGAGCTGTCGCGGGAGCTGAGCAACGCTGACTTGGGGAGTTCGAGCTGCGAGCTATTGATGACCGAGTTTCTGCTGCTACCGACAGGCGTGTTGGACCTGGAGATGTAAACACCCTCGATTTCGATACCGCTCTGGATCGCGCGAATGCCAAAAGGCACTTCATCCTTGGTCTCGGTTGTTACTTGGGTCACGGGCTGCGCTTCGAGCATCTCGGGGGTTTGCGCTTGCTTGCCCTTGTCCACTTTGCTGTACTTGCGAAGCCTGTAGCGGTTGTAGGCAACTTTCATGAAACCTAGGATAATGGTGACGAACTGCACAAATTAGCAATGCTTTAGCGATAAACGACTAGATGATGCGTACAATTCCAGCTGCAAGTACCTGGTTTGGGGTTAGCAATTGCCATTTTCGAGTCATGGCTGCGCACTCACAAAAGTCATCTTCTGCCATAATGCCCATGAGTTGAAGAACTCATTGCCACCTGAACTGCCGAAACCCATGTTGGCGAAGGAGGTGGATTAAGGTTGGAGGTTGGAGGTTGGAGGTAAGAATAACGGGTATGGTCCTGGCGAACAGAAAGTCCCACCTCAGGCAAGTGCAAGAGTACGTGGCACCTGGCGTGGTAGGTACGACGTCAGGGATGCTTGAAGAAGGGAGGTGCTACGGGGAGAGGGGCGCCCAGTTGTCGAGTGCAAGATAAGATCGGCAGTAGTCCGCGGCGAGGTGGTAGTTTGTGTCTGAAGAAATATATTAAATGTTCTTCACGTGCAATCTGTAGTGGTGGTGTCGGGTGGTGTTCCACGGTCGTTATCCTGCAAATCCCGTGACGATGACCGAAATGCAGCAATATGGTGGATTGGGAGAAGCGAGTGTGAGGATTCAGATGCAGGCAACGCTTTCAGGCCACAAGAGGGAATGGCACTTGGGTTTTGAATCGAGGCGTGGGCGGCTGCGGGCGTGGTGGAAACGAGTGTGGAACGTTGAGCTGGCGAGCGAGGGAACGGGTGTCACCAGTGAATCAGACCGTCGATAACAGGAGAGTTGCTGCCAAGAAGGCACTTGTCACCTCGTGCTCCGCTGTGGCTGATGGGACGCTGCTCTGGCTGGGACTTGCTAGGACTTGCTGGACTGCTGGGCCGTGCTGGGACGTGCTGGGACGTGCTGGGACTTTGGTGAGGGACGGGTCAGGGCATGGCACAGCGAGCGCGAGTCGGCATGGGAGAGGGAAATATTATATTGGGAGAGCCGCCCGAGGAAACCACGGCATCTCGGTTTCGAGGAGCAAGACCTTGTCTTCCCTGCACCCAAGAGAGTCCTACACATGCCATGCCTGCTGGGGTCCCGCTTGCCTGCCAGGCGCCACGCTGAAGAGAGCATGGCCGCCTGTGGCCGGTGCCAGGGGGCGGGCAGGGTGCAGGCACTTGTGACGCGGGCAGGCGGCAGAACAGTGCGCCCGAAATAGCAAGCGACGATGCGCGAGTGTTTGGAATGGCGACCGTCTTTGCAGATCGGCGCGCGGCGTGTGTCAATACGAGCCGGAGTTGCAGCATCGACGGCAGCGTGGCTGGCCAGCAATGTTGAGTGGCATGTACTATAGTAGAGTAGTCGAGTGGTAGAGTGGTAGAGTGCTCGAGTTGGCTGGGGTTGGGGCCGGTGGTGGTTGCAGGACCTGTGCGGCGAGACAGCCTCGTGATGCCGTGCAACACACCGACCTACACAGCACCAACCGGCCCTAGTGGGCAGCGAGCACACATTCAGTCGTCGCTGGATCTTCCCCCCCCCAAAAAAATGGAGAGACGCCGGCTTCATTTCAGACTTGACACTCGCAGTCGAATTGGATACGAGCCGGCCGCTGGGACTTGAGGGTACTCTAGGCTTGCTGGCCGGATACCGTGTACGGGCCAACCACAGGGCGCAACGCTCGCCTGGCTGCCTCGGCAGGGGGCTGTAGTCAGCAACCCTGGAATATGCAAGAGCCGCTGCGCCAATCCATCGCCATCCACGACATCATCATCATCATCATCATCATCAACATCATCAACATCATCGTTACCATCGTTGTGTGAGGGGGCCTGTCTGACATCTGCGAGCGCGTCCAGACGTCGTCGTGCCGCCGCAGTGCTGCCAGCCGCGAGACGCCCGTGATCCTTCGCGGGGCTAACGCTAGAGCTTTGGCACGCACGCCTTGCACCCACACATCCCCAGCATCATGAAAAATCTGCGGCCTTCCCCCCAGCACCTCACCCGCCCGTCTCTCCAGTAGCTCTTCCGCTACGCGCAGTTTCATCACTGCATCCCAGACATGACGCAAGCTGGGCTGCCTAGGACCTGTCCCCAATCCTGCATCAGCCACAGCTTGCAGCTGTTCGTTCAACAAGCAGGCATCTCATCTCCCATGCACCACGTGTGGGACCCTCTGCATCCACATGGAACCTGCGCCGTCGCCGCCGTCTGCTGTCCGTTCAGAGACTGTTCCAACTTTCCCCATCCTTGCCCAAGACACTAAGGCAGCAAATGGCCGTGTCTGACTTCACATTTTGGCTTCTCGTCGCCCACTCCCATCGACATCGCCTTTGCACGCCGCAGGCTCCACCATGATGGAAGCCCAGCTTGCGCCCTGCTACGGCTTACCATGGGGCGGGGCGTGACCTTGTGCAGTTACGGCTCGACAGCTCGACAGCGGCGCAGAGCACTGCATGGGCCAGCGATATTGAGACCACCATGCACAGCAGCTCTGTGTAACCGCAGCCCCCAGCACACACCGCTTCACTGCATCCAGCCGCGGCACTGGCCATGGTACCGGTATTTTCAGACAATGTGATCAGGCATTTGCAGACCCGCAGTTCCAACTTTAGCAGTGTCGTCTTTATCGATTGGACACGTCAGGATGATCGCCTTTACGATTCGACATATCGACTGAAAGGCGACCTGCAGCTGTTAGAGCCCCCGCGGGACCGGACTAAACAACGTGTGGGCCTTCTGGCCAGTCTTTCGTCTCTCAGGCTTGCAGACCGCTGCACACGCTCGTCTGTGACGGCTTCACCATGTTAGCTTGGTGTTGGGTTCTTCCTTGAGCTGTTGATTCTGAACCTGACTGGTGCGTGCATTCAAGCAGGTCAATATTGACTCAACTCTAGGCGCTCGTATCTGCATGTCAGTTTTCTAGTGCTGGCGCAGAAGGTTTTTAGGTGATCCATCGTCTTGCTTAAGGAACGCCATTCAGTTGCTGAAAGTTGTTATGATCGTGATGCTCTTAGACACCCGTCTTTACAATCTTTCTATCGACACTATTGAGGTTGTTTCACCATGCAAACTATCATACGGTGCAATTCTCTAGTGCCACGATGTATTGCAAACTCTGCTGAAGACGTCATAATGCATTTCTCACAGCCTCGCCTAGACATTATTCAATAGCGCAAGGCAGATGTAAGACAGTAGTTCAATGTCATCTAAAGTCAGGTATTAGCTCAACATGTCATCCGATCAACCTACATCTCACGCACGACGTGTTTTAAACACTTCCAGCGGAATGGTGACCAAGACGTCACATTTATCTATTCGGCTCGGTCAATGGCAGTGTGAGACGAGGCTCACACTTGGGGATGTACAGACGAATCACGTTCCGGTGCCTGAATGCTTACTGCGCCATCATGCTGTCAGATGTTGCCTCGCAGACGCATACATATTCTGTGTGCTGACCTGTCAGAATCTCGCTGTGCCACATTGTGCCTCGTGTTTACGATATACAAAGTACGGCATGTGTTAGACTGCAGGCTGCAATTTTCGAGGTCTGCTGAAAACTGCAAATTCAGCCTACGGATATGGGTCACGGATTCCTCGTGGTCTGCTCGTATCTCGAGATCTAGAGTCCAGGGTTTCCCCCCCCTCCCCCCCCCCCCATGTCGTGCATGACTGTGCAGGTAGGCGCGCGGATGGCCTATTGTAGATTTATGAGGTGGCATTATGACATGGATTAAATGTGGTAGATGTGGAGTTTGTATGCATCTTTTCAAGTCTCGATTGATCGATCGTCAGGTGCTGCAGCGACACTTTAAGCCAAAGGCACATCAGGCCATGGACAGTGTCGTGCCCTCATGCTCGAGCGCAATCACGCAAACTCGAGGCTATCCGAAACAATCCTATTGGATGACCTCAACAGAAACTCGACTCGCTGGGCCTTCTATAAACATGTGTCAAGGGCCATGTCGCAACACGATTCTGGGGCTGCACCACGCCCCTCACCAGTTTAGCATCACAAACTTGGCATCTGACAGGTGACATGTTGGACCTGGAGTTTGGCGCGCAAAACCAACAACCACTACCAGTACTCTGAGGCGACGGTATGAGGCGCCGAAGGTGTGTTTGGTCGCGATCATTGACCCCAGGCCCAGAGGTTCGATCAAGCTGTTTTTAGGCGATGGTGGTGGTGAGCTGAGGCGCACAGTCCGCCGCCCCCCATCTGGTACCTGAAGGCTGCCGATTCCATCTCCGTCTCATGCAGGGACCGATGGTATCTCTGTTTGATCGCCCCCCCGAGCGCACCAGCATCCGCACAGCTTCAAAGTCTGGCTACACCGGGAATAAAGTTCATATGAAACGCAGCATCGAGTAGGAATGTGGTTTGCTCCCGGTATGACGTCTCCCGCTCCCGCCGGGCCCAACACAGCCTCGCGAGGGACGGAAGGCGTCAGGGCCGAGCCCAACCCCACGTCCGATTGGCCGGCAGCAAGTGGTGAGATCAGACCCCAGATTCCAGTCGCTCTTTAACCTCTGCATCCATCGCACCCTTCACCGCTGAAACACCCCACTCTGACACTGGTACCGCCCTGTTCCGTCCCCCTAGTCTATATTCGCAAATGCCTATTCGCAATCCATTCCGCCGCGCGGGTGTGCCTGAGCAGATTGACGAGGTGCAGCGGAGCACGCCGGAGAATGGCTTCAAGGACACGACTGTCTCGGGCGCAAAGCCCCTGCAGCTCAAGGACCCCGCAGAGTACAAACTGAGTGGTGAGACTCCTCGAGCGCGTGCCCCAGGAGTGCATATCCAGATGCATCGCCGCGGGGCTGCATCGGATGGTTCGGCGCTTACTGTGATGAACAGACATCAACGATAGTGGCGTGTACCTGCCTGTAAGATCTCTCCCATGCTTGCAGCGATCCAAGCGCATTGCTGTCTCGTCCATGTGAACTGCGTTGACTCTTGCGCCAGCCATCCCCCCAGCAGGAGAAGCCCACCTTCTGGCATTCCAAGTCCAATGTCTCAACTACTTCGTCCAACCACCGTACTCTCCTCAGCGAGAATGAGCCCTTTAGCATCTCCCGCGAGAGCTTCGACTCGTACAGGCGATCATTTGTACGCCAATCCAGAGTACCTTGGAATCTACCCCGCTCACACATCTAGGACATATCCGCCCGCTCGCCAATAACAGACTGTATCAGTGAGACATATCCGCGTCAATCGCTCGACGCACGCCGCTCAGTAGACACCCGCCGATCCCTCGATGTTCGCCGCTCGCGCGCCACGCCCCGATCGTCCATGCAACAGGGTCGCCCGGATAGCCGGGACCAAGTGCCAGAGGAGAACTTTGAGGATGTTGGGTTGAACGACGAGCCGAAGCCACAGCCCAAGAAGCGCGGTCTCTTTTCACGATTTGGCGATAACAATCATGCGGGCGAGGAGACGAAGGAGCGACCGACGTCTGGCCATCATTTCTCGTTGACGGGGCGCAAGAGGGCGGAGAGCGGGGCGGGCTCGGAACTCAAGCCCATGCCGAGGCCTTCGATTGAGGTCCCTGTTGATTCGCGGTGAGCGTTGGAAATGTATGATTGATATGACGAGATGAGATGAGAAGAGAAGAGGAACATGAAGCCTGCAATTGGCTTTAAAGATATTGACACGATCTTGAAAGAATGCTATCAGGCATCACGGGCGTTTTCGGGAATCCTGGGAATAATGCATGGTCCCAACAATGAAAGTTATTGGGATCTTGGGAGGGGATCCTTGGGGTTACATTGCACCACAACACACACAATCGCTACGAACAAACCGGTAGAGTTGGGCATTGGATAGTTGTTCCTTTGTCTCTTTTTCTTTATATCATTTGTTGTCAAATATCAGATATCACATATCGTATAATTTTTCTTAGACTTGTGTTATGCTTAAAGCACTTCCTACAACGGTAATCGTTGTATCAAGCATTGTCAATACAGAACCAATTTTTTTTGCATTACTTGTATCATCCTTCTTTTCTCTTTTGGTACGAATACCTATGGATAGCTGGCCTGCTTCCATTCAACACACACATGCACAAACTCACAAACTTGAACCAATTCACCTTTCTTTTTTTTGAAAAAATAAAGTAAAATGAGCAGCTTCTCTCATATTCAGCAACGACTGTTAGAGTTTCTTTGTTCAACACTGCCCGACCCTAGATCGTGGAAACCATTGATCGTCTTAATTCGTGGGGGGGGGAATACCCGGCCATCTCGGTCGGCTCTTGCAGCATTCTGTCCGAGATCTCGCCGCGGCCGACGCCGTGGTGGGACGCGGGGAGGTGACGTCATTTTCGGATTGGGGGAATGAGCAATTGAAGGGGGGAAGGGGGAGGGTTTAGGATGTATGGTGGGTTTTATATGAGTTGGCAAGGTTTGATGTACAAAGATAATAGTCCAGGATTATGAGTGTGGAGTATTGGGTATTGGGTTGGGCGTGGCATGGTGAAGTTTATGACTGAAGGGTTGGATGTGAAGGGTTGAAGTTTTGGGGATTTGAGTTCAGAGTTATTGAGAGTGGTTCGATGGGTGGGGGGGCTTAGAGTTTGGATGGGTGCATGGAGGTGGGTTATTGGGTTGATGGCTGGGGAGTTGGTGTGGTGCTGGTGTTGTATCGTATTGATAGGAGGAGAATGGGTCATTACAGTCTTGTATAATCTATTCTATTATTCATCTACGAAATCCAAGAGAATATGGTATGGCACAGGCGGTATCTGCTGCATCGCTACTTGAAATGCTCTGCTGCCTTGAGGCTGTAATGATTGGATGCGAGCTCGGGAACGAGGCGCTTGAATTAAGAGGTTTAGCGCGAATTGGTTCTGGACGTTCCTGCTTTGCGCGTCTTCCAACGTCGGCTGTTGGTGTCTGCTCATCACCCGGGGAATTTTTTTTTGGTGATAGCAGTCTACATTGTTCAGTGATTCGACCACATCGCCATACAGGGAACCTTCGCTCTCAGTCACCGGCGGTGTGCCAAGTGCTGGCGCGTCATTGCTTCACATCATGTCCAGCCCCGTCGGCTCAGCATATCCATTCTCTCAGGCAACAAGAGAAGGAATCATGATTCAGGTGTCAATCAAAAAATATGTGGTAGTGTGATTTTTGAGTATTGGAAGGATTCCATCGCATGAACTGTTGCCTATCCTGCCCTCGCCGCACGCTACGCGCGCGTCATCCCATCGAAGCGATTCGTTCCCAAGTAACGGAAAGGTACCAATCCGGTCTGTCAGGCAATGAGGTATCATTAGAGAATGTGGCTATGTAAGATAAGGATGCTCAGCCTGAGAAGATGTCGGTATTGCACCACAGTTTGCGGCGTGGTGAGAGGGCGTGGGTAATTGCAGGTGAAGGCGAGCCCGTTTGCTTCTGCGTGAGAGATCAAAACATGCAAGCTTTCCTCTGTTTCTGCAAGAACTTGTTCAGCTTGGCTTCTTTCCTCTCAAATCCCTTTCTAGTGCTTTGACTACACTACTTTTGCTGCACTCGCAGCCTATCGCATTACCGCTTCGCGAACCTTACAATTTGTTCAACTCTGGACGCTCATAGACACCACTTTTGCCGAATCCAAAGTTCGTCATCCACATCAAGGACTCTCGTAGGAGCACCCCCTGTAGCATCAGCGTATGCTGACCAAACTCACAGACGACACGGGAGAAAGCGTTGAAGGACGATGGCTCCTTCGGCGGGCGCGATCGCGTACATCTACCACCATGTGGTTCTTCCCCCGAAGCTACCACAAGAAGATGATCACGACCCGGCGCACGAGCGGGAGTTGATTGAACTTGTCAAGCACGCTCTGCTTGACCTGAAGAATAATGTAGTGGCCAAGCAACAAGCAACAGTCCAGTCCGCCATCGCGACCATCGAAAACCTTCTACATGGCCGTGATGTCTTCGGGCACATCAGCGCGGTCGCATTGGAATCTCTCTTATCCCAATGCGCGCGTGGTAATCTCGAAGGCATGATCCCGCTCGAAGTCAAGGAGCAGAATGCGGTGGGTCTAAGTATACCATAGACGCAGACCATGCACTAATTGCAGTTCCACGACCATAGGGCGTCCTAGTGAGCCGATGTACTGACGGAGTCGTTTTCGATTTCTTCGAGCTGTCCCCTACCAACGCATCAGCAATGCAAGCAGGGCGACTCATACGTTCGTTCCCAGGATACGCTTCGCGGATTTCGAAAGATAAGCTGGCCGAGCCCACTTTTTGTAAGACACTTGCAAGTACGATTGCTACAATGACCACACAGGCGGCGCCGAATGTTCGCCCCCAGGTGCGCAAGAACAACGTAAAGGAAACAGAAAGCCGGGACACCAATGTTCCGGTCTTAATAACAGAATTCGTCATGAGTTTTGTCACTGCGCATGGCCAGACGACGGAAGTCGAGCACATCTCCAAACACACGCGCGAAGATGTATTATGGAGCAATTGCTTGCATCCATGGAGAAGATCTCCTCTTTGGCTACTTCTTCGTGTGACACTACAGCTCTTCTTCACCCGCAAGCACGCTCTCACTCTTACGAAAAATGACGGCGACCTTTACAAGGTCTTTATGGTATTCATGCTTACACGAGTGCTCGACTTGGTATGTTCAACAATCAAGGGCTATACTCCAGTTTGTAATGATATCGACTGAATCAATCGCAGGTTATGAACAGTTCAAACGATCTCGACAGCGAAATTGTACACATTACATCTGCAAAGCTACACCGCCGATTGCGCAAGCTCGAACTATCGAAGCAAACATCGAGTCTTCGACCAGAGTGGGCGGACAAAATCACGAATAACATCATCAGCGCTCATAGTGTCATTGAAAAGTCGTGGCTGGACCTCACCGCCGAGCCTCACGCGAACATCGATACGGCCATTTTGAAACGCCTGCGACCTGAAGATGACCTCGACATGACTCTACCTGTTTTGGATGCTTTTCTTTCTGAAGCTGCTGGTCGAAAACGCGCCGTAGCAACTGCCGAGTTCACGCCTTCCTCAACTTATCCGCAATTTGAAGCTTCTCAGCTCCCAAATGCATCTTTTGGCACGGGTGATCATAAGATCTACTGTCTCGCGGCATTGGAAGTTTGGGTCCAAAAACATCTACATACATGGACTCAGCAGCATATCCAGGATACGGAATCTTGTGGCAAGCTTCGTCAATTGACGGAAGCCTACCACTCGAACGCCTGCGTTGTATATGCTGAAAAGCCCATCAGCATGTCGGTCATGTATCTCACAATTTTGGAGCTGTGGGTTGCCTGCGATACATCTGCATGCTCCATCCATCCTTTGCTACTGGAATTTGATCCAGAACTTGATCTGGTCGAACTACAGTGTCTCACTCTCCCTTTGAAAAGCCACCTAGAGCGCCTGCATGGTGTCGAGGTCCACGTTTCATCTAGACGAACTGCAGCGAAGAAGTCTCAGCCGTCACTATACCGGAATTTTGGGAACCCTTCGTCATTCGCTGTCAGGTATTTCGATGGTGATGACCAGCAACAGGCTACACTGGCTCGCATTGAGAGTGAAGCGACTCAAAAGCGAAATGAGAAGCGTCAGGAGCTGGCCAAGTTGAAGACTCAATATAAGAGCCTTATGGACGCATACAATACTGGAGTCTGCGAGAACGAGACGTATGTTTACAACCGCCGATTTGGGTACACATCCACACGACATGCAAGGTATTGCTCACGATGTGCTCGGAAGACCAAGGCAGATGGACTTAACATTCAGATCTACGAATGGCCAGTCTCGTCTGTGCTGGCAGTCGCCAAAGCCACCATATTCGAACTGCAAATTCCGCGAGCTTTCGCTGATTGGCGAGATATTTCTGCGTACATCATCACCACTGTCCTTGGTTTCAAGGTCAAGAATCCTTCGAGACCGGACTATACCTTCACTCTCAACATGCATAATGGACTGTCTAGCCTACTTTCAGCACAGTATCATGAGCGTCGCATCATTCCGCTCTCGACCATCAAACCGCACACTGTCACTCACCGGAAGCGAAAGAACGCTGTGCATCTGCTGAAAGATCATGATGTGTGCCTAAGCAACGCACTGCAATTTGAGCTTCATGACAAGACGCTAGGTATTACCCCCAAGTCTGCCCCAAATTGTACGGAGGAAGTCGCACAGAAGTGCACATACAGATTGCCACACCGATCGAAGGCCCTCGAACGTTTTGCATACAAACCGCCCTCGTCGCAAGATGGTCTTCAGCCAAATGAAGTCATCGTAAGTCTCCTCATTCCTGCATGCAAGATTTCAATATCGCTCTTTGCGATCATCGAAACTTGGCTATAGACAACATCTCGCCGATAGTCACTCTTATTTGTGTCTCCTCCCGGCTAACTTTGCTTTCACTTTAGGCTAGCTTGTCTGATGCTCCCTTGTACCTCTCCATCGATGAATACAAAGCTTTGACATCAATCCCATTGGGGCGCCAGCTCACCTACCTGAACATTGTCACGCAGCTGGCAATACCTGCGGTAGATTTCACGAAAGCCGAATCACAATGCTTCATCCTTCAGGCTACTCAACAAGCTGGTGAATCGAATGGACACATCGAGCGTGTAACCCACAGCATACTCACCGAGGCGACTTTTGCACTCGCTATGCTCCAGCAGCTGGTAGTCGCGCTTGAGCGAGTGACTGAGAACTGGGAGTCGTGGCGCGCTGTTGCAACATTCTCGTTGCTGGCAAAGCGAGTTTTGAGCTTGACTCAATCTTCAGATGTTCGTACACAGGCTTTCGAATACCTGAGTTGCCTACGCCGAGCATGCATGAAATGGATCCTCCGGCTGAAGGAACGGGCATCTTCCTCGACAGAGGAAGATCAGAGGAATGAGCTGCACTCGCGAGCTACAGAGATCGCCCTAGTATGCACCGACACCTACGATGTTGCAGACACGGAAGTCGACACCATCCTCCAACAGAAGTCAGCCATTTCCACATTACTCAGATGTTCTATCACAATCCAAGAATCTCACGGGACAGCCCAGTCTGACCACTCAGGATTGCACAAGAGCTCACTCCAAGCATGGAAAGCCATGATGTATCGCATGTTTCCCAGGTTACAATCGCACATTCAGTTCGATAGCACCGGCCTTAACGACGCTGTATTGACAAATTGGGCAGCTTTCCAGCCTGCGTCAGCGGCGCATTGGACTTCCCTTGCAAAGCCGCAAGAGCATTGGCTCTGTATCAAATCTGGCACTTTGCCAGTTCACTTCAACTTGGTTACGGCAGAACTCCTCGTCAATGGCTTACCATTGGCGCGACTACCGGAAGAATTCATGCACCACAGCATGTACTCAACTTTGTTCTCAACTTCCACGCTGGAAGTTGTCCCAACGGATGAGCCAGGGCTCAAATTTGGCGCAAAAGCCCCACATCATGGCTATAACCTACACTTTGGAATGAAGGACAATGACATGTTAGTGGTATCCATCAAGAATTCTTCGCGGTGGGACCTGCTTCCGCCACGACTATTCAAAGGCCGATTACCAGACAAATTCGTCAACTACGTGCATTGGTATGACCATAGTAACGACATCGTCGAATTCAGACCTCAAGATGCCCCTTGGTTTAGCGAGGAAGATCTATGGCGTCTGCAACACAACATTAGCACAAACACATGGCGATTGGTCAAAGCAGCCAAGATCTTAGTCAATATGACCAGCGCGTCTGCACGAAGCTTTTCGTCCATATTCCGGGCTCTGGAAGTCATAGAGCATATCCACGTTACTTTTGATACAGTAACCCGGGTAGTTGACCTCGAGCTTCCACGTCTGCAACTCAGCTTCTTTCTGGGGCCTCGTGAAACACAGATCCAGTCTCGCCAGTATCGCGGTATGGTCATTGATCCAGAGCAGAGTATTGGAACCTTAGTCGGTCTGGACAGCAAGCTTGTTTTGAAGAACCAGTCAGGTCGTGTGATCGTAATACCTGTACCAGTCAAATTCAACAAGACAACTGTCCAGTACAGGCGGGCCACAGAATCCCAGCATACAAGAGTCTCAATCAGCAGATCCGCAGCAACGAAAGTATACGCTTATGCAATAGATGAAGATCTTGGGCGTATCGTAGACACTGGGGACATTGAGAGCAAGCTGTTTCTATCATTGCTCCATGCACTTACCTCACACTGCCTCCCGGATATATTGACGAAGCTCACCGGTGCAGAGAGCAGTCTGAGTATCCTCCGATCGGCGGCTATAAGGTCATTCGACGTCCTGGCTGATGCCCATGTCGAATTACTGCGTCTTATTGGGCTTCTTTCCGCATCTAGGGAATTCTACCCTCGACACTTACGAGTGATGCAGCAAGTAAAATGGGATGCAGCTCTGCCATCTCTGTCCCAGCATTCATACTTTCGTACAGCGGTAGACTCCATTTTCGATCTGGCCCTCGAAACGTCATTCTTCCATCCGAACAACCCCGTCTACGATTTGGTCGCTACAGCTCAGAAGGCGATATCTTCCAACGCCCATCTAGAAAATCGCGAGACCATTCGGACAGCCATCTTCAGGGTCTCTGGTTTCGGTGCGGAAGATTACACTACGCGCCGGGACAGCGTATACAATGCACGAGATCGAAATCCGGCGGGCTCCAGAACCTCAAGAGTTCACCAAACAGTAGCTATGATGCTACGCCATCCAGCCACACTTCTTTATGCTATCCCGGACTTGAAAAAAAGTTTGTTAGATGCTCACTTTCATCATAATACCATTTCCGGCGTAGACACGTCTTATGAGCTTTCGCGTCTTCGCTATGACTCGAAGTGGTTGGGCGATTGTTCAGTACATCTCGTCAAACATTGGTGCAGCCTCCATCAATATCTACCAATCGCTTCTAGGAGCATCAACCAATATGACATCTCGATTTGGCTGGCGACTATGAGCTATGCGGAGACAGCTGATATGAGCACGATTCAAGCTCTCTTTGCATTTTACCGCTTACCAGACCTTGCGACAGTACAACCACCATCTGTGCCAAAGTTCGAGCTTTCCCGTGGAAATATTTGGAACTCAAACGAGATTCTCGCGATTGCCAAAATTGCTTTTAAGCCATTCGATTCATCTACGGAAGCTAATCTTCCTAAACAAAACTCTGAGACAGAACAAGAGCATGACGACAGAATCCGTTCAACCTTCACGAATCGTCAAATGGTTGCTATTCAGGACTTCAATGTTTCTCTTAAACAGCAGTGGCCAATACGAAGGCCTTCTGCACCTCATTCCCAGACTGTGAGCGAGTACATCAATGTTGGATCTGCCATGAAGAGCGTGACGAGCAAGTTCGAGGCCTGGCATGATAACCGGGAATTTCACCGCTATCTACAGGATCTGGGAGACACGATAGCGCGTCAAGCATGGGTAGGAGTTCCGTCTCCACGCTATATCCTCTCCTCGCCTGAATCATCAATTCGCTTGAGCGACGAGAGTCGGAATTTTGGCTCAGGCGATATCTTTGCCAAAGACCCACCGGAGTTATTAGGACAGTGTAAGTGACTAAACAATGAGGTGGCTGATTAGAGAACTGATTCACAAATAGCAGCAGCTCAGAGTACCTGCGCAATCCGTGCTCCACCTCGTGAACCGAATATGTTGGTCAAAGAGTGCGCGACATCAGAGCAGAACCCCAGTTTCCGGGAACCACTGGAAGAGCTTTGCCATGATCTAGAGAAATACGCCCAATCCAAATGCGAGAAAAATTACGTCTTTGATCTACGCGCAAGCTGTGTAGCTCTTGACCGCCACTCCAACGATAAAAGAGTACAGGCTTCGTTGATTCCTGGATTCAAGGATCTACTGGTTTCGTATCTTCAAGATTGTGAATCGCACTTGAACGATCTTAACAATGCGTTGTTAGAAAGCGCGACACAGGACAACATTATCTCACGTGCGCAACATTCTCTTCGTGTATCTCCGCAATTTTGGATCAGCCAACTCCATCGCAATCGCTTCTACATCCTGTCCGAGTCCTGGAAGGACATGGTAATTGCGTATGGCCTAGCTATCACGAATCTTCACCGGGCGCAGCGGTTACTAGCGTTGGTTGACAAGCCAATCGAACTGATAGAGGAGCTTCACCATGTTGGGCACTCGAACTGGATTCTGCGAGAATATCCAGAGACGCTCCTTTTGGAGGCAGAGAGTGGCATAATGGTTCGCAAAGAACAAGAGTACATTGCGAGTCAGATGCGCTCAGCTGGTGATTACAATTTTGTGTGTCAGCTGCTCATGGGGGGTGGAAAGTCAACAACCATCGTACCAATGCTCAGCACGCACTTCAGCGATAAAACGAAGCTAGTCCGTGTCATTGTGGCGAAGCCTCAAAGCAAACAGATGTTGCAGATGCTGATATCCAAGTTGGGAGGTCTGCTCAACCGCCGCATCTTCCACATGCCCTTCAGTCGCAATTTGAAGATGACGCTCGCCAATGCAACTGCGATCCGTAAGCTTTATTCGGAATGCATAGCCAGCCAGGGGGTACTACTCGTGCTTCCAGAGCAGATTCTGTCCTTCAGGCTCATGACGATCGAGTGTGTGCTTACCGACCAAACTCAGATCGCACACTCGTTGCTTTCCACACAGAAATTCTTCGAAGATACATCTCGCGATATCATCGATGAGTCGGACGAGAACTTCAGCGTTAAATTCGAGCTAATCTATACTGAAGGCGCCCAGCAATCCATTGAGTTCGCACCCGAACGATGGCTTATCATCCAGGAGATCATCGGGCTCGTTCCGCGATATGCCACCAAGGTCCACAAAGATTTTCCTGATGCTGTCGACATTCAAGGAAACGGGGATGGAATATTTCCTCGCATTAGGCTACTCCGCAAGGACGCAGCTGATCAACTGCTTGGGCACCTTGCGACCCACATCGTGAAATATGGTATCGCAGGCCTACCGTGTCGATCTCAGTCACCAGACATGCGGAAGGCCATTCGAGTCTACATTACGAAGATGGAGCTTGACGCATCAGAGATTGCAGCAGTTGAGAAGAGCAGATTCTGGACCGACTCTACTAAAGCTCCCCTACTACTTGTGCGGGGTTTGCTTGCGGGCGGCGTACTTCGATTCGTGCTCAGCACCAAGCGCTGGAGAATAAACTACGGTCGCGACGTGTCCCGTGTTCCAGCTACTAATCTCGCAGTCCCTTACCGGTCAAAGGATACACCTTCACCGCGCTCGGAGTTCGCGCATAGTGATGTGGTCATACTGCTCACTCTTCTCTCTTACTACTATGGAGGACTCAGCAACGAAGAACTTTTTGATACGTTCGCACACCTACTCAGTTCTGATCAAGCCAATATCCATTATGATGAGTTTGTCTCTACCGCATCTTCAAGCTTGCCGACGGCTTTCCGGCAGTTATCTGGCCTCAGCATACGAGACCGACACCAATGCATCATGGAAATCTTCCCAGCGCTTAGGCACTCCAAGAATGCCATTGACTACTTCTTATCGTACCTCATATTTCCGAAGCAGCTCAAGCAATTCCCTAGCAAGCTGAGCAACTCAAGTTGGGATCTTGGCATGAAGAAGACGCACCCTGTCACAGGATTCTCCGGCACAAATGACACTCTGCACTTGTTGCCTTTGGATGTGAAGCATCTTGATCTACCAAGCCAGAGCCATACGAATGCTCAGGTGCTGGCTTACTTATTGCAGCAAGAAACATCTGTCGAACTACTTCCGCCACGCAGAGATCTCGGTACCAACGATGGCGAACATCTGCTGAGGTTCGTGGAGAAACTCACTTTCGATACGAGAGTTGTGCTTGACTGCGGTGCTTCCATTATGGAGCAAAACAACAAACAAGTCGCAGAAACATGGTTGGCCATGCGTGACAGTGACATACAAGCCGTTGTATTCTTCCAAGAGGAGGAACTATCAGTGCTTGATCGTACGGGTCGTATGGAATCATTGCAAACCTCTCCCTTTGCCAAGAGCTTGGAGGTGTGCATTGTATATCTGGACGAAGCTCACACACGTGGAACTGATCTGAAGCTGCCACGAGATTATCGAGCTGCCGTCACCCTTGGGAGCCGGCTGACCAAAGATCAGCTTTCGCAAGCTTGTATGCGCCTGCGAAAGCTTGGACATGGGCAGTCAGTGACGTTCATTGTACCTGAAGAGATATCGACTCGTATACGTGAGCTCACCAGCAAGTCGTCAGATGAAGCCATTCAGGTAAAGGATGTATTATGTTGGAGCGTCAGCGAAACCTGGCAGGATCTGAAGCGTAGTCTGCCTTTGTGGGCAGTGCAAGGAAATCGATTTGAAAATCAGCGAGACCTCGTGAACGGTGTTGGAACGACCAAAGACCAAGCGCAAGCGTTTCTAGAGCCCGAAGCTCAAGACCTTGAGTCACGATACAAGCCAAAGACGAAGGACGACGATGCAACTAACCAGATTAATGGTTGGGACTTGTCAAACAGCAACATAACTCAAATCGTATCGCGGTGCCGCGACTTTGAGGCAATGGGATTCAACTCCGCTGCGCTCAGTGAGGAACAAGAACGCGAACTGGCGCCCGAAATAGAAGAAGAGCGGCAGATTGAGAGACCAGCACGCATGTCTGCGGAGAAAAATACGCTCCATTCTGATCTCCAACGTCTAGTTCGAACTGGAGATCTTGTCAGGAGCTCCGAAGCTTACGGGCCGGCCTTCCAAACCTTGCGATCGACCAGTGCAGCCAGGCTCTTCGAGCTCTCGGGCTTCCCCTCGGACTTGTTAGTAACGAAAGACTTTGCGCGCACGGTGAAGATCCCTCATGGTTCCACTCGATACGTATCCGATTCATATCAGAGGTCCGTTCAGTTCGTTCTCTCTGTCCCCAGTCACAGTAGTCCTGGAACGATCCAGAACCTGATCGTCATCTCGCCTTTCGAAGCGAATGTACTACTGCCTACCATTCGCGCCTCAAAAAAGGTCACTCTGCATCTTTTCGCACCGCGTTCAAATGCAAGCTTCGAATCGCTGGATCGACTCATGCTGTACAACATCGGTCACATCTTCAATCCGGGTTGCGTCTCTCGCAGTCTCACGATGCAACTCAACATATTCGCTGGTAGTCTGTACCTTCGCTCTTTCTCAGAGTACAGCGAGCTCTGCGACTACCTTGGTCTGCTTCGAACGAATGCCAGGGCTGATCAGCAGGTGTGGGCAGACGGCTTCATTGATCCGCCATGTGGACTTTGGAAGCTCAAGAAGTCTCCCGTGCCGTTTCTTAGGGCTTTCCTCATGAGAATTCGTCGCGAGGGTGAGGGTGTGGAGAAGACGCACTTGGGCAAGATCTTGAGCGGGATTAGATTAGAGGAGGATGACTTTGAGGAGCATTGAACCATGAAAATTGCTACACATCCTGGGCTTGGTATGCGCCCCAGTAGATCTCTGGAGATAGTAATATAAGGCTAGGGCAAGATTGGAACAGGACAGGAATGACCGTTGGGTGATGCAATGTTGCTCAACATCTGGAACTTGGATATGGGAAGCAGTTCAGTGGTCGATACACTCGTTACCAAATGTTGCAGATAGCACCAGAAAACACTCTTTATGAGAAGCAATTCCTGTCACTAGTGTCTCATTGTAACTGACATACGAAAGTTCTTCAGCACAAGTGTGGAGGAATATGATGATGATTGCCATATTTCACACCATCGCACTACGTGCATCAATTTTCAGATATACCGGTTAGTGCATTCACTGCTACCAGCCCTAGGTCCCATATCATATAAAACCACAACATGTACGTCTCAACTCTGGCAAGCCCGCAGGCTAGTATCCAGGTGTTACCGCGTGGAGGCATAAAGTCCGATTTCGACACCCTCCCTACCCTTGCGCAAAGCCGCCTCACAGCCCCCATCAAGCTCCCCATGTAGAACCGCTTGCATTCCTTCTGCATCCTTCTGGATTTCGAGGCCCGCCCAAATCACCGCCCGAGATGTGGCTCAATATACCGCCTAGTCAAAGCCGTTAGATGTCACTCCGTGCACGTTTGTTAGAACTTAAAGCACATTAAGTATAGTTGACTACGAGATGTAGCAATAGCCGAGCAGTCAATGAATTATGGGATAGAATAGACGAATCACTTCGAATGTTCCTACCCAACAACACATTGAGTGCTTGGCTACTGCTACATCCCGTCTCCAGTTATACCTATTGTACTTGTGTTCTGAGAAATGCCATACCATCACATCCCGTGTATCGACCTGTTCACGTTAATAACATCTACTGTCGGATTGCTGTGCTCGTTTCCTTCGCATCCGAATGGTGCGTCGATTATGCATCGTGGTCAGCAGGTGTGTGAAGAGTATGTGTTACGAAGAGCAGGACATATACGGTCCCTTGTATGTATACGAGGGCTAAGGCAACGTACATGTGGTTTCATAGACCAAATCTTGTGTATTCGAGGAGACGACAGCTTGGCGGCGTGAGTTGTTATGGATCATCGAATTGTCAGGAGTAGTAAGTGCATGACCGTAGTAACCGCTTTCCAGTTGGTATTGGAATCGGTGTCTCTTGTTCATTCGTGCTTAGACTTGGGCACTCTGCGCACTGGTCTTGATCGCTAGTCCTGCTATCGTTCGATAGAATTGTGATGTTGTATCAGGATGGCATAGCTACAAGGTTGGTATTTCGTCCATATTGCTGATTCATGATCCACCTTAGTCTTTAGAGTCCTCAGTTCTCTCCGAACCTTTGGGCATTTTGGAATTGCTGGCCTTCTCCTCGGACTTGTTTCACTTGTTGCGGTTCCTGGATCTGTTCGATTTGTTGGACTTGATCGCTTCCTTCATGATCGCTTTTGCCTTCTCACGTTGCGTCCTCGGGCGAAAGAGGCTTCGCCAGCCATAACCTTTTTTCCATATCCTTCTGGCTTTGAAACGATAGAGCTAACAGTAGTTAGCAGGACTTGTTCTTACCAGGCAGACCACTGCAGCACGGCATACACCCAAGGAAGATCCGCGCAGGTGCCATCCCCCGTATGTACGCACGGAGAAATGCAAATCAATCTTGAAAACCGCAGATTAAACTTTAAGCATTCAATGGGATAACAGCCTGGCCTGAAGCACCACATGATATATCGCATCGCCACGTATCGCGTCTTCGCTAAGGCTGCTCTTGTGGAGTCAGTCGTTCGTTGTGGTCAGATGAATCCTCACAGATAGACAGAGAGCGACATAATCTGGCCCTATTAAGTAAGAGAATGTTCTGATCTGACTTCATGTGCGCTCAGTCAATCCAGTACTGGGCATAAAGGATACTCGGTAAGGTAAGAACTGTGAACTAGCGTCCGCATCCAGTGCGACTGGCTTCCACCCATCGCTTGATATGTCCGAGTTGTCTACAAGCAGATGTTAGCGAAGCTCACATGGATCAGCAAGTTGAAGCCATACTCGTCTCACTCGCCTCATCAGAGTCAATAATAACACTATCATCGCTGTCCTGGACATCTTGATGCTCTTGAAGGATTGCTTTAACACAAGCTTTGCGAGTGCATCGCACGGCGACAGGTGTCGTGGCTGCCCGAAGCCAAAAGTCGGGAGTATCCAGTCGACCACCATGCTCGCAAGTCTTGACTCCAATTCCAGGGCTTGGGAAGATATTGCGCCGTATGCTCACAAGTCGAGTTACGCGTGCAGTGACTGTGCTCTTTTTTGATCCTGCAACTCGATCTTTGCATCGTAGATATAGTTCAGCCATAGGAGTATACGTGCATAACTCGGCTCTTGAGCAAGTTGGGGAGAGGGATCAAGCTGATATGTTTCTGCAAGTTGAGTGATGAACCAATGGCCCCATGCCAAAGATCCCCTCTCGGCGTATACTTGTGGGTATCGTTCTGAGACAAAGGTAGCACAAAGCATGGTGAGATGAACCTTTGCACCACCTGCGAAGCGTTTCTTGCGCACCAGTCTCCTCCATGATGTATTGTCAGTCGTTAGAGCGTCAAGACCGGATTGTAAAAACAGTATTCGCGGACCCTTGCGTAGCTTGACGAGTGCGCAAATGATACTGACGATACGTCCAGCTCGTTGTTACGATGTATCCTCGCTGCATTACTCAATATGGGAAGATTGCTATTCTCAATGTGCATATTTAGATGTGTACAGAAGTTCCCCTGGTCATGAACGCTCGTCTTTATGTCAATATCAACATGTTCCGCGCTCTCTCGGTTGAACATAGAGTGCCATGCGTGATAGGCCCGTTCTGCACGAATGCCTTGTCCAGTCTGTTTGCGATATCGTTTGGAGCATGCCCACACTGACGCGTCACGACCACGACTAAATCGTACTTTTGGCTGATCTCATCGACCAGAGCTTGGGCGTGTTGACATGTTGCAAACATCCCAGCAGTGCGTGAATAGAGAATGTAAGCTCGCTCTGAATGCAAACGTATAGTCTTGATACCGCTCTTCGTCTGCATATCAAAGATGAGAAACGCAGTTGAATGTTTTCATGCCTTGGCAACAATTCCTTCTTCCGCTGCTCTTGACAGACTCGAGCGTCTCGGTATAGACAGTTGTCGAAGTCGATGCCTTTTGACAACTTGGCCCAAAGTGAGCTTTCGTTTGCCTAAGATGGATCGTTATCAGTATGCGATCGCGGCAGCGGATGTGTAAGCAATTTATGAATGATACGAGATGCAAATTTGTTGTCCGAGAGTTGCAAAGTTGAATCTTGGGTACATACAGAGTACGGAGGGATCTACGGGGTTCATATTATGAGTTCATTGTGATGGCTTTACTTGACCCTGAAAGCTTTGAAACACGTTGGTGATGATGCCTTCAAAGGCACGGGATCCAAAAGGGGCGCAGCTGGAGATGCCAGCTCATTAGTCATATCGTGGATACTTTTGCAGCTTGACACGCTCACTTTCACTGGCCGAGGACGGACTTTTCTCCCGGCTTCTCGGTAACCTGGAATCTAACGATCCCCTCAACAAAGATGTTAACCACAAGGTAACTATGACCCGCAACACAAGGGATGACCACTCCGGGCGAAAGAATTACATACTATGAGTGTCAGTAACAACATGGCAGGCGATTGGGAGCGTGGTCAGCCTGTCTTCTGCGCCAGTGAGCTTCGTCAACACAAGCGTGCAGCAGTGTGAGACCAGTCCACGTGATGAAGACAGCAACAGCAACATTTGAGTGTGCTAAAATTGAGTTGCAGTCTTATTTCTTCCTTCAGTAGATAGAAACAATGAATAATGCATATCTTGAAGCTATGAGAGAACCGCTTCATGTACATGGGTATCGTCATCACTGCCCTCTGAGGCTTAGGACAGGTAAGCTGGTGTTTTGTTTCACCCCTCACTCTCATTGTAGATTTGGTTTGGTTACTGCCCAATAGCCTGAACCATGTAGTCGAATAACGAGAATTACGCCTTTTACACTTTTACACTTGATCCTCACAAATGCAGAATCATCAAGTCAGTCTAGGGTAAGATTGGACAGAGACATCGCTACCAATATCTCGACCATCACCTCAACCCTCAGCCCTCCCCATCTAACAACCACCCACCTTACACCTTCGCCCTCACAAATCGAACGTCCTGCCTCGGCGGTCCCGCCGTGAAGTGGTCCAAAACCCCTTCCCAATAGGCCTCGGCCACAAAACCCTCAGGCAGTACGACATCAAATTCACTCACCACTCTCCCCGTCACACTTCTCAACTCCATCATTGCGAGCCCCTTGCCCGCACAGCTATCCGGGCCCGTCGAAAATGGCATAAACGCTTGCCTCTTGAGAACCATTTCGGGCCTCGTAGTCCACCGCTCAGGAATAAACTCATCCGGCTGGATGAAGTTGCGGGGGTCACGGTAAATGGGGAAGTGGGGCATGTGCACGATTGTGTTTCCGGGGATGAAGCGGTCGTTGATGGTGAGGCCTTCGGGAGGTGTGATGCGTTGGGAGCCAAAGAAGACCGAGGGCCAGAGGCGCATTGACTCGTGAATTACGGCATCCAGGAGGGGGAGGGGTTTCTGACAGTTGTATACTGCGGCGTTTTCGAGGAATTCCTTGCGGACGGCCCGCATGATTTCTGGATGGGTTGACAGTTGCATGAAGATGAATGTCAGGGCTGTGGAGGTGGTCTCGCTGCCAGCGCTGATGATGAGACGCGATTCGCCATATAGGAGGTCGCGGCCCGCGGCATTGTTTGGTGTGGCAGCGATAAGATGGGAGATGAGATCTGGTTTGTTATCCTTGAGCTGTGAGAAGTCAGCCTCGCTCTATACCAAGAATTTGTACCACTTACAGCCATACGCTGCTTCATTTGGCTGACGCTCCAATCTCGCCACTCCTTCATGGGTCCGGCCACCGAAGTCAGCACGGTCAAAGCATTCATCAGCCACGGCATGTGGTACATGTACCCCATTGCTTGGACGCTGTTTGTAAATGTGGTCAAGATGCTTGCAGCGACATCACTCTGTTCGCCTTTGATGAAGCCCATTGGCTTGCCAAAGGCTAGCGCGGCCATCACGTCGTAGCTGTAATACGTGTTGTACTCCAAAAGTGGGACGAGCTTTCCCTCTTCGCCTCGCAGCCGCATGAGCAGCTGGTCCGTGAACTGCTCGACCCTGGGAGCATAAGCATTCAGCGATGTTTTCATTGCATTGTCCCAGATCCTTCTCCGCTGGCGGTGAAAAGCCTTATCTCGGTTCAAGTGCAACGACAACTCCATTACATCATAGAATGGCCCCTTTGTCGTCGAGGACGAGAAGCCGAGGATATGCTGAATTGCAGCTGGATCGAAGATGGACAGCTCACGCGGTCCTAACACGCGTCAGATTTGAAATTTCCAATATTATGCTGTAACAAGAGGGCAGTGTTCCCTTACCCGTCCTGACATAGTCTCCATACTCTCTTTGCACTCGCTGGAGGACGCGATGATAGTGAAGCTTGCTATCCGATACTTGCTTGAGCGTCCACCATCGTGATAGCTTGGCACCAGATGGGCCGGGGAAATCCCTCAGGGGATGGAAGAATGCGCGATACGTTCCAATGTATATCCACAGTGGAGTCCAAAAGCTCGTGGCCACCAAAGTCGCGGTAACGAGGCTGGTGTAATATACCAGAACCCAGTAGGCGGTTAACGCAAAGAAAAAGAGTGGTAACGCCAGGTGGTCGATCTCGACTCGTCGGAGAACCAGTTCATGCAATGCAACAGCCGACAGAGGCACGAGAGCATAGACAGTCATGGGAACAGGCTCCATATTTGCTTCGACCCAGAGATGTGGTCAAGCACACGTGAATTTGGTGACCACAAGAGCGCTTCAAGGAGATGCGGTGGTTCCTCGAGTAGATGAGACCAGGCAAAGGGGTTTCCAGGGCAGGTTCGGACGACTGTGAGTTCGTACTCAGGCGCAGGATTCGTGGCTGGCTAGAGGGGGATGAAGTGCCTCCTCCGTGTCACAGCCTCTGTTGGGAAGGTGCCATGCGTCGTTGGCCTGCGCAAACACAGCACCTAGGCGCCGTGCAGGCCGACAACGCTAGTGACATGGTCGAGATGCAACGCTCCTGTGCCGCTTAAAGTGACTTGACATGCTTCAGACGCAACCACGCCTGAATGGAGGCCCGCCCCCTGCGGCTGCGGCTGCTATTCACTCGATTCCGCAAAAGCATCGGGGACGGGGGTTAGATGCCGGGTGATCTACCCCCGTCCTGGAGTGGAGGCCACTAAGCCTCTTTCAGACACTGCAGCGGAGATTACTAGGCGAGTTGCGGTTGCAACGCCTAGTGGCTGCCGTTGAACGGCTGGAGGCTGGCAAGGGAGAACTATGGGCAGGGGTCGTGCTGACCGAGACGGTTCTTTTTCCTTGCTTCTTGAACTCGCTCTCTGTACTCGACGAGTAATGACTGCCAGGAGACGCTCCGGCCCCTTGTAGCCGACACATCCAACGAGATCCTGCTCCTCGGCTCCACTGTTGCTCTGTAAGGCCAAACGAAAATGGAATCGATCCGTGGTGCCCGTGTCGGAAGCGTCGATAACGTTGTGCAACCGATGCTACGAGAACAAGATGGTGTAACCGCGATTCAGCAGCGGGTCCACGGGCGGTGGTGATGGCGATGGTGGTGGCTCAACCCCTCATTCCTCACAACACTCTTTGGAAAGCCCGGACAGGGCCTTTTTTCTGCAATCATGACTTCAAACGCAACCAACGTGGGCCTGATGCCTGCTCCACAAGGAGTGACGCCGGATTTCAGTGGTGACAGGAGCGACCTCCAGAGCAGAATCATCGTAGTCTATCTGGTTTTGACGGCCGTCTCGACCATTGTGCTGGGCTTGAGGCTCTACACTCGAATCTTCATTAGACGTGTGATCATCGGCTTGGACGACGCCCTCGTTGTTCTCTCGTGGGTCGGATGCGTTGCATGGCTAGCAGTCTGCTTCCAATGTATGTAAGCTTGGAGAACTCTTCCAAACACTCGATAGATCTGATGTGATTCGCAGCTTTCCAATACGGATTTGGACAGCATCTTTGGAACGTCCGGCCAGAACAAATGATGAACTACACCAAGATGCTCGTGGGGATTATGATAACCTACGTCTGGACTCCAGCGTTTGCCAAGCTTTCGCTCCTGGCGCTGTACTATCGTCTGAATCCTGATCGCACAGTTCGATCGTGCATCTATGCACTGTCAGTATTGATCGTCGGATACTCGCTGGCCATCACTATTGTTGCTGCTGGTCCATGCAATCCCCACTCACGCCCTTCTGGGGACTGTCTGACACAGCTCAACCTATTCATGGCCATTATCAATATCCTCACAGACGCTCTCATCCTATGTCTCCCGATACCGATGCTGCGCGCACTCATGCTTCCAATGAAGCAAAAGGTGCTGCTGGGTATGATCTTTGGCCTTGGTTCTGGGTAGGGATTAAGAGCCCCCATTTGATCTCGTGCCTGACAGTCATTTAGTGTCATCGTCATATCTACCGTGCGCATCATATACGTCTACAACTATATTAGCAATCCTGATGCAACATACTATCAAGCCGCAGCTTGCATCTTCTCAACAGTCGAGCTCAACGGAGGCGTCATCTGCGTGTGTATTGCGTTACTGAAGCCTTTCATTCAACGATACATGCCCTGGATGTTATCCTTCTCGAGCAGTAATGGAAGCAGATCCGGAAGTCGAAGGTTCAAATTCTTCGGGAAACGGAGCCACGAGAACAGCTATGAGCTGCAAGGGGCTGGTGCAGACAACAACGCGCCAAATCAGGTTGAGAAGGCTGGAGGTAGGATCGCTGTGACTCGGTCTCGGTCTTACAGTGTACAAGGTTCGAAGACTGGTAATAGTGACAGCATGGACGAACTCTTTACTCCAGTCTGAAACTCTGGTCCTTGGAATTGAGCTAGGTAGTCGAAGGCTCACCAACCAAGCCGCGCCGAGAGCAGTGGTTCGCTCAACACAGCTTACCATAGCCAAAAGCCAGCATGGTAGCGTCCCAGAAGTTCGCAGGCTGGTCGGTTGGATGGAGATCGGGAGAGAACAGGATGACAAGAGGTTGTTATCGTCGAGACCGAACAGTCTTTCCGAGTGGTTAGCAAGGCAGGAGCGCGGGAGTACCAGCGCCATCCCGGCCTTGGCAACTCTCTTTTCGGAGAACCACGTATATTTGTCTGATAGAGGCGGCACCTATGGCACACGTCAGCAATTCCGAACTCGCGTTGAATACAGGGACATAACACAGTAATCAGAAAGATAGAGATGCATAACGTTTATTGATCGCTTCGGGGTATCGTTCATGACTATCAATGGCAATTTGTAGACTTGAGTTGCCTGTGCTAGAGCACACCATCTAAACATCTACCTCTGCTCTCAGCGAGTGTCGGCCTCGCGCGATAGCATCACCCAAATCTGTACTATTCAACGCCTGACCTCGTACACTCGAGATGAATCGACGCCCGCCATCCGTGTTCTTCTTGTGATTCTCTTCCTCCTCCGCATCCTTAATCTCTTGCTGACGTACACGCTCCGCACGTTGTTCTTCAAGAGACGACGCCTCTGCTTGCATCTTCGCCAATCGATCGGCTGCGCTCTCTTTCGGTTCTTCTGACTTCTGAGCTGCAGTGGGCGCAGGTCCTGCAGGTCGCTCTTCGCCCCAGTTACGACGCGGCTTGTCGTATGATTTGCGTGGAGGTGTACGATCACGACGTCGATAGCTACCACGATCTTCGCGGTCTTCCTGTCTTCGTGGCGAACGTGACCGCCTTCGGGGCTCATCCCGTTGACTCCGTCGATACGGCGAACGAGAGCGAGACGTTGACCGCCGACGAAGGCTGCCGCGATCTCCCTTCTCGTCCCTATCATGTCTTCGATGTTTCCGCTCCCGCCGATCCCGATCATCGTGGTCGTCAGATCGTGAACGAGATCGATCTCGTCGGCTGCGGTGTTTGTGATCCCTGTCTCTGCTCCGCGCTCTATCTCTTCCCTTATCCCTATGTCTCCTCTCTCGTTCCTTCTCCTTTTCACGCTTTTCTGTATATCTTGCCTCTTTCTGTGCATCCTTCATTGCCTTGAGCTGCATCTCCATCTTCTGCTTTTGAATAATGAGGAGCGGATCCTCGAGAACTTTCTTTTGCGTGTCGCGTGCGGTGTTAATAGGCGTAGCACCAACCGCGTCAACCCCAACAGCTGCGCCCTTCTGCAGGCTTTGTGTGTCGTTGGATTTGAGAAGTTGGTCGATCCTGCGCTTGCCGAGTAGGTAGCCCTCACGCTCCTCAGTGACTCCAGCACCGTCGCCGCTAGGGCCGGCATACATCCAGTCGACGCGCTTAGTGATGGTCTTGCCGCCTGCAGACTCTTGCAGTTTCTGAAGTTCCTCGATCTGACGCTCCTCTTCACGCTCCTTGCGTAGCTTTTCAATCTGTTTACGCTCCTCGAGAGCCGACTTCTCCTCCTTCCATACCCGCTCCTGGTTCTTGCGCAAATGGGGATGCCATGACTTCTTCAAGTTGAGATCACCACCCATCTTTGAGGCGTTTCAGGACTGTTGTCCTATCTTATTACGTAGAGTCGAAACAGAGGGCAGCGTAGGATATTTCTGTCAGATTTGAGCGGATGGCACGCGCGGGTGGAGTAAGGTGTGGAGGTGTTGAGAATGGTGCGCGACGCAGAGTGAGAAGGCTGGCACAGAAGGCGCCACAGTCCTCCACTTGCGCCAAAGCTTACGTAAGACCGCCCCACTCACCTCCGCGACTGCTCCGCAAAAGTTTCGTGACAATCTTCACAAGCCAACATAAACACCGGCTGCACATCAGTTCAAGTCAGAGGACACGACTTGTCACAGTCATTGGAACACCGCATAAGATTCTAGCTGCATTCAATAAAGGCCAATAAATCCTTCGTCATGTCCACGCGAAAACGCAACGAGTTTCTCGACATCGAGGACAGCGAGGATGATGAAAGAGGCTACAATTCCGAAGATGAAAGCCGAGCGCGCATGCTCCCCTCATCAAAGCGCCAAAAAGTAGACCACGACTCCGACAATGAAGAAAACTCCAACTTCGACCAAGAAGCCTCAGACAACGAAGACGAAGAAGCAGAAGAAGACTATGATGACGACCTCCCCTACGACAAAAATGCCGAACTCGCCCACCTCGAAAAACTTGCTGCATCCCTCCCCTCAGAATTGAAGCTCAAATCCACAAAACTCGGCGGAGTCCTTCCACCATCCGACCAGAAAAAGGATAAATCAGGCGTTATATACCTCTCGCGCGTTCCACCTTTCATGAAGCCAACGGTTCTACGCTCCCTACTCACACCTTACGGTGCAATCGGTCGCATATTTCTCACCCCCGAGCCTAGCACCTCGCGCACGCAACGGTTGCGCTCAGGCGGTACGCGGCGCAAACTATATCTCGACGGATGGGTAGAATTTCTGAAGAAGAAAGACGCCAAATTCGTCGCAGACAATCTCAATGCGCAGACTATGGGCGGGAAGAAGCGGGGGCGCTGGCACGACGAGGTGTGGAATATCAAATACTTGAGTGGTGTCAAATGGAGTCATCTCGTGGAGCAGATTCAAAATGAGAATGCGGAGCGTGCGGCGAGATTGCGATTTGAGATTCAACAAGGGAAGAAGGAGAACAAGGCTTTCTTGGAGAATCTGGAGCGGGGCAAGATGTTGAGTGGGATTGAGGCAACGAGGAAGAAGAGAGGAGACGAAATGGATGATGAGGGTGCGCCGAATAATGCGACTGCGAGTGCGCCCATGTCTGGGGATAAGAATGCGAGTGAGAAGCCAAAGAGGAGGAAGGGAAGACTGGAGTTCACACAACATACGGCGACGAGCAAGGCGCTGAAGAAGCCCGAGCCAGGACAGGATGTACACAGGGTATTGAGCAGTATGATGTAGTTTTCGATGTGCATGATATCCAATAATTCGATTGTTCCGTCAATCTGAATGCTTCTATATAAAGCTGCCTGCGTCGAACGCCAAAACTCCATCTTGATTACCATTCCAGGGTATAAATCACCACCACACTTCCAATCCTCCCATCTCCGCCTTATCGCCTATATAGCTGTACCCCTCTCAAAGCTATCCCGGATCTCGCTCGTATACTTGTTATAAAACCTCGCCAGCTTATCGTTGAACTGCTTGTTCTTCTGGTTGATATACGTGACATCACCCACATCCTGCTCATCCCTAATGCCCCTCGCCGCCCTAGCCTTCAACCTCGCCCTCTCTCCCTTCTCTAGATCTTCAACCAGCTTATCCACATTCTCTTTTCGCGGCTTATGATCATGCGCATAGTCTTCGTCCACAGGCGTATTGATCCGGCCTAGGCTGTCGACTGTGTATATCTCCCCCGCAGGCGTTTCCACCAGCTGCAAAAGACCAGACGAGACTTGATTTTGCAACTTCTCGGCTTTGGAGGAAGCATAGGCTTCTTGGTCGACTTTGCTCATTTGCTTGATTTGCCGCTTGTACACTTTATTCGCTTCGTTTCTATAGTCTGCGAATGCGAGGCCGTCGCGGTTCCGGCTTTTCTTTGCGATTCGCTTGTCCCAGCTCTCGCTCTCTTCGACAGTGTAGTCCCAGTTGCGCTTGCGCTCGAAGTCGGGGTCGTCGTTTTTGAGAAGCTTGTAGGCGGCTTTTTCGTGTGCGTCTTGCAGTTTTGAGATTTGCGCTAGTCTTGTGGAGCGGTCTTCTGCGTCGCGGACTTCGCGTTCTGTGGCTTTGCGGCCGGAGACTTTTTGCGCTTGGAGGGCTTTGAAGCGGGCCATGCGAGCGGCGAGGGCGGCTTTGGGATCATCTGCTGGAGCAGGTCTGGCGTCTTCTGAGGGTATTGAGGCGTCGGCGGTGGGTGGATCCGTAGCAGGCATTGCGGATGGTGCCTCTTCTTGTGACGTTAAGTTTACTTCGTCGGCCATGTTGAGTTGTATAGATTGTACAGTCAGCGGTAGGGGTCTTCCTGAGAAATGATGGAGTTGACGATTGCCAAGACGCTAGCAACTTTCCCTATGAACATCCTGAGATCGCCCAACGGTTTAGGAAGATACAGCCCGTGCATGAATGACCACTTCAAATTCAAAAAACTCCTGAGTGTGTGGTAAATATACTGAATTTACGGCTGCAAATCTTGTTCCTCCTATGCCGCCAATTAAAAGACGTTATGATCACGTCAAGATACATAACCCGATCATCATGTTTCAGAGCCCAAACGCCGCGCTATGCAGTCAAATCCCAAAACCCAGAATCCCATCATTACCCTATAATTTGACTTTCTTGACCGGCTTCTGCTCTGTCGCGTCATCCTTCTTCCGCTTGAATATACTTTGACTCTTCATCTGACTAAGACCCGCTTTATTCGCCGGCGCTACCTTCGCCTTCAGACCAAAGCTCAGTTTCACAGGCGCGGCTTCCACTTTCGGTTCATCCTCGCTCTTCTTTTCTCCGTCCTTGGCGTTCTCATCCACTGGAGAGTCAACTTTCTTCTCTTTTGTGGGTGAGGTCGTGGAATTGGGTGATGCTCCTTCCGCAGGTGGGGTGACTTGTTGCATGACTGCGTTTGCCGCCGCACGCTTCGCCTCGATCGCTTTCTTTATCTCAGCCTCTTCTTGTGCACGCTTTGCCATTTTCTTTAGCATCTTATCCTCACCAGCCCCACTCCTTGCCTCTGCAGCTTCTTGTTCGGCAATCTCATTCCGCCGTTGGACTGCCGCAATGCTGGTATCTCTCCAAGCAATCATTAGGCCATCTTTCTCGTCCTCTTTGACATGGCAGATACCCTCTCGTCCCAGATGTTTGGTAAATTCAGACAAACTGCTCCACTTCGTTGCATTCATATGTACGTGCTCCTTGTCCCTGATGTACTCGTTGTAGAATCGATTCGCGGATATGTACTTCTCACCATGCGCCGTGCGCAGCAGTGAGACAAAGTCGCGTTGGAATTCGTTGCTGAAGTTGGCGATGTATTTACGCGGATCTTCGCCGACAACTTGCATTTGACGGACGTGCGACTCGGACTGGACGTGACATTTGAAGCCGTTGGCATCGCGACACTGCTTCTGACAGATTTCGCACCACCATCGTAGGCGCTGGAGGCCCTTTGACTTCATCTTGTTCGCGACATATTTTGTGCTTCCGACCTCTGCTTTTCCCATGGCGAATTATGTGCGAGAGTTGCGACTTCAGTTCTACAGGAGTGTTCTGGGCAGCACACCGTATAGTGGTGGTGATTGTCGCAAGCGGAAGATCGTGAAGATCAGGTAGACGAAGTGGCACTTCGAGTCGACCAGCAGGTGGTAAGTGGCGGCGATGTATGGTGTGCTGTATATGATCGGCTGTTGATGTAGAAAGAGTAAAGTGGATTTGGGGCTGGAAGGCTGCAGGTCGCGATGGGAAATCGCTCCCGCCACTAGCGCCGGCAGGAAAACAGGGTCCCATCACGTGCCCCCTCCTGCAGCCTGCACGTGTAAGTAGACATCTCCAGGGCTACGTGGAAGCCATGTCATCATTCAGGTGTATCAAGTTCATCCCATTCTTTGAATTGACTGATGTTTTAAACATGACGTTGACTATTCCGAGTCCTGGATTCAAGTCAAACGCACGCTCTTGTCCTTAATAGCCTCCCAGTCCTTCATCCCGAACGGTAAGTACCTATCGCTACTCGGTGGTAACCAGTAAAGATGATCTGAGCCAGTAATTTTCTGGGGATCTACACCCTCACTCTTCAGCCTACTTTTCTGAATCTTCAACGTTCCCGTATACTCCAGCTCAGGTGTGACCCTGATAAATAGTGGCACAGCATAACCGGGCAAAACACCTCGTGCATGGCTGGCTAGCCCTTGAAAGTCAAAGTTCGCTTCTGTAATCCCACCTGCCATCACGATCGAAGCGGCTCCTGCACGGCCGTCATAGCCAGGCACCAACACTCCGTAGACGTTAGTCTCAGCGATTTGAGAGAACTTGCCGAGCATGTCGGCTACTTCATTTGTGGAGACATTCTCGGACTTCCAGCGGAAAGTGTCGCCTAGACGGTCGACAAAGAAGACGCGTCCTTCCTTGTCTTGTCGCATCATATCGCCCGACTTGAACCACCTGCGACCGTTAAGATGTACTTTGGCAAAGCCTTACCGTGAGGACTTACATGTCACCCTCTTTGAACACATTTGTTATCCTCCTATTCTGCGTCGCCCCTTCGTTGTTATAGTAGCTCGGTGAGCTCGCAAGTGTCTCCGGGGTGAGACGATGCAGCACTTGTCCCGGCTCATTGACACCACATCTGAGAGCAAAGCCATTTTCATCCCGCATGATGTCCTCTGTGTCGATATCCATCTTCACTCTGACTTCTTGATCGCTGAATCTCCAGTTCCACAGCAGGCCACGGAGGCCGATAGCATTTGCAGTGAAAGGGCCCGCATTGCGGTTGAAAGTTGCGCCAAGTCCGTCTGTAGCTGCGTACAATTCGTTGATTATGGGAACGTTGAAGCGCTCGCGGAACGGTTCCCACACATCAGGTCTCATACCATTACCCCATGCAACCTGGACTTTGTGTTTCTGCTCATAAGGGTTGGATGGACCATTGAGCAAGTACCGGCACAGCTCGCCAACATACTGGATGATGTTCGCCTCAGATGCTGCAACCTCAGGCCAGAACGTCTTGTGAGAAAACTTCCTGCTCAAGACAATGGTACTACCAGCATGTATGACAGGTGTTGTGCATAATCCGTGAGCCGCACCGTGGTAAAGAGGCATGCATGTGTACATGCGATCCTTCGGCGTCAATTTGAGGTATTTTGCCACAGTATAGCCGGTAAGAAGTTCTCTTCCCGTGCTCAATACCACGCTCTTGGGTAAGCCAGTCGTCCCTGAGGTGTAGATGAGTGTTCGTATAGACTCTATACCGATATTTTCTTGACGCGATGCTGGTATGGGCGTGGAATCTTTGAGAGAAGCCAGAAAGGATGGGTCGTAGTACTGGATTTTGATGCCTAGCTCTTCAAGCTCCAATCGACATGGCTCAACATTGCTCTGTACATCCGAATCTGTGATTAGATATCGTGTATTACAAATCTGTTCACCTGTTAACGCCCTCTATTCTCCTGTAGCCAGACCAACGACCTACTTTTGCACAATGCACAAGACCGACTCCTGTCAAGTTCCAATTAATAAAGCTCATGGCTGCGCCAATAGCATCCAATGCGAACCAGAGTATCAGATACTCTGGGCTATTCCCTCCGTCTATAGCAACAACTTCTTCCACTTTGACACCCAAGTCATTCATCAGCCAATTACCAACCTTAATGATGGACTCATGGAACTGCCGATAGGTCCATGTCTTGCCCTCGAATATGAGGAAGGGGTGATTTGGTTGCTTCTTGGCTTGTTCTTCGAAAACATGGTACGTGAGGACGCGTTTGCGTGTCGCGCATTTGGTTAGGAAGTCTACGACATCTTGGGAGGGCACAAGACCACCTTGAGCATTCTCAAGATCGTGCGCGATGTGATGTTTGGCATTGAGATATGCAGCAAGTGCAGTTGTACCTGCGACCCCGGCCAGTACAGGAACTTAAGATGTCAGTCTTCTGTTAATTCCTAGGTGGTAAGACTAGTATACTCACAAGCCATATTCTTCGGAAAGCGCGTCCCAGGAAAACGACAAATAGGGCAATGAGGCTCAGCCAAAACTCTCCCAATCTACGACATTGACGCCCAAAGTGAATTCGTACGGCATCTGCCAACCTTCCATTTTGGCCATTTTAAACAGTTGCCTATAAACATGGGGTAGCTTCAGCAACACCGAGGTTGTCAATAGGTTCTTGGTGTTCGCTCTGCGAGTCAGCGTAGAATGGAAGCGCACCCCCTCAATGGCTTATATCCGGTCTGAAGTACAACCGAAGCTTTTTAACTCCGTGGCTCCTATTCTCAGTTCATCACTGGGAAAATGTGCTACGCGTTACTTCGGGTACACCGAATAAATTGTCGCATCTCGATCGTCTGACGTAACACGATAACCGCAACAATCCGCATACATACGAAGCGAATTGGCCCCTAGCAACTACTGTCTCAAAGACGGTGGGTAAGTGGTCATCACTTATAATCTAGATAAGTCTAGTATAAGACCGTTACGATATTTGCAACAAAGACGATGTCGTCAATATATTATTGCGAGCTCAGTTCCAAAACATTCATCTCTTGATACACCTAGACCGATGCCTTTTGCTGTCTCCCAATATTTGCAGACTTGGGAGGCGTCAATTCTACTCCTCTCGATCCTGTCACTTCTATCTTCTGCTCCTCAACAGTCAAGTTGACGTCCAAATCCTGCTTTTGCGCCTTCACACTACCAGTCACCAGCGCAGGCAAATACGACGAATAGATAACCTTACCCTTCTCAGCTTCATATCCTGGCTGTCCATCTTTAGCCTTCTGGGCGCCCTTGCCGATCCATACATTTCCCAGGAAGGCTGACGCGATAATCGACAGCCCAACGAAGGGTAGAACTGAGACCAACGACCACATCACAGCTCTGGCAGCCGCATTCTGAACTTCTGTCTTTGCTGATGATGGCAAGCTGTTCAAAAGAGCAAGGCTCGGTGGTCCAGACGCTGGAAGCGATACGCCATTGGCTGGGTCATGGATTTGCGATAAGAGTAAGCTTAGTTTGTTCGAGAACACGGCTCCCATCATCGATATACCGATCGTCTCACCGAGCGGCAGCATGAATGATAGAAGACTTTGCATGCTGGGGATACGAGTCGACCAAATGCCAGCTGCGTGCAGAACTACGGGCATGAACCGTAGCCCAGTACCAGCACCCGAGACAGCAAGGAATACCTTGACCAGAGTTTGATGGCGGATCGAGACCGAGTACGTAAGTAGGGCCAGACCGACACCTTCAACGACCGAGCCCCAAAGCAATGGGAAGAATGTCTGTCGAGGCCAACGATTGCACAGAAACATCGCACTGTAGACACCCACACCAAGACCTGGTGTATAGTAAAGCAGCTGGACACCAGCTTTACTAGGCGAATAACTCTCTGCAAGCTGCCAGTAGTAAGATATGAAATAAAATGCCGAGACCAGCGAGATACCAGCAGAGAAATTGATAATCAGCAGCAGCGCGACGTCTTTCTTTCGAAATAGCGTTGAAGGGATCATTGGTACCTGTCTTGGGAACAATCTGGAGACTGTTCGGTCCGGTCCAAGAAGGTATTCGTATCCGAAGAAGACGATGGTCAGAACGACTCCGACAACAAGTGGTATGATAACCGGCGCTGAACTCCAAGAGTACTCTGTTCCGCCCCATTGTATGGCAAGGATGATGCAGCCTACGCCGATGATGAACATGATCATACCGGGCCAATCGATGATGGCGAGACCGTTGATATATCCTGCTCGTTTCGATTCGCCAGAGTTGGTGCGGCCTTGAACTAGCTCACCGCGCATGAGAAAGAAGATAAGCGCCATGGCCAAAACAGCGACACCAATCGGCAGCACAAACAAGTATCGCCAACTTGCATCTGCGAGGTATCCTCCAATCACAGGACCAACCGCATAACTATGCTTTGCATCAGTACACTCTCCACACTATCAGTTGCTCTCAACAACAGGACAGCAGACGGCACCAACATACCTCACACCACCGATAACACTCAACACCGAATTCCCCCACGCATTCTCGGCCAACGTCGCCCCATCCGCCAATATAATTCGACTCAGACTCATAATGCCAGCCGCACCAAGCCCTTGTAACGCCCGTCCAACCAGCAACATGCCCCAGCTACGCGCAGCAGCGCACAACACACTGCCTATCATGATCCAGAGCATTTCGAATTGCAGGGCAAAGTGACGACCGTAGATGTCAGCAAGTTGGCCGGTGCAGGGAACGAAAGTGGTGAAGGTTAGGGTGTATGCTGCTACTATCCAGTTGAAACTTCCAGAGAGGTGGTCTAGGTTTGTGTTAGCTGAGTGGGAGAGGGAACCGGGAGAGAGGTAAACCGTACTGAAATGGGAAGAGATCAATGGAATCGCTGGAGCAACGATGGTGACGTCGACAGCGGCGAGGAAGTTGGGGAGAGCGAGGCCGAGCATGAGTTTGCATTGTCGTATTGTACGGCGACGTGAGTCAGAATTTTGGCGGGCTGCTTCTTCGGGAGTGATGAGGTTAATTTGGCCGTCGTATGGTCTGGTGTGTGGGTTTTGCGTCCCATTCATGGAGGCTTGCGACTGCTGTTGACTTGCAATGTGTTCAGGAACGAGATGTGATTCATCCGTCGTCGGTATACCCTTCTGCGCTTCTCTTTCCCTCAATTTCCTCCGAACGAGTTTGAACAGGTAAATTGCCATGCTGGAATGGTATCAAAAGGACCGCAAGAATATGACGAAGGTTTACTCCTCCAAGAAAAAGACAGAGTTCCACAAATCGATCAGAATACCCCCGAAACACTCGCAACACATCACCGCCTTATACCTCCCATCTCTCTCCAGCCGCGCGACTCTATCCCGATTAAGCCAAAGTACGTGCACAGCACAAAATCGAGGCTTAGACAAGCATTCTAGCCAAGCCAACCAATCCACCTACCCGCTAATCCAGCCACTGGATTCCTACTATGCATCAGACCCTGTTTCCACCCTATCGCTAACGTCCGTAATGCGCGATATATATGGTGGCGGTGTTGAGATGGCGCTATTCCCTTTTCAAGTGAGCTGTGCGAACCAATCGCATCTTGAGGGTGGGGATGGTATCGGGGGCCTGAGTTACATAATGAGCCGCATTGCATGTTAGCATTACTTGGTTAACTATCTAGTGTAAACGGCTGATGAGTGTTACGCGAACCTGCCGTCTGGGGGGGGGGGGGGGGGGCCTCGGAATGATTCATTGATAGAAGGTATCGTGTGAAGATTCATGTGTTGTATCCACCGACTGTCAGTAGGCTAAAATGAAAGGGACACTGGGACTTTGAGTGTTCAAGATATCCAATTTTGCAAATCGTATGTGGATATGGCTGACGATAAGGTAGCTGCAATGCATCCACGGTGTTCTTTCCAGTAGCCCCATTGAGGCGGCGTCACCACACTCCACTCTGCTCAAGCAAGAAACCGTAGACTTCACCCCGAGCAACATAGCCATCTATTCCCATACCCAACACACCACCCATCTAACATCTCCAAAGACAAATCTCGGTACAAGTCTGCCCATTAATGTAAGAGAAGCAAGCCTGTTTCTTACATATGGCCTCGCACTCATTGGGGATTAGAAGACAGGTTTGTCGGAAAATCAGCAAACTACCTTCTTTTCTTTGGGACTACGAGACTGCGAAGACAAAGCGATAGAGTACTTACAGCCTTGCAATTGTTGTAGATGTCGGAACACCATTAGCATGGCGGGACAGCTGCGCTGAGAGTGTTGAGAGTGTTGACTGCGACGGCCATGGCGGGGTTCTCTTGGGCCATGGCGGTGACGAAGACGGCGTTGAAGATGCCGGTGAGGGCGATGATAGTGGGGAATACCTTCATGGTTGGTGGTTTTTGAGTGGAGATTCGTAACTTAGAATTGGATTTGGTGTTGAGATCCTGGGTCTTGTGGTTGATGCTGGTGTATAGAAGGAAAGGATGCTCAGAGGGTGGGTGGCGTTGTTTTATACATGAGAGACGTCTGGCTTGTTTGTCCCTGTTGCCAGTGTGATCCTGTATGTTCGCGTGCTCGTCCGTTTGCAAGGTGCGAAAGAGACGCGCTGCATTACGGGCAGAGGCGGTCAGGCAGTGGTGAGAAGGGGCAATTGGTAAAGGCTAAATTTATGATGAGGTAGCAATTGGATGGCGGCATGATGATGGCCAAAAGCATCAATTAGGGCAGCTGATGCTTCTTTGCGTGACCGTCGTGAGGGGTGGAGCATGATGGGGCCAAGCGAGTGGCATGAAAACTGCGCGCGCTCGAAAGGCTATCAAGACCACGATGACTATAAATGACAAAAGCTGGACATATTAGTAAGATGGAATTTGTAGATAGATAGCAATCCGTGTCATCCCAAGGGTTTAGCTAGCTAACTACAGTCTCTGCTAGGCCGAGTCTACACCGAGACCTTGAATCATACCTGATCAGTGAACCTCACACCATACAAGCCATCTTCCACCTGCCACTGGACCCATGAATTCGAGAGTGTGGAACTTTCCTTGCCTTGATCGTTACCCACTATGTCGTGCAATGCCACAAGCAAGTCTCCGTGCAAGTCTTGCCATTGATGTAGGTGAAGCAGGCTTCTTGATGGCAGTCATCATCACAGCCATTGATCCGAGGGCAGCGCTGTCGCAAAATTAGTTCTCGCCCGATAGTTTGGGCTTAGAGATTTGGACTGCTCACATCTTGGCAGGCCTTGTAGACGTTGGAGCACCACTCGCAGGGCGTCTCGGTGACGGCGTTGTTGCCCTGGACGGCAGCTGTGCCGAGAGCGACGATGATGAGGCTGGTAAAAGCAAAGAGGATCTTGAGGATCTTCATGGCTGCTGAGTTGTGTGTGGAGGATGGTCTAGTATAGTGTGTAGATTGATTAGGTCTAGGATGATTTCGAAGATCCGGAGTTTGGATAATGTGTGGAAGGAATCAGATCGAGGGCTATATTCCACGTGAATGAGGGGTCTGATATGTGTGCATCTTCGTGGCAACGTGTCAATGACGTGTACGTAGTAAAGGCTGAGGCGCGAGTTGACCATCTGATAATGAGCTTGGAGAAGCTCGAGTAGAGCTTGAGTTAGTCCTAGACTGACAGGCCAGAAGCACAGTAGTGAATTTATCATCTGAGTGAAGCGGTTGATGAGCCATGTTCTGCTGAAGTGAAAGAAGCAGGTTCTACGCGAAGATGATAAGAGAACAAGGGCAGTTGAGGTAATGTATGCTATACACGTTTGAAAGTTCTGATCTAACATTACCACAGATCTACCGTCTGACCAGCGAGGATGAATTAGTTACGTTTTATTACATGTGTGGAAGCATGTTTGTATGACGGCCAATTGATCTTCAAGAGCCACGGCAGGAACGTCTGAATCGCACTGCCACTATGAGTCGGGGGACGTAGTTCCAGTCGAGTATCATGTAGAGTCTGCTACGCTGCAGCTGCCTAAAGCTCTGTAGTCTTCACCTAAGGTCTAATTTCTAGGGAAGGCTAGAACGTAAGCCATCACTGGCAGGCATGAGAGCGCACTTCATACTATACCATTATCGTAGAATACATCGGGGGCGTAGAATACATCGGGGGCGTAGAATACATCGGGGGCGTAGAATACATCGGGGGCGTAGAATACATCGGGGGTGATCGGAAACTCCACTCTGTGGCAGAATCATGGTCTTCACACGTTTTTCGGCTCCATTCCGTACTTGAAATACGGTACATCTTGGACTCTGATAGGCAGTTTATCTAATGATCCTTCTGCGACCGTTCCTCGAGGAGTCTTGAGAGTAGTTCTGAGTGGGCATTTGCGAGACACGGGAGTAGGTAGGGCGGAGCCCAAATTGCTGACATCGAAACATGGTGTTATGTTGGTTACTACTCCATAGACCGTCAAGAAGTCATCATATACAATGTGACGCCGGTCGTGGAGAAGACATGAAGTCCCCGCCAAGCCCCCTACCATCTCCGCTGATGGTGGGCCCCACCCGATCAGATCAACCCATGACGCAACCCCACGCCGAACCCAGAGCTCCAAGGGCACCGCCATCTCGCGCCGCAACACCGCAACACGTTACACATATCCACCACCCAAACATCATGAAACCAACAATAGCAGTGCCTGCAATCGCTGCACTTGTGTATCGGGCCTATTCCCGGAAATCATTAACACCGGCTGGAATTCTCACAGCATTTGTTACCGCGGTCGTACACGCTGTGCATCCCTGGAGTGTGTTTTTTGCGTTGTTAGCTGTCTTTTTCCTTGCTGGGACGGCTGTTACGAAGGTACATTCTTTAAATCTCTATGATTTCAATATGTACAGTCTTTAATACGCGAGATAGGTAAAACATGACATCAAAGCGAAATTGACCCAGTCTGCTGCTGGTGCATCTGGTGGGGAGGGGTCACGAAATCATGTTCAGGTTATTGCAAACTCGGGCGTAGCTTCGGTATTGATCCTGGTGCACCTTTGGCAGATCAAGCAAGAGGGAAGGTATGATGAGAAGGATCTGTGCTGGCATAGAGGCACTGACGTCTTGATCGTGGGTGCTGTTGCGTATGTTGGAATACTAGCATGAATCAGACTTTACGCTGACAAGTACCAGTAACTATGCTGCTGTCGCTGCCGACACCTTTTCATCCGAACTCGGTATCCTATCTACCACGAAACCACGTCTTATAACGGCGCCTTGGAGAATTGTACCGCCGGGTACGAATGGTGGTGTGACGGCCACTGGCCTCGGTGCAGGCTTACTAGGAGCGTTCATTCTCTCCGCGACATCCACTCTACTCTTACCCTTCTGCAAGGACTGGGACTTCACCGAGAAGACCACATATACACTCGCATTGACAGCGGCCGGCTTCAGCGGCACTCTCCTCGACTCACTACTCGGCGCTCTCTTCCAGGCCAGCGTGGTCGACATCCACTCGGGCAAGGTCGTAGAAGGTGAAGGTGGTAGAAAAGTCTTGGTACACAGCAGTACGCCACTACATTTGAGAAAATCCGGTCAAATACGCAGCAAGATCAGCAGCTACCAGGAAGGCAAGGATGGTATTCCAAAGTCAAGTGGAGCGGACATTGCAGCATCACTTCAGGCCTCGGAGACAATGTTGAAAGCGGGAGGGAGCAGTAAAGGCGTTGCTGATCCACAGCATGAGAGCCGAAGAGTGGAAGTCGGAAGTGATGTGTTAGACAATAATGCTGTGAACGTGCTCATGGCAGGACTCGTTAGTGTGGGGGCTATGGTAGTGGCGTGTGTAGTGTGGGATCTACCGTTCAGTAGTATGATCGGCTTCTAGGTATTGTTTAATATTTGAGAGATTTTCGAGATTTGTCTCCTAGTTAGTGAGTGCTTGGGAGTAGGATGGTTGTGTACTCCAGTATCCGGAGATGCCAAGAGGACTAGCGCGCGTCACCTCGTAGCCTAAGCTCCGACTCCAACAACAGCTACAGCTCCACATCCGACTTCAAGACGCTACCATCGCCCTGACACATACCCCTCTTCGCCAGACTGACTCGTAAAGCAGTCCTATCTCAGCTCAAGCAGTCCACACGGCTCTCTGATTCTACCAGACTTTCGCCATCTGCCAAAGACAAGCCAACAACCATTCTTCAAGATGGTAAGCTATATCATACTACAGCTGGCCTTAAGATTGCGAGGCCAGTCAAATTACAGGATTAACAAATAACACAGTCTCTCCGCTTCGTCCCCAACAAAGCGCACCCCACCCAGACCGCCCTCGAGACGTCCGCGCCCTCCGCCCCAGGTGTGCACGACAGCCTCCGTTCCCGCCTTGGGCAAACCTCCACAGTCACCGCTTCCTCCTCATCAGCACCCGTCGCTCTACAGTCAGCTCATCCGCTCGAGGCGCGCCTGACACAATGGCGCGACACACAGGACCGCTTGAAGATGGAGATGTTGAGGCGGCAATTCGGCATCGCTGAGCCAGTACGCCGCGGTATGGAGCTCAAGATTGCGGATGCGGGTGAGTGGCGGCCGGCCGCGCTGGGTGGAAGCAGTGGCGTACACAAGGACATCCTTCAAGGAAGGGATTGTGAGATTGGGTGGGAGGATGTCTTCACTGGTATGTTGAAAATGCTGTGGTGTGGGAATGGTTAGAAGGGATGCTAATGACTGGTGATTAGGCAATGAGCTCCGCGAGGTTCCTGACTTCCACACTGAGATTGAGCACAAGATGAAGATGAACTGGTAGAGGGGTGGTGGTTTGACGGACTTCGAACAGTCTCGTACGACTAGCTGATGGTGTGGGAACATCAGAGTGCTGCATGACGAGATATGGCGCTAGGCTAGAATCACGGCTGGATGAATGAAGTACACGAAATATGGCAAGCATGTGGTCACATTGGTGCATAATCTCTCATGTTCTTCTGGGTCTTGTGCAGCGTTGCCCCGCTCCCGTCCAGCATACTGGATCACTAGCACTTGTCGTGGAGGCAGCATACCAACGAGTTTAATACCAATTGTGATATGTGACTGAGGCCAGCAAACAACTACCTGTGTACTCTCTGGTGTCTAAACATGGAGAGTTGTCCTTGTGTTTGTCATCTGGTCGTCTCGCAAACAACGGTATTGAACCATGACGAATACGACTTTAGCAGAGCCATATAATTCCCGCACTCTGACAGTCAGTGCAGGCACGGGTGCAGGGGATTAATGCAGGGGCGACTTAGACGTGGGACTCTATGGGGCTAGCATGTCGGGAGAAACTGTCACGGTTGATGGGGTGGTGCCGATGAGAGCGACACTATTCCCGCGAGAACATGGACATGACATGTGTATAGAGTGCAGGAGCTGATACTCATCCATGGATTGCTTGCTCTGTCGAGATCTGGGGCTGTGTGTTTCTGTTGTTGTTGTTGTTGGTGGTGGTGGTGTTGTAGGCGTAATGGTGACTAATTGCACGGTCGGATGCGGTGGCCAGTGGATGGGCGGCGGATGGAGAGTGCGGCGTTGGCACGAGTGCGGAGAAGGGAGGACAAGGGACGAGCCCTGGAGGCGGCGCACGGGTCAGCCTTCTCTCCATGGCCCAGCCGGGCGTCTGAGACATGCTTCACCACTCCCTCTCACCGCCCGCCCACGACCCAGTTGCTCTCTGGTGCTGCCCAAAACCTGTCCCTCAGCAGAGGCATTGTGCGGACGATCCATTTCACCGTCTACCGTGCAGTGCAGTACGCAGCTACACACACCCGTAGCCACAACCACGCCCGCCTCGTTCGTCCGCTCGTTTGCCCAAGCGCAATTGCCTCGACTCAACCTCACCTCGCCGTGTCGTCGCACCTCGTCCCGGCCGGCCAGCCATGGCCTCCCCCACGGATCAGTCCTCGACAGCGCCCCAGAGCACTCCACAGCACACGACGTCAGGGTCGCGGCCACCGAGCAGTTCAGACGCCTTAGCCTCGAGCCCCGTAGAGATGCGCACCCTGCAATCCTCCGCCGCAACGCCCACACCTGCAAACACGACTGCGCAAACCTCAGACACCCCCACTACCACCCACGTCGCCGAAATGGACCCCTCAGAACCCACGATTCCCGCCTCGCCCGCCTCGCCCACCACCACCGCCGCCGCGAAGCCTGCGCCGCCTACCAACCTTACCCGCGCTGAGACGGAAGCTATAGGGCCGTCAACAGATACGCCAGCGCTCGACCCAGATAATACGAATGGGCCGACGCTGGTGATTATGCTGCTGCTTACGACTGGCGCACGACATCCCTATAAGATCGATGAGAAGTACCTTAAGAAGCGCAACGTCACCGTGGAAGCCATGGACCCGTATAACATCAGTGTATATACATTGAAGGAGCTGATATGGCGGGATTGGCGCGAAGGTATGTCCGCACCTCCTTTACCCCATACTGGAGCAGCCTCGGCTTCAAGCATAGTGTTCCATGCAAAGGCAGTGTGCCACCCTTCCTCGACGTTGCTGGCGCAGTGCATAGCAAGCGTCGCATGACGTTCACCATCTCTGCCGTTTTTACCGCATACGGCAATATCTTCCTACACAGCCACCATCCAAACGACAACTCGGTATTACTGTACACATCCGCTAACTTCAGAATTTACTACAGAATGGGAAGCTCGCCCAACGTCCCCAAGTTCAATACGACTTATACATTTCGGTCGCATGCTCGACGATAAATCGCCACTCAAAGGTACGTCTTTACTCTACATTACACATCAATCGTCCTAGCCCCCAAGTTCAAGGCCTCTTGGCATGCGCTTATTCTATTGGCTGGGCCCTCGCATCATTGGCTGGAATACCTGAGCCAGGCCTTGTCAAGCGACAATCGCCTCTCAATTTCTCAGACCCCATCTTCACAGTCACGTTACCAAGTTGTATATCATTCAAGAACACACTACTAACACCATGACGTAGAATGCCGTTTCCAAACCGACACCCCAAACGTCGTACACATGACAGTCAAACCCCAAGAAGTCGTCGACGACGAGGAGAACGCCAAATCAGGCAAAGGCGCGAGTCGGAGGGATGACGACGATGAGCCTACAGCCGGGTGTCGGTGTGTTGTTTTATAAGGTAATCACATTACCTCGTGTTTGGTCAGTAGTGCGAGAGATGGACATGGGGATATATGCATATGGGCCTTTTCGATGCATTTCCGAAATGTCTGTTTTTTTGTTTGTTGCTGCATGGAGGGATTGTATGGGCAGTTAAATTGCGTTGCGTTGAAAGTCTGCGAAGGGGGGGGGGGGGGCGCGGCGTTCGGGAGCGTTCGTGTGTGGGTAACAAAGAGTTGCATCGCTCATTTTTCATTTGTTTCATTCATCCAAGTCGTCATATCTTCCCTTTTCTCAATCTCTGTATATACGGGCGTTTTTCCATTGTCGGGCAGAATCCCTCTCTCTCTCTCTGTCTTTCTCTCGGGTAGTCTCTTCCCTTCTGTATTTGTTGGGTGAATTCTTCCTTCTATTTTCCAAAGTTGTATACATATGCTCATTGCTTGTTGGTGGAGGGGTTGGTGTGTCAATCATTGTGCATGGGTAGGTTGTTGTGGCTCTCCTTTGGGTTGGTTGGTTGGTTGGTTGGTCGATCGGTATCAGAGCATGATGGTAGTATAGGGTAGATAGGAGTGAATGGACGGAGCATAACATATAGATCGAGGGGTGAAATGGCATATACATTTAATTGATTTACACAAGTAAATTCGCAACGACTTGTGATTTTTGTATTGCTTGTGGTAAAGTCTTGTGTTTCGATTTGAGCAAAGAAGTATACTGTACCATAAGGGTAGTTTGTATATTATGTTGCTGTAATCGAAACACAAGACTCGATGAAGAGACTGTAATCCATCGAAACTCCAATAGCGCCAACCCTTGTCAATCTAGTTCCCCATCCCGAGCCAAAATATCCAGACGTGGGGGGTGGGAAATGTGAAGCGCCAACAACACCTCACTCCGTCCAGAGCCAGCAGCAACTAGCTCAACCCGAATCCCAAAACCCAAGTACCTCCCTTAAAAACCCTCTCCTTGTTTATGCCCAGTAAGAGAGCTAGCAGCTCAAACCGGGAAGACGATCCAAAAAGACAAAAGCCACAGAAAAACTTGACAAAAACTTTTGAAAGTCCCTTGAATCCAACTCCAACCCCTAAACCTTCAAACGCAATGTTGCCTGTGAACAACGTCTCACCCAGCCTCCAACCCACGCACGCCCTCACAAACTCCCACTTGCTCGCTCAGGCCCACCATTCGTCTCAGTAAGCACATCAAACCACGTAACCACCCCATTACACCCAACGCGATAATACGCATTCAACCTCTCCCTCGCCTCCGCCTCCAAGCCCGGATTCAACTCCAACGCCCTCTGACGAACCTCCCTTGCGCTGAGAGATGTATACCCTATACCTACTCCTTCACGTCCACGTCCACCCTCCGCATCCGCATCCGCATCCGCATCCGCATCCGCATCCGCATCCGCATTACCGTCCCCACTACCACCCCCAGCCTCAGCACCGCCCGCATATCCATAAAATACATGATGATATCCGCCCTCCCGTCTCGACTTGAGAAACTTCCTACCCCAGCGCTGACGCCAAGTCATCGTCATATACCCCGGTCCCGAATCATCGACTGGAACATCTTCCACGAAACGCAGGGTAATGCCTAGCGCCGTTGCCACGAGGGGGAACCAAGAAAGACTGGGATAGATTTGAAAGATTGAGGCCGAGGGAATGGGCAGGGTAAGTGTGGTGCCCTGCTGCTGCTGCTGCTGTTGTTGTTGTTGTTGTTGTTGCAAAGCCAACACAACAGGTGAAGAAACCGTACACAATTTTCCCAAACAAATCAATACGTTTACATCGGCCAATCCACCCACGAGGTACTGCGGATGCAGTGTTAAACTGCGATAATACGCGCCTACAAGCGCTGCTGTACTGCGAATTTGAGCTTTTTCTTTGCCCTTGCCGGTCCAGCCCGTGGTCGCCAGGTTTGTGCCGTTGTGTTCGGCTTGCTCGCGGAGACGGGCTTCATATGTGGTTTTGTTTTTGAGGTAGGTGGATAGGCCGCGGAGGGTTTCGGGGACGCGGCGCTCGAGCCGGTGGATAATGGTGAATTGCACGTTGCGTAGCATGTTGAAGCGGCCGAGGTATTCGAGGCGGTCGAAGTAGGAGGATGTGTCTTTGCCGATGCCGATGGTGTTTGTGGAGTAGAAGATGGGGAGGGATTCGAGGCGGAGTTGCTTGGAGGCGCGGGTCACGCCGAGGAGGGCGGAGATGGCATTGTGTTTGTCCTTTTGATTCGCGTCATGGAATTTGGGGGTCTCATTGGCGGCTTGGTGGGCGAAGCTCGGGAAGCGTTCTGAGAGGGAGGAGAGGCAGGAGGGCTGTGAGAGAGGAGGTGGGAAGTATTTGGAGTCGCAGAGCTGGGGCAGGATGGCGCGTTCGGTGCACAGAGAGAAGGCGTAGACTTCTTCGCGGATCTCGAGGGGGAGACGCTTGAATGGGTAGAATGTTGATAGCGGTGTGGCTTCGTTGTCGGAGCCTGGGTCGGAGGGACTGTCGTCGTCGTTGTCGTCGCCGTCGCCGTCATCGTCGTCATCTGGTGGCGTGTATGGGGGATCACTGTCCTCACACGGACGCTTCCTGCTGTACACACGCTCATCGAATTCAAAAGGTGAATCGTGTCGAACTGGTGATTTGGGTCCACTGCTCGCTCTTCCCCAACTCCAGTCACCAGAACCACCAGAACCACGAAATGGCACAGAATGATGAATCGAACCTGGTTCTGAGTAGTAGTTGCACACCCCGTCCTTAAAATAATACCGAGAGCTCTGTGACGCTGCTGCGTATCCACGGTTACCTTGCTTCTCTGGGTTTAAGTCTTGGCCTGCTGCAAATATGTCGCGAATAGGCACTGTGTTATCCGGACGCGGTTGCAAATCTGAAGTAGTTGGCGGAGGCAAAAGCCAGTCCCTCAGTGTCTTCTGGACAGGCCTAGCACTGTATGAGGCCGCAACAGCCTGCTGCATAATCGGATACAGACCATATGACATTGGTGGCAGTGACGGTGCGCTGTGTGCATCATTGGTATCTGAATCGCATGTGCGGTGCTCCAGGCAGGGACTGTCGAGCGCATGAACTGATCCTTCATGCTCGGCGGCATCGTGCCCAGTGTCTACCTCAGTCCCGCCTTCCAACGACGCGGACGAAATACCAGAGTTGTCGTCGCTCTGTTCGATAGACGCGACAGCGCTGCCTTCATCCTCAGATGGCATGAAAGCAGCCGCCGATGGGTTAAGTCGTAAGCCTAGTCTTTTCCGAGGACCGCCCATATTATCGTGAGCGTTGTTGTGATTGTCGTCAAATGTCTTGAGTCTGCGCGACGTTGACGTGATGTGAGTATGTTTTATTGGCAACTAGAAAGGTGGCGTGGTGTCGCCTCCCAAGAGCCGTGAAGATGATGGTGAGAAAGGAAAGAAGACAGGTCGGTCTGGTAGAAATTTGCACTACCGATGGACACTGTGTGAGAAAATAAAATACTGGTAGCGACTCTGCAGGTTCATGTATAGTGAGACAATCATGTAGCTACAGATGCGCAATGCCTAGTCAGGCGGTCACGCAGGTAGTCGCTTGCTATTTCACTTCTAGAAAACACGCCAAACGGCATTAGCAAGTGTGATAGGTGGTCAGTAATTGACTAGGCTTACTAAGTACATAAGTACAAACAAGCCGTTAGTGATATTTACAAGGTAAAAGGACGAAGATGCCACGTAGACATAAAGTAACTGGGTGACGGTACCAAATCACCACCTCTTGTCATCGTTGCTGCTGAAGTCACGTCCCTGTCGCTCCCGCTCTAGGCGTGCATCAAATTCCTGCTGTGCTTGCTGCTTTGCTCTCTTCCTCTCATCATCGCCCTCAACAAAGGTATATGAATCACCCAGTGTAGAGGTTTCTCTTTGCTCCCGACGCTCCGGTTCTGGACGACGTGATGGTGGCGGGGCTCTTTGACCAGGGACTGGTGCACCGCCACGACGAAGGCGATCCCATGCTGACTCGCCCGGCCTGCTTGGTGGTTGAGACTGAGATTGAGCACTGTTGACCTCGTCCTGAAAGAGGCCACCGGTAGGCGAGGCGTCATCGTCGAATGGTAGTGAGGGTGCTTGGGCCGGGCGGTTCGGCTGCGGCCGGCGGTTCCAGTTCTCCGTCGGGGGATTTTGCTGTCGTTGCGGTGCGGGCTGTGATGTATCGTTGGAGAATGTCTCCCATGATTCTGGTGTGGGACTTTGAGAGCCCCAGGCCTCATTTCCAGCTGTTGGACTCATGTCGTCTACTGGGTCTTCTTTCTTCGCTGCAGGCTGCCTACCCCATCTCGCCTGAGGCGACGGGCCTCCACCAGAGCGATTTTTGACCTGCTCTTCGAAGTCTCTCCTCCGCTGCTCATAATCTCTCCCGGCCTGTGATGTTCTCTGCGAGTCTACCTGCGATGCAGCTTTGAGGTCGATGCTAAATTGCTCAAGCCTCGGATCCTTGGCCGACTTGGCCGCAACTATAGGTTGTGCAATCATCTGGCCAATTATAGAACCCATTTGGCCGGCCACAAGGGCATACAGCGAGAATCGCCACGCATGCCGCGCAAACATGGCCATGGGGCCCCTCAACCCACCGAATTTGTTCCGGTCGATGGTGTCAAGTTTGGGTTTGTAGAATGGGTACCGCATCTCAGCCGCCGTGCTCCAACACCTGTACGTTCCCGCCGCAAAGCCTGCGGCTGCGTAATAGCTCTTGGTCTGCTCCAACTCGTAGATATGAGACGCGAGGGCTTGTGCTTCATCGGGGTACAGCGGGCGGCTGAGCCTCTTCTCCGCAAATTGGAGCGTGGTTTCTGTTTTGAATTGTACGGCGGTTTCAGAGAAGCCCATGAATGTGCCTAGAATAGGAAACGGCTGCGGAAACGAGCTTGGGTCGAAGCGCTGACCCGAGGGCGGTGATGCGGACGCATACGGATCGTTGGTGGAAGCGTCTGGGTTGTCATTGAAGCTGTCTGGCGCACTATTGTCGACATCTTCGAGCACCATTGTGGCGTGTTGACCGAGAGTACGTGAGGTGAGGTGTGGTGAGGTGTGGCGAGGTGTAGGTATTGAATGCGACGTGTGGGGGCGTGTCTTGCAAAGGGAAGCTGCCGAGGTGAGGTTTGGTGTGCAAGGGAGCTCAGGCGATGACGGCATACAAGCGCCCGCTTGATCGAGCGTCAGAGCGCGAATGAGCTTGCTTGCACACCATAGACCATCGGTATGGTGAGCCTGATCACGCGCAAGTTGATCACGTCAGTTCATACCTAGAAATCCACGAAGCTGAAGGTTGATTGCATATTTGAATTGTTCGTATTCAACTTCGCATCTACCCATCTATCCATCATCCATGCATGTCCCAAACATACATACACATTACCCCACCAAACCCACACCAACCTAGTCTAGAGAGGAGATGGTATAATCCATGGGTATTATACAGTCAAGCCAACCAGAAGACGACCGCCGCAGATGCAATGCCCAAGTAGGAAAACACCATCATGGTGCCGAACATGTATTACCAAGACTGCAGAGTCCACCAGCGCCCGTGCGATTGCGTAAACACCGTCGCATCACTGACTGGAAAACCCAAGCTAAGAAAACGCCATCGCTACCACAGATGAAGCGACATAAATCGAGATCCCTGAAAGTTCCGCCCAGCCGCATTGTCGAGGTAGTAGAGCCCTCGATACGCAGGGGCGTGTTTTGATATTCTTTTGAAATTCGGCCGTCGCAAAGAAAAAGGAAAAGCGTATGTGAAGATGTGAATCCTAGGAAGAAAATTCGAATATGCGTACTGAAACTGCGCATTTACGCAACGACCTCAGCAGCTGCAGGTACCCTGCCACCACCGACAAGCTCAAGGATCTTGCCAGCGACTGCAGCAGGGTAGCCTCGAGAAAGGCCCTCGTTGACGACGGCCATGGCCGCAGCACGATCCTCGACAGCCATGTAGGCACGCGTCATAGCCTCGTAAGTGCTAGGTTCGCGCCTGCTCTCAGGAACAGACTCATAGATGGCTTTCGCCTTTGTGATGTCGTGCGCAAGAGCCCAGCCGTGGATGAGAGAGTTGGCAATGTAAGGAGTCATCTCAACGCCGCGGGCGCGCATGTCCCGGAGAACAGGCTCCGTGTCGGCGATTTGGTGGTTGGCGACCATGGCTTCGAAAAGCGCTTGGTAGAGGCAAGCTTGAGGACGGATACGGGTGTCGGCAAGTACGGTGTCAAAGAGGACACGAGCGCCTTCCATGTCGTGGAGGACGCAGCCTTTGGCGTGGATGAGAGAGGAATAGTGGACAGCCTCTGGAATGGCACCAGCGCTGCGGACCTGCTCCAAGACCTTCTCAGCTGCCTCCATGTCGACAGGCTCAAGAGTGGCGTGGGTGTCGATGAGGAGTTTGTACGTGTGTGTAGTAGGCTCAATACGCTTCGCACGCATGCGCTCGTAGTAGCTCAGAACCTTGCTGCGGTCGCGCTTGGTGGTGAGGAAGAACTGCATCATGCTGTGGTACGGTGCGGGACGGGGCTTGTAGTTGGGCATGCTTTCCATCTCCTCGAACAGCTCTTCCGCAAACTTCTCGTCGCTTACACGGCAAAGGGCGTTGACAATGGTGCCGTATGTGACGGAAGTTGGGCGGATGCCGAGGTTGCGCATCTCAGAGAAGTAGAACAAGCAGTCGTCGATGCGACGAGCCTTGCCCAGCTTACCAATGAGAGCATTATACAGGAAAGACGATGGCTCAACACCCTCAGACTTGGCGCGAAGGAAGATCTTGACGGCTTCGGTGGCTTCGTCAAAAGTCTTTGTTGACTCTTTCAATGTTGTGATGTAAAGACCGAAGGTATTGGCAGTGGGTGCGGCGCCCATGTCAAGTAGGTCCTGGTGGTAACGAGCAGCAAGGTCACGTTGACCGCAAGTAAGGCAGGCAGCCACCATTGCGTCCAGAATGGTGACCCATCCGTAACGGACGATGCGGTACTGTGGCAAGAGAGGCACATCCTGCTTAGCGAGGTTCAAGATGTCGTGGACAAGAGTCAGGCGGTCTTCCTTTGCTGCAGCAGTGATGAGCTTAGCGTAAGTGAAGAATCGAGGGTGGCGACCTGCGCGGCGCATGTTCCTGAACTTCATCAAAGCCTCGTTAAGGTGCGATGACGATCGTCCATGGGTCTTTTCGAGCAGCTCCGTAATGACCACGGAGCCTTTGTTGTCAGTAGAGGCGGCGTACGGGTCGTACTGGTCTTCGAAGGTAGGAGCTGCAGGCTGTACTGGAGCTTGGACAGGGTAAGCTGCAAAGGGTGCAGGCGAGTACATAGACTCAGGTGCAGGGTGCTTATAACTGTACCATCTGTGCTGAAGATCACCTCTGTCGAGCTGGGCGAGAACCTTCTCCACAAGACCGGCGGTAGTCTTGTTAACGGGGGAGCCAGTTGCAGTAATGACCTCAAGCAAGTGAGCAAAGCGAGCAGCATGAGCAACATCGACTTCAGTCTCCTGGAGAATGATGCCTGACTGGACTTGCATCAGAAGCGTGATGTCTTCAAAGCTGAGCTGAGTAATGGCCTCAGGCCCCATACCAGCAAGCAAGTGGTGAGCGACTGGGGTAACAAGACCGCCGTTCTCGATCATAGTCCAGAACAGTTCCATGCTAGCCCGCGCTGGCAAGAAGATACCACGCTTCATCATGAAGTGACCCATGACCTCAATGGCCTCATCGATGTGCTCAACAGTCTCCATCTTAGCTTGGTTAGAGCTGGACTGAGAATCGCGAATACGAGCGAACATCTGGCGACCCTGACGAAGTCCACGCTCCGCATGACCACTGCCGATCAAGGCAATGGTGTGCATGGAGGTAGGCTCAATGAAGTCAGGCTTTGTAGGCGATAGCTCAAGCATCCTCCAGAAGACCTCTGCAGCCTCAATATTTCCATTGCGGATATGCATAGCTCCCATGGCCATGGCGGGCCGGGACAGGTCAACCTCTGCAGGCAGATCTTCGAAGGCGTCGGTGGCAACTTGTATAGCATCGCGGTCCGCAGCCTTGATGCAGATAGCAGCCATGGCGATCTGTCGAGCTTGTGGGCTGAGTTGCTCAGTGGCGTGTACATATGCTTCCTGGAAAGAACCGTTTTTCAACCATTCTGGCAGGAGACCTTTCAATGTAACGATATCGCGGACGGAGGTGACATCTTGGGGTGTGGCGAGTGCGGTTTCGATCTTGGAGAGGAACCTCTGGCCTCCTGCAAAGCGTCCACAAATTGCGTAAGCCCGCACAAGGGCAGCGTACACATCATTGTCCTTCCTGGCAATGTCCACTAGACCGTGGTCACTGGCGACTGCGATAGCCTTGTACTCGTCGTAGCACTCTACCGCACTGCTCAGATCACCAGACTTACCAAAGGCCTGGATCATGGGCACAAACATGTCAGCGATTGGTGTGACCTTACGTGCTTCCATGTGCGCATATATGCGAACCATATCTTCAACGCGATCGCCTTCAGCACATGCTGTGACAAGCAAGCGATAGGTCTTTTCGGAGAAGTTGCGGCCAGCCTCCACATTGATCGCAGCATCGAAGAGCTTGACAGCTACCGAGAGGGAGCCGTCTTCGGCCAGGATCGCGTAATCAGTCTCATTTGACTGAAGCATGAACCTGCCCTCCTCTTCCATTCCGCCATACCTCAGACGCTTCTCTTCATAAAACTGCTTCATCGAGACAACTTCTAACGACCGCACGGAGAGGAGCTCGATGAGAGCGGAATATGTGGCGGTGTCGGGAATCACTCGTCGACGGAGCATGTCAGAGTAGACGTCCAAGGCCTTGGGAACGACCTGGTGCTTTGCGCGTGGGAGATGGATAGCGGCAGATAATAGAGCATTGTACGCAGCAACTGATGGCTTGAGGCCAGCCCGCAGCATGGCCTCAAAAGTAGCTGGTACATCAGCATACTGGTGATTCTCTGCAAGTGTCTGGAGTTGCACTGTGTATTCGTCGTGCGCCTCAACTGGCGAAGCAGCGAATGTCGAGTCAGTGCGGCTGAGGGTTGTTGAGTTGACGAGCGTGTCGGCGACCGTGACGGGTGACTCGGACTGGATCTCTTCCACAGAGCGACGCTCTTCCTCGCCTGCCTTGACGGCTTCCGTGTCCACTTGGAGTTTTGCCCTTGCCACCTCTTGTGCAATTGCCTCGTCCACCTGAGCGAGCGCAATCTTCTCCGCCTCTTCACTGTTGATGGCATTTCTAAAGTCATCCACCTGACTTGTACTGTACGCGCGATTGACTGTAGCACGCGCAGGAACTGGATCAGCCACCTCTTCAATCGCCACACTGTTCTCTTTCGCCTCCACTGCTGTTTTCGAGCTGGCCGGGTCCCATTCGATCAGCTTGCGGAACTGGAATTGTGACCATTCCTTATCCTCTGTCCTCTGTGTCTTCTGCCATGCTGTGTAGTACGCGGCTAGACCGGAGTCTTGGTGATCGTGTGCGCTCGCAGCAAGGGCCTTGAGGGCACTAGTCGTCGAAGTAGAGGCAAAGGCATGTTGGTTTTTGAGGCCTTTGCGGAAGCGGTCGTGTTGGAGGGTGGCGAGAGGGTTGTTCTGGCTTACACCAGCAACGACAGATTGAGCATAACCGTGAGTGAAGCCCTTGGCAAGACTCTGGCGCGCGAGATGGAAGCTCTTAAAGACCATTTAGGAAATGGAGCAACCCTTCGATTGAGAAGGGTGAGACTGATGGCGGTTAGTTTGACGTTCTCGTGTATACGTTGTGACTGAAGAGTGTTTGCCACCGCGCTGTTGTTTATGTTGAAGCAGGCGCGTCCGTGGTGAGCAATTTCGAGGATTCAGGCAGCCACTTTTTGACTCGCGTGCGCGAACATGGGACTCGCATCCGTGGTAGGACACGACCCAAGTTGTACGTACTGTAATTCTCGATATCACACGGCGGTGATGCAGGTTCATTTGACGACGACCGCCAAACAAACGCGCTCCAGGGAGTGGTAAGGAGGATCGAGGTGGTGGGAAATTAGACGAAGCCCGGAAACACTTCCGAACTGTCCGTAAACAAGATGAAGTGGACAAGTTGCCCTGGAATGCTAGAACCAGAAGGCGAATTGCGAATGAAGGAAAAGGCACGCAACGGCCTGCGGAGAGGGAGGTATATCGATGCCGCACAGGCAAGGTGCTTAGCGGGAGACGGAAAGGAAGATTCGAGCGCCCATCTCGTAGTCGTCATGAAGTTGGCGGCCAGTGTATGCGCGCTAATCTTGCCGAAAAATCCTCGCGCGATCCGGCTGTGGTTAGGGCACTCGCATGCCAGCAAGCCTCCTCCGCTCTGACACACGCCCCCATTGGGCCGGAGGCTCGCTCGACCTCCCCGGAAGGACACATGTGTGGCTCAGCCCTTGCAGGCGTGTGCGCTGCGAGGCCAGGTCGGGGCCGGCAAGACCGCTGCCACCGAGTCCGTTTGCGCCCCGTTCTCGACGCCCGTGGTGACTCAGTCAGCACGACGAGAAAAAGACGGCTGCACCCCGCGCCCAGCTTGCCCGGATGAAGAACATGAGCAGCACATGATGGCTGGAGGCCGCACATCCGGTGCCAGATGTTGGTGCCTGATGGGAGATGGCGTTGGCTGGCCGGCTTGATCCGTGGGCCGTGGCACACTGTCAAAAAAAATGTCTACGGCTATTGCCAGCCACGTGACGTTGAACACCACCACAGTTGCACACAACTCAGTATCCAGACAATTGTAGCGCGTTGATGCACCATAGAGTCGAATAGCAATGCATGTAAATTAACCAACCCTCATAAGTTCCCTTCCACGAACTTGATCTGCCAAAAAAAATATTTGCACTCGCCCACCTCGCGAAGAACTGCCCTCTCCCACCGATCATCATCATCACCACTAGTCCCCCTCCATCGCCCGCCGCCCACTCCCCCCCAAAGAAACCCAAGACCATCTTACCAATCAACCAACCAATCCCAACCCGCCCTCTACACCCACCATGTCCTTGCCAGAAGACGCGCCCTTGACCCCAACCGCAGTATCCTGCCCAGCCAAAGTGCTAGTCGCAGGTGGCTACCTCGTCCTCGACCGCGCCTACACGGGTCTGGTATTTGGCCTCGACGCACGGATACACACCGTTGTTGAACCCATAAAGACTAAATCGGGAGTCACGATTAGTGAGATTGTGGTGACGAGTCCGCAGTTTCGGGAGGCGATTTGGGAGTATGGGTATAGGTCGCATGGAGAGGATGGGGGGATTGCGGTTACGCAGTTGAGTGTGTGAGTAATGATGTTTGTTGTGTGTTTTTCCTTTTACGTCAACTCCTTCTTTCTATCCATCTATCCTTCTTTTACTTTGTCAATGTTCTCTTCTTGGTTGGGTCTAGAGTGTTCTCTGAACTTGCTTTCGATTGTTTCTCAACTTGATTTTCTCATATCACGGTATCTGATGGTACAATGTACAATCTCTTGATACATACATCAACATGAAGATTCACTACAATCACATCTACTCCGAAATTCCCTTCTTCAACAAACAACACTACTAGCTACAATCAATAACACACCACCAACCCACCGCCCACATTCTAACCAAACACCCCCTCCCAGCGGCCACGAACAATCAATCTCCGCCTCCAAAAACCCCTTCATCGAAACCGCCCTCACCTACGCCCTAACCTACATCTTCACCCTCCTCCCCAACCACCTCATCCGCCCATCCAGCATCCGCATCCTCGCCGACCAAGCCTACTACTCCAACCCAGGCCAACCCCGCTACACCACCAACACCACCACCCCTCCATCACCCTTCTCCGACTTCGCCGTCCCCCTCCGCTCAGCCCACAAAACCGGTCTCGGATCCTCCGCCGCCCTCGTAACCTCCTTCACCGCCGCCCTCCTATCCTTCTACCTGCCCCCCACCCTCTTCTCCCTCAACACCCCAACGGGCCTCACAATCCTCCACAACCTCTCACAGGCAAGCCACTCCCACGCCCAAGGAAAAGTAGGTTCGGGCTTCGACATTGCAAGCGCAGTCTACGGTTCCTGTCTCTACAAGCGCTTCTCCCCATCCCTCCTGAGCACGCTTCCGCAGCCAGGTTCGCCGGGGTTCGCGGCGAAATTAAAGGACTTGGTTGAGGGTGGCGGGTGGGATACTGAGATTCGCAAGGCGGCGATTCAGATGCCCAGGGGTTTGAGGCTGGTCATGTGCGATGTGGATTGTGGGAGTGAGACGCCGAGTATGGTGAAGAAGGTTTTGGAGTGGCGGGGCAGGGAGAAGGAAACTGCGGAGAGGATTTGGGGCGGGTTGCAAAAGGGGAATGAGGAGTTGGCTGGGGAGCTTACGCGGTTGGCGGAGGGTAGTGGGGAGAGCGGTGAGGTGCGCGGTGATCGGTATGAGAAGTTGAGGGAGATTATTGGCGGGAATAGGAAGTTGATTAGGGAGATGGGGGAGAGGTCTGGGGTCCCGATTGAGCCGAGACAGCAGACGAAGTTGTTGGATTATTGCTCGGGATTGGAGGGTGTGGTTGGAGGTGTTGTACCTGGTGCCGGGGGGTTTGATGCGGTTGTGCTGCTGGTGGAGGACAAGGAGGAGGTCATTGCCAAGGTCAAGGCGGCGCTGGAGCAGTACAAGGATGATGATGCTGTGGAGGGCATGAAAATCGGGAGAGTAGGTATCATTGGTGTGAGGGAGGAGATGGTGGGGGTCAGAAGGGAGGAGCTGAGTCTGTACTCGGAGTGGGAGACTTCGTTGTAAAGACAACGTCCGAACGAGTAGGATCATGTTGGACATGGTCAGTGTGCAACAATCCCGTTACAGTGCATAAACTTGCCTAGTAAAGGCATTAGGGGCATTTAGTATATACGTTTGATGAATTGTAGTTAGATCATGGCCACATCAGGAGCACGGTATTCAGATAACCTGACCTGATATTCATACAAGTAATGAGACTTGTGCCGGGGCTTCTCCACGGCATGTCGTTTGTCGCCTTGAAGGGAATATAGATGGCTCCAGGCAACACAAGTATTCGATATCGTGCAATCGCTTCATCATGCTTCACACGCAGTCCAAGGCCGGCCAACTCAATCGTTTCACATTGTATCATAATTTGGTTCCTTGGTCTGAACTTTTTGATTCATATAGATCTTGACTTGGACGCCAACCCATTTCCGTTGAAAGATCGCCCCGTCCGTTCCTGACCTGCTACATCACCGCCCTCTCTCCGCCCATGGAGTTTGGTACTAAGGGTACATTGGTGAGTCGCTAGCTGGAAAAGCCCCGGCAATGCAATGCTTCGTGAGAGACAAAGGAAGAAAAGAGAACACCCTCCGCTAAGGCACGTTTATGCCTTGACGGCGTACTTTCGCTGGGGGAAGTGTGTCTGCTTCTTCTTCTGCTTCTCGGTGACGAGCGACGCCTCGTGCTTGGAGAGTCTTCGGCGGATGGCGCGGGTCTGCTTGGATCGGAGGTCGAGGGGAGTGTACCTGCACGTCATTAGATGTCAATTCGCAAAACTTCTTCATCCAGCTTGAACGCACTTCTTGCCCTTGTAGAACAGGCGGAGCTGAGCCCTCTGGTTGGCGTTGATGACGGTGAGGACCTTGGCGATTCCCTTGCGGACATCATGAATGCGGGTGAGCTTGGTGTTGGAGCCTCCAGCGACCTTGGCGGTCCTGAGCGAGATCAACTCCCTTTACATCCGTCAGCATTTCCATTCCTCCTGCAGTATCCTCCTGATAGGGCGACATACGACTTGAGGTCGGTGAGTTGAGACGCGAGGTCATCCTTGGACTTGTTCCACAGCTGGGCGGTCTTCTGCAGCGGTTGTGAGTGTGTGATCGACGGGAGTGTGTTTCGTGTGCGAGAGGGTACGTACGACTTTTCCGGTAGACTGCAGATAGATTGTTAGCATAAGCTTCCTTCATACTGTAAAAACTTTCGACATTGTCGCAGCACCACTAGCGGGGAGGTGCAACTGCTTCATCCTCACACAATAGACTCTTTCAAGAGTGCGCGATCCAATATCCATTCCGAGTATGATAATTGAGAGCATAGACGTACCATTTTGACTGTATGTTAGTGTGGCCGGGTGGTGTAGATGGGGTCTCGCGTGCGTCTGCGATTTGGTCGTCGAGGTGGAAATTCACTAGAGCAGTGTGGTGCCTGCCGGTGCTCGCTTCCGTTCTCGCCGACATGGCTAACCTAGAGTGTGTTAGTGCCTTGGCAACATTGCGTCGCTGCGCGCCAGGGTCGCAGGCGCATCATGCCAGAACACCAAGAGGCATGACAGTTGCCTTTTGCATAAACATACGGGCCTCTTGAACATGTCCTCGACGGGTGGCGGATGGGCGCAACTGCGCCAACAAGCGCGCACTCTAGAACAGCAAGTACGCATTCCACCATGTGACAGTGTGGTAGAGAACACTGCTAACGAGGGATGCCAGACAGAAACACTCTTTCATACATATTCGCAGTTCAGCTCGACACCGAACATACCCGCAAAACCCTCCGAAGAAGAGGTGAGAGTAGAGACTCGCCTACATGAAGTTCTAGAGCAAAGAGACGGTCTCGTCGGCCAACTGTCAAGACTTCTCGACTCTGAATCAGCGCACTCTTCCTCTGCCGTCAAGCAGAACAACCTTGCTCGCCATCGTGAGATACTCTCGGACCACCGTCGCGAACTCGCCCGTCTGAAGGCTACTATAACCGAGGCCCGAAACAGAGCAAACTTGCTGTCAAATGTACGGTCCGACATCAACGCCTACCGGTCTTCACAGCCAGGTCAGGCCGAGGCAGACTACATGCTAGACGAGCGGTCACGAATCGATAACTCCCACAATGTTGCCGATTCTGTGTTAAGCCAAGCATATGCGGTGCAAGAGAATTTCGGAATACAGCGGGAGACAATGGCAAACATCAACCGGAGAATCGTGGGCGCTGCTAGCCAAGTACCGGGCATCAACAGTCTGATTGGCAGGATCGGGACGAAGAAGAGGCGCGACGGCATAATTCTGGGCACCTTCATTGCTTTCTGCTTTTTAATGCTGCTATGGTTCAGATGAAGCGGTTGGGTCAGCATATGTATGATTTGGCGTTCGAGCGGACTGGATATCCTCATGACCTTCGTTGGGTATAATTTTGGGCAAGGCGTCTTGGGCCCGCTAGTGTACATCTATGTTTTACAGCTCCTCTTTGCGGACATTTCGACATCCATCTTACAACGACGTTCAAGCTCTCTGCCTTCCACTTCCTAGGAGGCTTCAGACACTAATTTGGCGAATCCTCTGTTCATGTCTTCCATCTCCGTTCCCTCTGCATACCCGCTCCCCGCCCACCTGATCCTACAGTCCTGGTCGACCAAATATACATATCCCACGCGCCCATTCAGTAGCCCTATCGTTTCTCGAATCTGTTCACTCACACCCTTTCTCACGATGAAGTATTTGCCCCAGTCTCCCTGTGGTCGCGCCGACTTCAACTTGAACTGAAAGAATGATATGATCCATGCCTTCATACTGTTCTCTTCGATATTGACATCGACCATTTGTGCCACCCCAGGATGTTGCGCAATGATCTCGTGAACTTTTGCGTTGACCGACTTCCCAGTAAACGATTGCGCTTGTGTCTCGCCCCACTGCGAGCTGTACACATTCACCACACTGACTTTCCCCTGCAATACGGTCGTTGTGTCTGCATCTTTCTCTGCGAGTGTATTCCCATGGAAGTTTGGAAAGTACAACGCCCTTTCCTTTTTGTATATCTGTGCATTCGCTAAGAAGGTCTTACCCGACCTGTACTTTCGAATATTTTTAAAGTCGCGGAAGTAATTCGTACTCCACTTCTCAACAAGGTCCTTCCGCTTCTCAAGATTCCGCTGTGACATTGTCATGCCTGAGTAGTCTTTTTTGGCTTTGGCAATGCTGGTATTTTCGCCAGGTTTTGGAGGTTGCTGGAAGCCAATGGGACGCCCGAGGGGCTTGGGTATGAATACATCGTCATCTTGAGGGTCGGGTGTCGGGGCGGTTTCGGTAGGCCTATGTTCTGGTTGTGGACGGTAAAGGGTGGTTGCGGAGGTGAAAGTTCGAGCGAATTGCGGTGGGAGTGAACGGTGGGCAATTCGAGTCTCGCATCGTAGACATATTGTAGATGCAGTGCACAGTACACGCTGGAGAGGCGCAGCTATCCTTGGCTGAAGCATTGTTGGATGTGTAGTGAATTACACTGGTCCAGTTCACAGATGAATTGATCGATAAGAGGTAGGTTTCTGACTAGTCCGTATGTAGCCTAATCTCTCACCCATCCACGTGCTCTCGCGTCGCTACGTGACATTCCCCGCGCGGTTGCCTCGAGTACGTGCACCATCCATTTCACTCTACGAATCACTCTTAGACCTAAAAGCCAGCGGACTGTTAGCGCCTTCCAACTCTTCATAATGCTCGACCCTTTGTCTGTCCACCCGCGGCTGCTGGACCACTCCTTTATTCCCCATCCAACTTCAACCACAGCGCATAAAGCAACCTCAACTCAGCGCAGACTTAATTACACGAATTGATTTGAAGATATCTGTAAGGTGTGAGTCGCCATGTCCAATGAGGAACTCTCCGCCAAGGAGACATACTTTCGAGACCAAGATTTACTAGATGTCTCCGACGATGAACAATATGAGGCGGGCGAGAGCTCAAAGGTCATTGAGCGTTCGCTAGCCGAATCGAAGGCAATGCCACCGCCGAGTCTCATGAGATACTCGAGCAGTTTCCTGGGACCAACACCAAAGGAGAAGCAGGCCAGCTTCGAGGCCCATACCAAGAGACAACGTGCCACTACTCGAGAAGACGCCCAAAAACTCGAAAGCTCGACCACAGCGCCCGAGCCAGGGCTTGCGCAGAGCTTTCCCATGAATAAACCTCGGCTTGAACCACCTGGTGCTCGTGTTACACGAGGTAGTAAGCTAAAGAGGACTTCATCGTTGCCTGGCCTGCCTGTCCCTTTCTACCAGCGGATGGGCGACATTCCGCGAGAGATAGGGCACGGCAAGAAAGTGGGGCTTGCCCTGAATATCAAAGTGAGGCCTGAGAGGACCCAGTTACTCAAGGAGAAGATTGTTTACTTCTATCCAAATGACGATATCAGCGGGGCGCGGCGGAGGCGCATACATAAAGTTATCGAACTCGGTGCTGCTTGGGTTAAGTCGTGGAGAGATGATATAACTCATATAATACTCGATGACGAGGCTGTCACCTACGACCATATACTGACGCACTTGAGAAAGGGACACGTTCCTGTGAGCACAGCATTGGGCTCATCATGCACACTTAGAGTGGGCCAGAAAGAAGTAGTCATGGTCCAGTATCAGCCATATGTGACCGACAGTATCAACCTAGGCCAACTTCAGGATTTGAACCGCCGTCGCTTCCGTGTCAAAGGCGCTCCGCCGGTTCAGGAAGCAATAGAAGTTGTCGAAGCTACCCAAATATCGACCACATCGCAAACATCTCTCAAGATCAAGCCATCTAGACGACAGGTAGCTGCTCGTGAATCTCAAAAAACCAATTCGCACCCAAACGATGAGAGTCCTTTCTCGAAACAGTCTGCGGTGGAGATGCCTGCTCCTGTATTCGATGATATAGTGGAAGACAGCTTCATCATGCCCTCACCGGAGCCAACCAAAGCGAGGCCTGAAGATCATTTCAACGATGCCCTTTCGCTAGCAATTCAAGAAGCAAAAGCTATCGCCCATCTTCCGCTTGATGAGGATGACGACGAGTCCCCAACAATAGCGAACACCACTGAGGTTGAGGATGACTCTGGAACCGACGACGAGGCTGCCAAATCTGCACCTAAACATCCCAAGAAGCTCAATTTCCTTTCCAAGGCCTCAGCTCTGCGGGACAAAGGTTCGCTCAATCTGAGCGCCTTCCAGTGCATGGACCCCGGTGCCAGCAACTACAACTCCGAGAATCCAAACGCGCGCACAATCCAGATCCTACAGGAAATGTGCAAACACTACGACCAAATGCAAGACTCATGGCGCACCCTCGCCTACCGCAAAGGCATCACAACCCTCAAGAAGCAAACCATCAAAATCACCACCGCCAAACAAGCCATAGCTCTCCCTACCATTGGTCCGCGCCTCGCCGACAAGATCGAAGAAATCGTCCTCACAGACCGCCTCCGCAAACTAGACAACACGCGTGATGATCCTCTGGACGCCGTCCTCCGCCTCTTCCTAGGCGTCTACGGCGCCGGCCTCGTACAAGCCAACAAATGGATCCAAGCCGGTCACCGCACCCTCTCGGACCTCTCCACCAAAGCCAAACTCACCGACAGCCAAAAAATCGGAGTCCAACACTACAAAGACTTTAACTCGCGCATCCCCCGCGCCGAAGTCGAAGCCCACGGCGCCTTCGTCAAGGATGCCCTACACACCATCAACCCAGCCTTCCAAGCCACAATAATGGGATCCTACCGCCGCGGCGCCCATGATGCAGGAGATATCGATATGATAGTAACATGTCCATCCACCCCCCTCACCACCCTCCAATCCACAGTCTTCAGCACACTAGTGCCCCACCTCTTTGCTGCAAACTTCCTCAAAGCATCACTAGCCACCTCGCGCTCGCACGACCCCACAGGCTCAAAATGGCACGGTGCGTCGTGTCTGCCTGGCTCTAGCACATGGCGGCGTCTCGATCTACTCGTCGTGCCAGAGCAGGAAATGGGCGCAGCGTTGATTTATTTCACGGGAAATGATATCTTCAATAGGAGTATTAGGTTGTTGGCGCGGAAAAAGGGGATGCGGTTGAATCAGAGGGGGTTGTATCGGGATGTGAAAAGGGGGCTTAAGGGGGGGAGGTTGAATGAGGGGGTTTTGGTGGAGGGGAGGTGTGAGAAGAGGATTTTTGAGGTGTTGGGGGTGCCGTGGAGGGAGCCGCATGAGCGGATTTGTTAGGCGGTTGGGGAGTGAGCTGGGAAGGGGGGGAGGGTTGTTGTCAGTGGTTTATCGAGGGTTGGATAAACTTGTTAGGCGTGGTCTTGAGACTCTGATGGTTACTTTATTGTTGCTTCTAGCATATTCTCATGACTTGTCATGTTACATTGGGTTTGGTCCAATGTCAAAGTCTCAGCTCATCAGTTCATTCAACCAAAAACCATCCCCAAGTCCAGCAATGGTATCATCCTGCATCATTCAAGCACATAAAGTCAACACCCTTAAGCTCTTCCCTTTCTCCTTCCAGCCTTGCCAATCCCACCATCCTCATTCCTCTTATGCCAATCATCAATCTCCCGCCGCACACCCTCTCTGTACACCTTGTACTCCTCGCTCGTTTCTACTAGGAGCTGCGAACAATGGCCTGAACGACGCAGGTGGCGCTTGAGGTTCTCCCAGCGACAGTCGGGCTTGAAGGTGCAGTTTGGGTGGGGACATCTGTATGGGCGTAGTGTCTAGAAAGCGGATTTATTAGTATCCTTTCATGATAGATTCATTTATACGCAGTGACCGATTCACGGAGGAATACATAACGTACCTGATGCGTCCGTTCATGTTTACTCAGATTACTCGAATCGGCACACGTAAACTCGCAGAACCTGCATTTGTGCGGTTTCTTACCCTCATGCAGGGCGCTGATGTGCGTCTGCAACTGTGTATGCGTGGTCGTTGTGTACCCACATCGATCACACACATAGGGTCGCTCGCCAGTGTGCGTGCGCTCGTGATTGTCTTTGGCTTGATTGGTGGCAAAGGTCTTGTCGCAGCCGGAGTAGCTGCAGGCGTAGGGGCGGTAGCCGGCGTGGCCGAGCAGGTGGCGCGAGAGCTTGGAGCGCTGCTTGAAGTCTTTCGACGACGCTTCGCAGGATTCCCATTGACAGAAGCAGTGAGTGCAATTATCGACGTGGGCTGTCTTGATGTGTTTGTGGAGGGTTTCGGGGGTGTCAAAGACGGCGAGGCAGAGAATGCCTGGTGCGTGCTGCCTGTAGATGTGTTAGTGGAGTTTCTTTGATGAGATGCACAGCGTGTTGACAATCTATACAAGAGTGCTATGTCTGGCCGTGTGACCAAGAATATTCAGGGTGCACATACCATTTGCAGACACAAGTCTGATTATCAGAGGCTCCAGTATCATGGAGTGAACTTGATGCCGCGCTTGTCGTTGTTGTAGGTCTGAGGATGTCATGTTGCACAGCCGAGGCTAAGAAGTCAAGCTTGTTGGTCCCAAACGCGTTCTGGAATGTATTTGGAAAAGCAGAGTCTGTCAGCATCCACGACTGATCATTGAAACCTAGCATAGAGTTGTCCAAGTTGAATGGGTTTGAGCCAATAGAGTTGCGGTCCGCAGACAACGGGCTTGTCGGCAGGCTCGGGTTGAACCCAAAGTTCATAAAGTTGTTTGCCAGCCCATTCCCCTGGGCTATCGATGTATTCCATAGATCCATTTGTTGTTGAGATGCAGATGGACAGTCTCCACATGCTCTTTTGGGACCATGACAGCAAGAATTGTCAATGTGACAGTGGTCCCCAGCTACGTTAAGGAAACAATTCGTCTCGAAGATCGACGATCCTGGCGCCGGTGATAGCTCTGCTGTGAAGACACTTTCTAGCGAGGTATAGTTGCTGTGTGAGAGTGCTGGTGTCGGAGCACTCGAGGCATTCGTGGTCAGGTCGTCTCTGGCGTTGAAGTCGTGGTGGGTAGGCGAGAAGCATGGGTACGTTTCGAAAGATTCTAGGCCGTTGTTGTGTCCATGATACTCTTCTTGAAAATGGCAAGGTGCGTTGTCGTAGCAGTATACGGTACCAATGGGCGTGGGAGCCGAGTGAGCAAAATGGCACTCATTCTCCGGATCGCCCAAGGGGCAAGGTCGCGCGTCGCACTTTTGGCAAAAGCAAGGCTTCTCCGGACAAGCCAGCTTGGTACATTCGGGGTCTACACACCCGTCTGTGCAGTGCTGTTCTGTCTGTTTGCAGTGAGGGTCGAAGCAAGCGTCGTCCTCCGGGCAGTCCGGGCTAGGACAAGCCACTGCACAGTCTGGCGGACAAACAGGGTCCAGATTACACTCCTGGCAGAACTTCTCGAAGCAGTCATCTGGAAACTGGCAGTCTACGTCGAGACTCGACTCGGCGGTGAGATTGTGATACTCGCCGACCTTCTGAGCCGAAGCCCTGCGCTTAGCTGGGCGCACATTGCGCGTCTCGGGGCACGGCTCCGGGCAATGATCGCAGCACAGGATGGCTGGGTCAATGCCATTTGGGTTCTCAAAGCCCGGACCAGCGGTTTGAGGCGATTGGGCATCCGTTTCTTTGAGATGCTCCGCCTCGCGCTTCGTCCCTACCACTGGGGGCAAGGAAAACATCGGATCAGTGGCCCAGAAGAAGTCGTCTTCGCCAAAGGCCGAGTCGCGATCGTTGTCTGGTAGTCGGTTAGCCATGTTGGCGTGCGTACGGTTGGGTTCTGCGACGATATTGACGTTATGAAAGTTCATGAGGAGGGCTGGACATCATGGTATCCGCCCGAAAAGCCGGAACGTGAGGGCAGGCTGGAAACAAACGCTGGGGGAAACGCTGTTTTACATACGCTTATGCCATGTAGGCACTCTGAAGGGCGCGGCTCAATGTCCAATAGGAGACGCAGTCCTTGTGCTGGCACGGAAAAGGTGAATGTCTTCGAAAAGGTGAATGGCGCGCATGACGAAAGTCCACCTCTGAGAAATAAGCGATCTCGCCGTCGCTGTCATTGGCTCTCCCGGTCGTCCATGCCCAATCTGGTGGGGTCTGCCGTGTACTCTACACTGGAGTCACTACAATGACATCCAGTGTCTGTGATATAGCTTCCAGGTTATCAGTTGCGCCCATCGATATGTGCACGAAGCCGGTCAGCCTCGCTTGCGTTGTACCATGCGCGACTCATTGGTGAGCCTCAGTCTCACAGAGTGGCAGGGATGAGTGGCCTATGCGACGAACATGGCGCGCCCACCGCATTTCCTTTGTGCCGCCGCCTCACCATCACCTACTTATACGAACGAAGACGACAACAAAGTGCACAGTAAACGAAGAAACACGATGCATTTTCCAATACACCGTCACCTGCGCAGCATGCCCAACAGCCGACATCCGGTAACCTGGTACTTGGCGCCAATTGCACACGTCTCCCCGCCGCGAGGCTGACGATTAACCTACACTTCCGGCCCCTCCAATTCGCGACCGCGGCACAGCCACACCCAGCTCTCGGACCCTCCTACCCTACTCTACCACCCCTCCTCTCTTCCACTCCCTCCCTCACACCCTTACCACATCCCAACCGTACCGATGGGCAACCTCTGCGGCAAAGAATCCCAAAGCGACAACTTCGACGGCCAAGGGCGCACCCTTGGCTCCGCGCCTGCGCCAGCGACCAAAGCCAGCATACCGAGTAATGTCGCGCAGTCGAAGCCAAAGGTTGGCGGGCCTCCTCGAACACTAGGGGACGGGAATAGTAGGGACGATCCAAAGGCCGCCGCCGCCGCAGCAGCAGAGGTGTGTAGTTTTGTTTCCTCGAGGTTGGAGGGTGGTGATGGTGGTGCGAAGAGCATGGCAGCGCAACCACAGTCCATGATAGCAAGGGTTTGGCTATGACGCAATACGATGCGCAGAGGGTGTACAAGATGAAAACCTAACCTCTGCTGCAAAAACACTACATCTACGAACTCACATACCCATTCAACCGAAGCTTGCGCTGCGCTGCACATCTATCACCACCACCACAACCCACACACAAACCCACACTAACCCAACTCCCCCCCACCCACAGGCCCGAGCAACCAAACCCACCACCCCAGGCGATCTCCAAAAAAAACTCGACCAGCAAAAACGACAAACCCAGGCCCAAACACTGCAACAAGTCGCAAACGAGAACCGGCGGGCGCGTGAAGCGGACGCGGTCCAGGAGACGAGGACATATAATTAAGGGGATTACATATATATATGTGTGTGTGAGAGAGTAGGGAAGATGGGGGTGTTGGATGTTGGGTGGCAGATAGGTAGGTAGGATATCGCTGTTTTAGAGGGGGAAAAGGACGAGATGTTTCCATGTTTCCATGTTTGTTTGTTTGTTTGTTGAGAAGAGTATACGTTATGAAGTTATGAACAAGGGGGATTTTCATGTTTTTGTTTGATTGGATGGTATTTCATTCCACATTAATGTTTCGCATTGGAAAACGGCGTTTCGTCCTTTGCTTCTGTTCGTCTCTTGAGCATACGAGTTTCCCTCGGGCATGGATGGAGAAAGTAGCGGCCATGTTGCCGGTGTTGTTTCGAAGTTTATCAATTGCTGTTCAAGTCAAGTGATAATAGTGTGGATAATGTGCTACTGTTGAAATCACCCATTGTTTGGTCAAAAAGCAAAGAACATCTTTGGAACCTCCTTGTACACACACTGACTGACCCACCATCCCTTGGCAACTCAGAAATCACCACCAACTCTACATCTACACTGCTGCGTGGAACCCGAACACTTGCCAACAAGCTCCACATATAACATATCACGAACACAGACACAAAAACAACCAAAACTTGAATAATTTCCATTTCATTCAAAAAAAAACTCTACATCTATCCCATTCTAACACTCACCCTCGCACCAAACCCTACACTCATTCCATCTCAGTCAATCCAACCCCCTCTCACAACACCAAACCACTTGCGCATCTCCCAACGAAAAACCCCTCTCCCCCCCCACCAAAGCAACCAAGGGTATTCACCAATCTTCCCCACTACCAAGAAGAAAAAAACCGGTGCCTGTATCCAAAAAACCAAAAGCGCATCTAAATCCTAAAAATGGCATCAAACCCAGAAGCAAAAAGCAATCAGCCGCCCCCCCCCCCAATTTCCCCGGAATGACACAAGCAAAAGGGCCAAGGACTACAGATATGTACAGTACAGTACAGTATAGGACAAGTCACCATGCTCCATTCCCCGACCCCACCCCCCTTCCATTGTCAATTGCTATCCTAAAACAGAGAATTAAAAAGCGGGGAAGTATCGCATGCAAAAAAGAACTTGTTTGCGACGACAGGGTATAGAACAGAAAACGGGTTTGCAAATCAGCCGGTATATCTTTTTGGGTGGATGATGGCGTGATTAGAGGTATTGGAATGTTCGCGGTGGCCGGAGAATCGGGGAGTGAGGGGGCTCAAGGAGTGTGGGAGCGTTGGAGTTGCGCTTTGACATAAACGACACCGGTAAGGCGGCGAGAATCGTCATGTGGCCTTGTTATGGCTTTGCGGGAGAACAAGCAGGAATTGTTGAAGCATGCAGACTTTTCAAGGCCCAGGACCAAGAAGGCAGCCGCGCGTTGTGAGAATCTTTGAAACAGTGTCGGGACAGAAATTAAGCGTAGCGTGAAGTTCAATCATCGTAGCGACATTAATAGTTGGGCGGAGAGTTGATGAGCGTGCTCGAGCCTGTGGACCCTGGCTTTGGAGCTTTAAACAGTAAAGACTGCATGGCTTGAGGTGGCGCGGACTCGGCACACTCAATCTTCTCACGCGCTCGACGCCAGAATTGCGGTGGCGATGGATCCGGAGATGGCGAAGGGGAGGAGACAACTAGGGAAAGTTAACGGACAAGACCCCTAGGTTTTACTAGGGGCTTGGAGGTTGTCGGTCACCTCCACTCCCATGCCCACCCGTGTCCGTGCTGTCGCCTTCGATGGTTTTTCGCCAGTGCTGTGGTAAGCATACACACACCAGCGGGAAGGCCTTGATCTCGCTATCAGACTCGGCTTGTGATCGACGGCCTCCATTACTAACGCCAGAGTCGCGTTGTTCGATCTTACGAGCCTCCCATTGCTCTGCTGTTTCTGTGAGCCGTACTCCTGTTGCCCAACCGTCGTCCCAGATGCCCACAACCTTGAGCATATCTCCGCGCTCTAGTTCAAACTCGTCACCAGCCCGCGGCTGGTAAGCCCAGAGCGTAGCAACGGTATCGTTCGGGTGGATGTCGTCCTGGGAATAGTAGTCCTTGAAGAACTGCAATTGCTCGGACTGGCCGGAAGCGACGCCGTCTGGACTAGAGAAGTTGCGCGCTTGATCGGATCCCGATTGTGGTGATGTGGTACTTGTATCCAGAGCTGAATGACTTGATAGAGACCCTCCTCGCTTTGGGAGGGCACCGCGTATTGACCTTGGAGAGTCCAAGGCACCATGGCGGGAACCACCGTACGCTGCTAGCACGTGACTGTCTCTATCACTGTGGCTTTCTGACGAAGCTGATCCTTCCAAAGCTGACATGCGTTGTACACGAGCTCCCGGCAAGATCGTAGCCGAGGGATGTCCGTCGCCGCCGTAGGCCATTGGGGGTTTGGGTGCTCCTTTCGGGGAGTGATGACGCGATTGAGACGGTGTGTTGAAGACGCTGCCGACCTGGCTACTTCGACGCTTTCGCATGTGAATGCAGCAGAAGATGACTGCTGCAAGAATGAGTCCTGCACCAACGAGTGATCCAATGACGATGCCTGCAATCGCGCCTCCAGAAAGACCGGATCCAGAACGATTTCCGTTCGATCCTGCACCTGCAGTCGAGCTTGGTCCGGTGGTAGATGTACTGGATGGGAACAGTGGTGGCATCGAGACAGTGGTAGGGAGGGTGACCCCTTGGCATCGTGCCTCTACGTTCGAAGTGACGCAACACGAGTCGGTGGAGTTGACAGTGCTAGTTTCGCAAAACGCACAAAGTCCACGAAGATTACCCTGGTAGCCACATTCATTGGGCTCATTGTCAACTGCTTCGACGCAGTTGCCACTGAGGGCTTCCGCTGGGTTCGAACAACGAGTGAAGTCTGACCGGATCTGGGGGACAGCGTTGTTTCCGGGTGAACCACAAAGCTCAGGACTAGCCACGATACCCTGTTCGCTGATGGCGAAGTCGGCCTGTGAGCGGTTAGCTACAGCCTTGAATGCACGATGAGCACATGATGGAACGATAGATGACATACGCAGGCTCCTGCACAGAGTGGTGTCGCCGCTCTGTTACTTAGCCCACACGAGTCTCTCGAGGCCTGGACGATAGCATTACAGAGAACTGTTGTTGTGTAGCGAGCATATAGACTCGTAGTGTTTGTGAGATTGACACTCGAGCAGCCCAATACGTTCTGATATCTGTACATGGGTTAGCGTCATCGGTTCAGAAGAACAAAGATCAGATTGAATGGTAGACGAACTGTTGTTGTGAGTATGTAGTTGCGATATAGTTTCGTAAGCTGTCGTCGAAAGTCTGCGCATTGGATACGAATGAGAGAAACGAACTGTGAGGGCAGATGGGTTAGCCTCCAACGGACAAGTGATGTCTGAGTGAACGTACAATTGCCCAGTCAGGTTCCTGCTGATTGACGCCGAGCTGAAAGCCGGGCAGGCTGTCGAGCCCTGGAGCGAGATGCATTCTTGTTGGGCCATGGCCGCTGGGAGCGAGGCTGCGAGGACTGCGAGGGCGATGGAGGGTTTCATGGCGCGGCGTGGTTGCTGTTGGCGACGGGACGGGGGCCCCGAACGGCAGCAGTTGTCAAACGGATGCGAGTCGCAGCGTAGGCATTGGGGCATGTTGTAACTCTTGCGCAGGCGTAAGGGCTGTATGACGTGTCGATGGATGCAATCGGAGTGCCAGGCCGTGGGGGCAGCAGGATGGGCGGTGATAGGGCGGCCAGCAGCAGACGCGTGGTGGTTCTACGATTCCATGCGCGGCGACGTTGAACAGGGCTCGATTATGTATGCAGTATCAATCGTCTCTGGGGGAGCAAAGGGTATTAGAAAATAAAAGGCGGTATCGATTAGGACGCGGCCGGAGAAGAGAACGAAGCAGGCGTGGAGTCGCAAGCACGAAAGAGCGTATTGGGTGGGAAGCTACGACGGCCGTGGAGAGGAAGGCACCGTCGACGGGGGAGAGCAGCAACACGCGAGAGAGCAGCCCGCCTGGGCAGTTGGCGCTGCCGGCGGCGCAGAGGCGCTAGAGCCTTGCGCAGAGGCCAGGGGGGCCGGTCGGGCCGTGTTTGATTGGCCTGCCCCTGCCGCCGCGAAATGAGGTTGCTCGACTAAAATTAACCTCCGAGGCGTCGACGCCGTCTCAGCATGGCGTTGCTTGCCTTGCTTGCGTCGATGAGGGTCGACGGCGCTCGTTTCACGCAGGCCGACTGTCGCAGCAACACGTCCACAGATCCGAGGACCCCCCAGCAAGGTCCGAGAGAGAGAGAGCGCGGGTGCAACCTCATGGCGGGCGCTGGCAGCTGTCCTTGCAGACGGCCTGCAGCCATCCAGAGTACATACACGGTACGGAGTACATACACAGTACATACACAACAGGGCCAACGCTTGCCTGCATCTGTGCACACCGATGCACCTGCGCTCGTTGGACCCTTTTTCGCCCGTGGAGCCGTCGGCTCCAACCTCTGCATCCCGCTGCTATTGCCATTGTTGCAGCGCATGATCTTGGTTCGCATCTGAGACAGTCCGACGTCCAGCACCACAAGGCGCCTCGTCCCTGCTCCTCCACGACCACACGTCGTGCACCACAGGCTGATCCCAGCGAGTCTCGTCACTTGTGGGGGCCTATATCGCGAAGGAGTAAGCTTCTCCTTTGGCTCGACTTCCCACCTTCACTCCTTACGCCAACGGCATGTCCCCCCTCACAAAACAATAAAGCCATACACGACCTCCGTAAAACGCACGCAGATCACCCCTCTGACAGTCCATAAGCCTTCGACTCTTACCTAGCATTGCTCGACGCACAAGACCATACCCTAACCAGACTAGCTGGTATCCCGCGGCCCGCTCCTCTGAACCACCCTCTGGCTGTGACGATCCTCATGGTGCGCCATGCTAGCACGTTGTGCATCGTGAGCCGGTGGTTCAGCTGGTAGCGAGCCAACGCTAATGCTCGTTGTGTCACTTGTATGCACAGCGCATATGTCGTAAGGGATACGCCTTGACTAATCTCGAGTCCTACATACAGTGCATGTGACCTGCAGCAACATGGATACTTAGGTAGCATTACGATGTCGAGTTTCGGATGTTCAGGCTGAACAATACCCAAAGCAATGGACAAATACCTACTTGCTGTCTGTAGGGTAGATGGGTCTCCATCGAAGTCATGCAAGGTACCGTCAAGGTACCGTCAAGTGTATCGATATCCGGAGTCTCGGGCTCGAAGACTGTCAATGTTAAGACGCGAGGGCAAGCCAATTGACGCACTACTGCCAATTGCGTGTACCACATGCGCCGAGTGGATACGGCTTTGTTGAAGCCACAAAGAGCAGGTTAGGAATTCTCATAGCAGAAGCATATGTTGAGAGAATAGTGATGAGACCTTCATTGCAAGTCTAGGCTGGAATTGCACGGTCGCTTCTTCCTGAGGGCAACTCTTCGATTCAGACGTCTCATCTGATCTTACAATGCAAGCGTCTCACAATGCAAACTGCCATAACTCCATCAGCATCTTTATTGTATGCTTTCCATATGCACATTCACACACAAGTCTTCCCGGGGTATCATAATCATCTCCTTCTCATCTTCATCATCCCCATCCCCACCCTACCACCCTCCCTCAGAAAAACTTCACACCCTCACTCCCCTCCCCCCCAAAAATCTGCGCCTTCCCCCTCTTAACACAAACCCCCAAACTCCTCTGCAACAACTCGACATCCATCCCCGCAAACTCCTCCCTCGCACTCGCATCCCCCTCCCCAATCTCATACAACGTAAGCACCACCCCCCTCTGGCCCGTCCTCTCCACCCACTCCTCCAACACGCTAGCCCACTCCTCCGGTCTCCGCCAATAAATCCACGCTTTGCCGCCTTCCCCCTCATCCCCTTTGGTTTTTTTGTTGTTGGGACCACCAGTTGGTATCCATTCTGCTCTGTTGCCGCCCTCCGGGCTAGCCATCCATGATAGTACTGCTTTTGCGTCGCGTAGGGATAGGGAGCGGTGGAGCGTCGGGTTTGTGAAGAGTGGGGTTGGGAGGGCGTCGATGAGGGAGAGGCTGAAGATTCGGTGGTGTCGGCAGTAGGATTGGATTAGGGTGGACCAGGAGAGGAGTTGGGAGGAGCGGGTTGAGGCTACGGGTTGGAGGGTGAAGAAGGGGGGGAAGGAGTAGTGGGGTGGGAAGGTAAAGGCGGGTGGGGAGTTTGGCTGTTGGGAGGGGAGAGGGGCGGAAGGGGGTGGTTGCGCGTGCGTGGCCATTGTAGCAAAATGAGTGTTGTGTGATGAGGTTGTGGAGATGTTTGGGTGGTGTTGGGGATGGTTGCGGGGACCTTGGGACGTCATTGGCGCTAGTCGTGGGTCCGACGCGTCGCCAGATGCTCAACTTATTTACTTCCTGTCACGGCTGGGAGCCTACACCCATCGCGGTGGTAATCACATTTAGCTGAGAAGCCATTTTGTAGCATGCATAGCCATTTTATTTCCTCGTCGCTGATTTCTGAGCACATCTCAGAGCACGAAAGAGCTCCTGTAATATACCACTTATCACGAATAAAATCGACAAACTCGCATTCTGTTCCACGATTCTGTTCTTCCCCTGTATTATTCCATTCATTCACTTTACGTCAAGCATCCATCTCAACTTACTCATCTTCCCAGCCTTCGCGTTCATACCACTCGTCCCGGCTGCCACATTTTTGGCAAAACACCATCATCTGTCTAGAGAAGCCCTCGACATCGTTCTTTGCATGCGACAACATGCGCCTGGTATAGTAGACGAACTGGCCAACCGTTACGCCATATCCTTCTTCGGCCTCGATGGTGTACAGGCGGTGGGCATGTATGTGTGGCCAGCGGAGAGAGAGGATGACTTTGCGTACAGCAGGGCGGCATATCAACATGTTCTTCCACGATGCGTCGATGTACTCCCCATCTGTTGGCATGCGTGTCTTATAGTAGAGATCGCCGAGGCTGTGGTATTTGAGACGAGGGTGGACCCATGTCATTGAGAATTTGCGGTTGACAAGGTCCATGTAGTCGGCGATGTTTTGCACCATAGGGTGGAATATGGTATCCTCGGCGAAGTCGGTGCAGCGCTCGAAGTCATCCTCCTCAGCGTTCATGATATCGATACTGCAGTTCAGCTGAGGTAGCTCATTTCTGGGATAGTCCAGAGAGAGTGGTGCTCTGAGTAGTACGAGGATACATGGTATATCCATGGGCTCGGAGACCTTCCTTCCATAACCGCCTTCAGTATGATACACTTCATCGTCATTCTCATCTTCTTCACCGACGTACTCCACTGAATCGTCGCTGGCCTCTTCTTCTATCTCGTACTCACCATCAACACTTCCACCGTCATTCTCCTCGATAGAAAAGTCCGCTTTGAGGAAGAGCTTGCGCGCAATGTCAGGATTATCCCCAGGGAGCATATGGTACCAACTCGGATGAACCTGCCGGCGATTCATTACTAAAAGCGAGTCAGTGAGGAAGCACGTTGCAAGCGTAATATTTCCACTTACGATCAACGAAGTCAACTTAAATAAAGATGAGGCCAAAGATCTCGACTGGAAGGGTTGGAAAATGTCGGGGGAGCCACCGCTTGTACGTGACGACATCGTACTCGGGATCTAACGACGATAGCTTGGGGCGCTTTCGCGGGACCTCTATGCGGTCGTTCTTGGGAACGGCGTTGGGCGCAGGATCCGTAGGTGCCATAGGTAACGACATACTGCCCGCTGTCGACCACGTTAGCACAATTACGCACTGATGTGGGGGAAAAGCACAATCAATGTTCTGCTGCAGTCAGTGAGCGTGAGGTAGAAGAAAGAGTTGGAAGGTGCGAGTTCGCATAATTTATATAAATGGGTCTGCGAACTGTGGTCGTGGTGAAAGGCGCAGTGTCTGCTGAACATCGTACAGGCACCAGCCAGAGCACTCAGATTTCTTTTAGCGTGACCTCATGAACTCTCCTTCTGAGTTCCTTACGAGTTCTTAATCTATGGCTGTCATGTTCGCTACGCACATTACCTACCGCGCATGCAATCTTCGCTGGACACAGCCTCGCTAGCTATCCGAACGCACCACAAGCCACGCAAAGGTATACAACTTCCATACACCGCAGACCAAGTCAGAAGCACATCGATCGATCGCCAAAGGCTTGGTGTTTCGATTGACATGGTGCGCTTCTTGAGTCATCTCAGTGGACCTGCGAGAACGGCACAACGCAGACCACAATTTGCTCATCAACCAGGACTGTGATCTATTTCGCTCTTTTATGATATTGACCGTAACATGAACTCAACGTCTCTGCATCGCAACACTTCGGGAGCCGCATATCACGAAATTCTCAGTCCATCAGCTAATAATCAACTCATAATACCACTCTATATAACAGCTCATTTCCTAAAAAGAAAAAACACACGCGAATAGCATTTCTAGAAATCATAGTTCAAGCTCTTAAGTGTGCTTATCAGAGTGACTGCGTAATCTGGGACAACGATGTAATCTGTGGACGAATGAGGTGGTGTAGTGTTGTTGTGACTACTTTGCCCCAAACAATCAAAGACGATTGCGCGTCCTGCTGTTGCTTTGCACTTGAGTGAGTTCATCGTGCCGACATACCTGACCATTGCTGCGATGAATGATATAAACGGTTCTTGATTCTGCTATGTCTGGACTTCGTAGTGGTCCCAACCGACATGATAGGAGGACTGTGTCATGGCATCGAGTGCAGGTTGATAATAAGCACAGTAGAATATTTTTGTTCCCCAGTCATTCTGTTGCAGGGACACAGTACAGCAGGCCCAAGGTCCGGCATTGACCTATTCTCTGCTATCAATATCCAGTGAATGCAGCAGGTGAATGCAGCGTCATTACATGTCACTAAAGAAGCCCAGGTTAGGGGATAGCATTTGCATATCCAGTAAAGTTGTCAATTCGTTAAACACGCTCACGGAAGCCCAGACCATTCATGTCGATCGTAATAGTGCCATCATACCACACAATGTATCCATACCCAAACTTTTAGCCCATGCCCCGAAAACAAAAACGCCATAGCAATGCTCGCCCTCCCCAACCAGTTCACCCAATACCAAATATATAACCAGCCCATTCTCCACCCACACAAACAACCCCCCCTTCCCCCCCTCTCTACTCGTACAAAGCCCCCCACCCCTTCCATACCCGCAGAACCCTACCGCACCTACCGCCACCCCCTCCCCTTCCTCGCCGCCTGCATCCGAATCTGCTCTTCCTTCTGGCGTCTAAACCCCTCCACCTCCCCACTATACCTCCTATACTCGCCCACCCAATACTCGCCCAACCCCTGCACATCCTGCACAAACCCTTCTGGCCCACGACTCCACACCCAAACCCCCAATCCCACCACGGCGCCCCAAAACACAAGGCGCAGCGCTAAATTGATCCAGAAGAGGACGGCGCGGTATAGCATGTCGAGGACTTTCATGCTGACGAAGAGCGCGATGAGGAGGAGTAGGATGGAGGCGATGTCCGGTTGGGTTATCAGGCGTGTTAGGAAGGGGGTTAGGTGGGATTGGAGGGTGCGGGTTAGGCCAAGGGTGGTTGTTAGGAGGGTGAGGAGGGGGTTTGCGAGGGAGGGGGGGAGGAGGCGCGGGAGGAGGGTTGCGTAGTCTGTGGGTTGGGTGGGTTAGATTGTGTTGTTGAGGTTTGTTTGGGGAGGGGAGTTTTTGTCACGTACCTTGTATGAATTCCATCTTTGGCGGTGTGTGTAGTGTGATAGTGGTGTGCTTTGTGTTGCGAGAGTGGTGTGTCGTGTGCTGCACCGACGAGACGTGATTATGCGCGTCGTTGAAAGCGCGTAGCTGTATAAAGTCGAAGCCGAAGCGTGAGGTCAAACGTTGTTTCAAATAGAACCTATACGCGCGAAACAATAGGGAAAACGCAGATAGAAAGCTCGACGCCCTTTGTTAAAGAGAAAGCAAACACCTTTCAATCTTCGAAAATTGTTGAACCACCGCCCACGCACAGTTACCAGTGACAGCTGTCCCTTCTCCACCGCCTTAGCTCCTCTTTCCCACATGCAAGCTCCCACCAGCCACATCACCACAGCCACAGCTTCCTGCCCCAAGCTTTCAAAACCAAACATGTGATATCTGCACACACGCAATCCATCCCTGCTGCACGTCACCAGCCTTAGTCATCCCAAAACGCCACAAACCTGCACACCGTCCCCAATCTCCCCCCAACAGAAAAACCCCGCCCCAACGCTACTCACACTCCACTCACCCTGCGTGCATCCCAAGCCACAGTATCACAAACAAACTGCACGACATTTTTTGCGGGGTTGTATGAACCTTGTTTCTTGTGTCTGTGTCTGTGTCTGTGCCTCGTTGCTACTAAAGCCTAGACGTGCTTTGCTAGAGAATTGCGCATTAACCGCGTCCACGCCTCAAAATCCCACGGCTCGCGAATCAGGGTCATGGTAAAGGAGATTTATAATATACGAATCAACCCATGTGGAGACGAGCGCAGGAGATGCGCGCGGCGCGGCGCCGCACAGTGCTTTACTTTGGTCCCTTGGTGTGGTTTCAGATCTTAAATCCACTACCTACATGCCACTGTCCTGTACCGTGGTCTGGGGCAAGCCGAGCAATGGCGAACTGGCGGTGTGTACGGATAAGTAGAAGAACGGCATTGCGTCGGCAGTTCGGCGGGAGGAAAATTTGGATGGAGGAGCTTGGATCGGAGGAATGCAGGGGTGATGTATATCGAGGGTTTCTTTAATGGCACTTGGCACGGAAGTGGTGTGTTCCGTGAGGAAGGATTCGAGGGCTGGACTTGTGTAGCTGGGGGGACGGTGTTGGAGACTGTGTTTTCTTTAGAGTGGGATTGTGGGGGGACTAAGTTTTTAGGGGACCGGGGAGTTAGATCCTGATTGCTGGGAGTTAGTTAGGTTTGCAAGGGAAATGTTGTTGCGATTGTGAGTGTGTGGAGTCTTGAGGGTAGATGGGATTGTATATTCTTCATTCAACTACGTAGAGTATTCTGAGGGCTAGCCTCTGTATGGACACAATGATCCAAGTGCAATATCAGCACTGATACTATATAATCGCCATCTCCGGCGTGGTGTCTATGTGTACAGCACTTCCCCATCGACTGACTGATATAAGAAAGAGGCCCAAAGCCTGTATAGGTGACGCGAGGTCTGGTATCACAGATGCTAAAAATAACCGAGAAGAATAACGCCTAATAAAGTATGTCGTGCGCTGTCGTAAAAGTATGTGCGAGAAGAGTATGTTGAAGTGATCATTGCGAAACAGTGTCGGTGGTCGATGACCATGTGTGTGTTGGAGTACTGCATCCAAAATGGTTGGCAACCGTTTGTATTGTAGTACTGCAGGAGTTTGTGCAAGGTGGTGCAGGCAGCTGTCTGGCGGGTGTAGGACATACAGTGTTACAGCCCCGATGAGATCTGGTGACGATGAAACAGGTCGTCATTTTCGAGCGCCGTGGCTGTGGAGTGAGATGAAGTGCGACGGTTGACGACATCAAGTGAATCATCCCACCCAATGTTCGTTGCCGTTTCGTTGTGTACCGTACTCCTTTTCAAAGTCAAACTTGAAGGCTGATGCTTCTGACATGGTTGGAGTGTGGTGAATCAGAGGCTGAGATCTGCGGGATGACATTGAGCCCCGCTGGAAGTCGCTGCTGGGTGAGGTAGGCGAGTACGGTGTTGGCGGCCGATCGGCTATCGAGGATGCAACACTGGACTTTCTCCGTACTTTGTCTGGCCGTCGTATTGAGTCTGATGGCGACTTCATTGCAGGGGCAAGATCTGTTGGTGATGGTGTTCGTGGTGGGAATTGATAGGTAGACAGCTCCTTCTCGAACAAGGTCGGAGAAGTAGGAGACACCCGGTCCCGTAGAAGTGCAGGCTGAGTAGGTCTTATGCCGTACTTCTCTGGGCGCTGTGTGTATTGGCTTGGTCGTCGCCATGATTCAAATTCGGCGTCGTCCAGTGGCGTCACAGCTCGCAGTGAGAAACCTCGCACCCTTCTCTTCGATCGTTTCCAGCAGAAGAGGCTCAGAACGGCCACTCCACTCAGTACTAACGTACCGAGTACAGCACCGAGGATGATCCAGACTTTCATTTCTTGATCCATGATGTGGAGGTGTCAGATCTCGTGACTGTTGGAGAAGTCAAAGGTGTGGTGTCAAAGGTGCGGTGTCAAGAATGCGGTGTCAAGGGTGACGTTTAGGAGCGATTACTGTGCTGAAGAAGTGTTGTAGTGACAGGACGTGAGAGTCGAGAAGCAACCTCGAGTAAAGAGATGCACTTGGGTGTGGGAAGCAGTAGTTGGCGGGGTCCCGGGCAATGATGAGAAAGAATGGTAGACTATCCGACCATCACCATGATGGACCGCAACTGCAAGCTGAGGTAATTAATCGGACGAAACGATAGCGGTCTGAGCCCGCTGCTATCAAGTGGTGAACCTGGAGGCGCGATACGGATAAAGTAATGCGGGACAGGCGGAGGGGGGTCAGCGGGCGGAGACCTGGGTCATGCGGATATAGCCTCGCTCCACAGCGCCGTAGGAGGAAGTGATGGTATGTGACTAGCGGCACTAGACGAGGTAGAACAAAGGATGGTTGTTCGGTAGTGGTGGTGTGGGTGCACCGAGAAGGAGGAGTGTTGCGGCTTATAGAGACCGGACAAACTTGGCTGGAGGCAACATGCAGGTACAGAGCATTCGTGATGGTGGGCTGCGAAGTCTGTTAGTCGACATATACTGGTGAAATATCGGTGAGCAGTGCACTAAGAGGCAATCCATGATGGACTAATTTCGACAACCTTGGAACACAACCCGCCGTTAGAGATGGCGCAAAGTCCCGAATGGGTAGTTCCACCGTGCCAGCTGCAGGGGCGTGTCACTCCCGCCCATTCTGTGCTTCCCAAGGTTACCGAGCAGCACACGCGGGCAACGTGGCGTCGCTGAAGGCTGCAAAATATCGGTGTTTGACAGCACATCGACGCCTGCAGCGAATCCAGGGGCAGCACTGTGTTCAGCCTTGCGGACTTGATACAGATGGCGGCGACCGCAGATGGGCGGAGCGGCAGCACGCCTGCCTGCCCGCAGCGTCGTGGTCCGGCAGTGGTGCTTTTCAATAGCGTTCCCTTGCATGTTCAGTGGATAGGGCCAGATGACGAGCCAGCGTTCAGGTACAGGACGGGGAGGGAGCCTGTGCGCGTCGGCCGCTTCGCTTCTCCAGTGGACAGTACTCTGCCAGGGCACTGACACGACGTCGATCCATCAAACCACGCCAGTCCGCGTCGGGCATGGCGCCCCAGCCCGCGCTGGCCAATCCCGTCGACTCACGGGCGGGCTCTAGGCGCGTCGCGTCCCGCGATAGCTTCCCTCGCAGCTTCTTTATCTTAGCCCCTCACGGAGCAAATCCAGATTCTCCTAGCAAGCCACGAGCAGCCTCCCCATTGTCAAGCCCGCGGCGCGCCATGACTTGCACACTCACACCATCACCGTGGCCTGATGCCGACTTTGGGCGGACAACGGCGGCCGTCCGCAGCGTCAGGCGCAGCCAAAGCAGAAGCTCTAGTCGCGATCGCGCCGCACTGGTTGCCGGGTGTTCCTGACTACCGCACCTGGCCCTGGCACCCACGGCCGCACATGCAGCACGCCGGATGAGAGACAGCACGCACTGGTGACTGCAGGTTCCATGTCTTGACCTGTTGCTTGGTCACCAGGCTGCCAGGTCATTCAGTGCTTGCCCTGCCTCCGATGCTTTCATAGGGGCCCATCTCTGGGCCAGCCAATGGCAGGTCTAGGCCTCCAGTCTGCACATGAGCAGGCGGCCGACGTGAAACTGGTCGACCTGGAATGCCCGGTCTGGCTCTGCAGCTCCATGACAAGCTCAACGCTGCTGCGCTCCACTCTCGGTACAGTGGCATGGGACCGTCGCTGTTCGTTCGTCTAATGAAGCCACTCACGACTAGTCGAGCTCTAGTGCAGCATCATTCTTGCCAATGCGGCTTGTCTCTACAACTAGCCGCGTCCTGAAAGAAGCGAAGCGCATCTTGCGCAGCGCGCTGCCCAAGTACGTTGTCGCTGTCGACATCCTGGCCGGTCGCAGGATCGCTGCTTCAATCGCCACACTAAGAGCTGCCGATACACTCGCAATCTCCCACTGTCAACGTGCTCTTGAATGCTGGTGACCTTGGACAGAATTTGCCAGACCGACCTTTGCGCCTGCGTCAAAGTGGAGGGTGAGGTCTCGAATATCACGTAGCCTATATCGAACGCACAAAACAGGGTCGAGTCGGACCTTTCATCATGATCTTCATCGTGAGCCGCAACCGAGATGAAGATTTCGGTGCACCACCACGGAAGAAGCAGTGATCAATATGTAGCTGCAGTGGGGATCACCGTTGGAACATCATCGTAGGTTAATATAGAAAACCTACCCTTCAAATCCATACCACAAACTCAGACATGAGGATGTATGGCATGATATCAGCAGACTGCGGTAGGTACTACAGTACGTTCCAGCGAGGGAACCCTTGACCCAAGGGCTTGAGCTCAGCACGCCTTTGCCGCTGAATCCGACTGAGGCCGTACCTGGAACATAGCGTCGTCGCTCTGCCGGCTAAAGTGCGCAATGCACGTGGACTGGATCGTCAACGCCACAGAACGACAAAACCCCAGAGCGACGGATTTAGCGGCGGAGGCTATGCGCTTGGAATACGACAACACCCTCTCCCAGGACTCCTCATGTTGGCTGCATGGCCGCGTGCGATATGCAGACGGGAAGTTTCTTTTCTTGGGGGTTTTCTTGGTGCAGAGAAGTTTGGCTTCATGTTGTCATCCGCCACACGAAAACAGAAGGTGGTCAGTCCAGGGTCAACATCGACGCATCACCAATCTTTGCGATAGCCAATCAGGCCCTGAAACTGCCATGCACACACCTGAACACCTCAGCTCGATTTTGCTTACAAGATCTCGAACTCCTAAGCATCGCAGCCAGCAAGCCGTTCAGCTGCTATCCTCTCTTCGGCACTCAACGCCGAAAGCAACAATGAGCATACAGTCTTCCGCCTTTCACAACACCATCACCCTGCGCAATTTACCGAGACTAGGAGCTGTCATCAGACCAGTCTTGGAACTTTCTCTTTCTGTCACCCTCGTAATGTGTATATTTACAGATCACACTCACGCAACCTTGTCAGCTTCAGGACGCTCACTTACCATGCAGATGCTTCCATGATGCCGCGTGGCGCAATGAGCTACCGTTCCCAACGTATATTAGAATAAGTGGTATCGATTACGATTACAACCTTGTTTTACTGGCGCTTATTGCAGTTGCAGTATACTGCAGACGGAGTCCGGCGGTATGGACGTGAGCGGATGATTTCGGATGCAGCAGGTCAGCTGGACATGTTCGCAGCTCGTGAACGGTGGGCTTATGCATTTCCAATTGCTTCATCGATATCATCAAGGCTCCTTCTTCGTCTGATTACAACTCGAAGTAAGCTCTCCTTGCTTAGAGGATTGTTGTCGGCGATGGAGCGAGTCAGGCGACTATTGCTGCCCCAACTAAATGCGGCAGCTTCTGCGACCACGGTACGAAACTTGTTCTGCAGGCTGCATCCCGCGTTCCATCCTTCAACAAGTTCGTGGGGGCTCATCGACTGCAATATCGCGGACACTATACCTTCCTTACCGCGATCACGGTACGCGCCCGTGACCATATCGTCCATCTAGATAGATGAAGCTCACTTCGGCTCTGCGATGGAGGGGTAAGATGATGTATCAGATGTACAACGGGTAAGTTGTACAACCACGCTTCCATGGTACAGTAAGCTACGCCACATCCCTATTGCAGATCTACCGTTACACTACAACCGCTATCGCATCCTTCCCCATTGAACTCGCTGCAGATGCGGAGAATATTATTGATCAAACTGCAGATCAGGCATTCTCTTTACCCTAACAGCAAAACTGTGCTCTCCATACTGCAACGATGCAGGTCTCCGTGACGTCTTGCACCACTGCCTCCTCTTTCCAACATACCAAGCCTCAATCCAATGCTTCAGCAATATACACACCTTGGCCTAACCCACAGATCAAGCCCTCGCTTACACCGTCGATCTCCCAAGCATTTGTCACGCGTGTGTATAGAGTTTACGCTATGCGTTTTGCACCACCGAGATGGTACCGAACTGCGTTCATCGCAAAAAGTAAGGCCATCATCGAACTTGGACCATCTGGAGCCGCAATGTGAGATCTGGCACGCCGCAGATGCAAGTCTAGAGACTGACGCACGTTTGGCATGTGAAGCACGTCATATCTTTGTTTGTGTGCACAGGTATGTTGCTCGGCTCCAGGGGACGACTACACAGTGTCAGTAAGTGTACTTTCGACGAAGATACTCCGACAAGTATTACTCGATCATGATTAGTATTAAACACCTGCTCCGCAATCATCACAGCAACAAGAAAGGTCGAGCGACAAGATCCGATTACGATCTTCGCCTCACTCATTGACTGTAAAAGGTTCAATGCACACCTTAGTTCTCACTCTGTTTAAATCAAGATCAACATGCACCGCACATCATCATCATGATCACCAAAAACCTTATGCACATCACACACCATACCCAAACCACACTCTCCCCCGGTTATCAAAGTCTCAGCTGCAATGTGCGGCTGCATACGCCACAAATCGCTACAGTGTACCGTACTGTACAAGCAGGTCTGCCGAGTTGGCAAGACCCCTTCTTGCGCCACAAGATCGCAACCCTTCTACTTCTACATCTACTTTCCTCTTATCTACGTAGCATGCACCCGGATCTCCGTGGCTAAACGGTGCCTTTTTCCCCCAAGTAGGAAGGAAAAGTACACATATGCCCTGGCTGTTTTTGGCAGGATCTCTCTAGTTGACAGACGGTCTGGACTCGGTATCATTTTTCGCACACTGTAGCTGCGTAAGGATATTGTCCACATTGCCCGTGTTCCCGTCTTGTTGGAATGACATCTCATACACACGATTTACATGGTACCCATGGATGGAGATCGTCATCGCGTTACGCGGCAGCGGGAGGCCTGTGGCTTATACACATTCACATACCCAAGCCAAACTATACGAAACCATACTTTCGCTTTGTTTGTTGACGGCGCTAGACTAAAACAAGTCTATTGCGCGAGATTTTCTAATGGCCCCTGAGCTTTGCGCAAGACAGCGTGTGTGTGCGCGCAACGGTACGGAATGGTGGGGTAGGGGGGGTAGGGAGATAGCGCTTAGATGGGGGGTTTTGAGAAGTTTGGTACGATGTGAGCGGTGTATAGTATGATGAATGCGTGTTCATTGTTCAGTGGGGTTTTAGAGTTTGGAAGGTTGGGTTTGTTGGGTGGTGCTGTGTTGATGGTGTTAGACTGTGGTTCTGAGATGAGAAAGGTCAGACGATTGAGGTCTGTGATGCTATGAGACGAAGGGGTAAATGGAACGAGGGTACATTGTTGGAGCTATCGCGCTGAAGGTTATTGTTACATTGCAACTAATTGCTACTTTCTACGACATCGTCCTAAGAAAATCGTTTCGATCCAATCCGGTGCTGTAAGCCGTACGCCATCGTGCCTGGAGAAGTCTGACACCTTCGACACCCTTCACAGCCAACCTTAAACAAGACTTAAACGAACCTTCCTCTTTCCCGTGCTCTCCTCCAACTCATCCGTGATGCGTACCGTGACCTTCTCAAAGAGCTCAATGTTCCTCTTCACATCGCCCTTGATACTCAACACGTAATTCTCGGCATCAAAGTCTGCCTCAGGTTCAGGCGTGGCAAGTTCCCTCAACCTGATTAGACTCTCAATGCCAAAGCGTGGCACGAAGACGACGAATCCGTTGGAAAAGATCTTCATGACGAATCCCTCCTCTTGGATGTCCTTGCCCTTTAGAGCCTGCCCGACGTAGTATTCGATTGAAGCACGGCCAGCCATTTGCGCGTTGCGATGTCTTACGTTGATATTCTTGCAGACAGCCTCAAGCTTGGCTTTGGATTGTAAACTAGGGTCCAGTTGCTCGTATTCAATGGCAGCGGCGAGCTGGCGATGAGCTTCGAGATCGGCGTATCGACGAATGGGCGAGGTGAAGTGCGTGTAGATCTCACTGGCAAGACCGTAATGTCTAAACTCAGGATATGCCTGGGTACCTGCGCAAAAGTACTCTGCAGACATCATGCAACGTGTTGCCATGATCCTCACAAGTGTGTTGAAGAAGGGGTTGTTAGGGTCGACACATTTGTCGAGCGAATCAGCTAGGGCTTTGGAGCTGTCTGTCTTCAGTTCCATGCCCTTTTTGACCTTGAGCTGGTTGTCTAGCTCTTCGAAGTTAGTCTTCGGTGGAGCCGCATGACGACGCAGTAACGCAGTCTGAGGGAAAGCTTCGTAGTTTTTCGCCGCAACACTGATGTTGGCCAGCAACATGAATTCTTCGACCAAAGAATTGGTGTCGAGCAACTTCTTCGTCTGCACATCCACGGGGTCTGAGGTCTCAGATTCGGTGCGAACCTTGACCTCGGGCGATGAGAGATTTAGGGCACCTGCGTCCATGCGCTTTTGCTTCAACTTCTTGGAGAGCATGAGGAGAGTACGCATGCCGTTGGTCAAATCATCTTGCTGTGACTTGTCATCAATGCGGATTTGTGCTTGTTCGTAGCTGAAGGCTTCTCTTGACCGGATGACCGACTTCGTAAATCGTGAAGAGACAATATTCGCATCTTCTGTAACTTCCCATAACACGGAAAAAGCGTATCGTTCCACGTAAGGTTTCAGGGAGCAGAGGTCAGTTCCGAGAAGCATTGGCAACATATCAATGCGCTTATCGACAAGGTAGACGGTCGTTCCACGCTGACTGGCTTCCTTGTCCATGGCGTTGTTCGGTTTGACAAAATGTGAGACGTCCGCAATATGGACACCGACCTGATAGTTGCCATTGGGTAGCTTGTGCGCGTGAAGAGCGTCGTCAATGTCAACACATCCAACCGGATCGATACTGCAGACTAGGAGATCGCGCAGATCCTTGCGTCCCTTCCAACCTGGGTCTTCGAGGCTAGCAGGTACCTTCCAGTCATGTCCTTCAGCAGGCAAGCAGTCCAACACAGTCTTTGGGAATGGCTTGTACTGCACGTCCCACTCCAAAAGTAAAGCCTCCGTCTCTGCGCCCTTGGATTCGAGCTCTCCCAGTGATCGCACGAAATGGCCTACTGGGTACCGCGAGTCTATATCCCACGAGTCAATAGTCGCCAAAATGCGTTGACCGAGAAGTTCGCCGGCTTGTCGTGTTCGTATGCGGATCTTGGGAATGCGCTTATCCATCGGGACAAGGAAGACTGTTTGTTGCTGTCTGCTAGACTTCGATGCAGAGCGTACAGAGTCACGATCGATGTGGCCAACATATTGTCGCCAGTTTCGCTTGATGATGCCAACAACTCGCGCAGTTGGCTGTGGCCGACCTTCGATGCTTTGACCATGGGTTCTTTTTACTTCTTCTTGTAGAGCTCGGCGCTCCCGCTCTGGGATGACGTTCTCACCCTCCTCGGCTTCAGCGTTGTCATTCTTGTTCACCGTCTCTTCTTCGATAATCTTTGTCGATGGAGCCTTCCACTGGTCTTTGGGTAGCACCTCCACAACCACGACATCGCCTGACACAGACCGGTTGCTGTTTTCTCGGCCCAAAACCAGCAGGGACTTGTCAAAAGCGGGAACGTGTACAGACCCTTCCAGGTAGTTGTATGGTGACACGTTGAATATGCCTTGATGCAATGTACCAGCTTTCACACCGGTCATCATCTTCGACACAGAATAGTGGTCTGCATAAAACACCTCTGCCTTCTTCGATCGTACCTCTCTCTGTTCCTGTGCGGCACTGATCATATCGAGTAATTCATCGGCGTTCTCTAGACCAGACACAAACTGAGATACTGTTGTTTATTAGGCTCGAAACATGACTCAGATTTCACGTGGGAAACTTACGGGTCTTCCCAGGAACCTGCTCAGCTTTGGCCTTACGCAGATTTTCTTTGTCATCTGTAATCATCACAACTGCAGGCACACGCTTCTGTTGCTTACTCCGTGCAGCTACTGCTTCAGTAATGTGGTGGTTGTACCACTGTACAGCTTTGCGTACAGCTCGATCGTTTCGGTCGTTGATAGTCTCACCGGCGTCCCGTGATACATACGTTTCCTGGCGAAACTCATTGAAGAAGACGTAGAACCTCTTCCCTTCATTCTTGGTTAAGGAGATCAGGCGGTGGTATAGCGGTAATGAGCGATTCTTCACTTCCTCGAGTACAGTTTGCAGAACAATGACGTCGTGAAAAGCCGTCTCAACCTCAAAAAGATCCATTCCGGTAAGGAAAGCGTTTGTGTCCGGGACGAGATACTGTCCATTGGGAAAGTCCTTTGATCCTGCTGGTGTATCTGAGAGAACAAACGGTGCAACTGAACACATCTATCAGCTGAGCTCCCTACTCGAGTTGGGCCACCTTACCCTTCTTCGAATAATCTGTTGGTGCGATTTCCAAGCACGCTCTGCACAGATTCGACGAGCATGGAATGTCTTGTCGCAGATACAACTCTCTGACAATTTTCTGGACCTTGCCACTTTTCGTGCAGCGGACGTAGACCTTGCTGGAGATATTCGACTGGCCGCGATCGGCGGCTGTCGACCGTTTGAGACTGAAATACTCCATCTTGGTGGCGCTGATGGCGTTGTCAAAGCCAGAAGTCGTTGGCAGAACTGTGGTTGTCTGAAAAGGTATCCAGCGCCAAGATATCGAAGTGCAGGGATTATGCGCAGATGGTCCAAGCTCCACTGCCAGATGACGGAGGTCGCAGCTTGGTGGGCCGCGATAGCATCAGGAGCCAACTCCACAGCTTCACCACACTTGCTCCTCCCCAGATACGCCACCGAGCCAACCTACCAAGGGCCAGCAGCTGTGATGTCTTCGCTAGACCCGCCCACATATCTCACCTCGATACAAAACAACATACGCGCCCGGCCAATATCATGGGAAGGCGCGGTGCGAGCCAAGACCATTACAGATGCAGACCTCAAGCAGATCAAGTCAATTGACAAAGTGCGCAAGGAGCAGCGGAAGCAGACAATTGAGGCGGATGTGGACAGCTTCGTCACACTGCTGCTTGGAGGAAATGGGTCGCAGAGTATATTCGAGGCAGCAGCCAAACGCCAGGATATCATTCACTACATGCTTGTGTTGCTGGGAGATATGATCGATGGTATGGTCTCCTCGCAAACCTCGGCGAGGATATGGCGACTGACTTCTCCAAGATATCCCAGCCTTGACCAAGGCCCTTGTTCAACACCAGACACCCTACAAGCCGTTCCTCCCGCTGCTGAAAGCTTCGTCCAACAACGAGGATCCTGTACCACTTCTCACATCCTCTGTACTCTCCGGACTTCTCTCCTACGCTGTTGCGCAGCCTTCCAAAAACACCACCCAACTTGATGAAGCTCTCCCACAGCTGTTCAGCTACCTATCCACACTCGCGAAGGCGTCAGATGCTGGCCTCCAGGATATCGCGGTTCGAGAGTACTCAGCTGTGTTACGCAGCACCAAGTCTAGACATCTCTTCTGGAAGCAAAGGAAGGAAACACTGAATCCTCTTTTCGACATCCTGAGAGCTGCGGCAGGATCGGCCAAGGACACAGACTCGACGTTGTACAGTGGGAATGGCAGTATCCGCAGCACTCCAGATGGTGGTCTCTCGGGGGGCGTTGGCTTGCAGCTTCTGTACCACGTTCTACTTGTAGTCTGGCAGCTGAGTTTTGAGGGCGAGCTCATCGGTGAGGGCCTCCAAGAGTACGTTAGATCTGCGGTCATCGAGTGAGAAAAGATGGTTTGCTAACAGTCTCCAGTGAACACGACGTTGTGATCCTGTACACACAACTCCTCAAAGTATCGCCAAAGGAAAAGACTACGCGACTTCTGCTCTCGACTCTGGTGAATCTGCTGACAGCGAACCGCTCAACTCTTCTGCCCACTGCTGTACTTGCTCGTTTACCGTCTCTACTCTCCAGTCTGAAGTCGCGCCATTTGACTGATGAAGATGCTCTCGAGGACCTACAATCGCTCAATGACCTGCTAGAGGAATACACCAAAACACAGACCACTTTCGATGAGTACGCTGCTGAGATTCAGTCTGGACATCTCCGCTGGTCACCACCTCACCGCAATCCCGACTTCTGGAGGGAGAACGCTCGTCGTATATTGGAGGACAACAAGGGCGAATTACCCAGGAAGCTTGCCGAGATTCTATCTAAGAGTTGGGAAACCGACAAGCAGGTGCTTGCCATTGGCTGCAATGATGTTGCATGTTTGGTCAAGGAGGTACCAGAGAAGAGGCAGCAGCTCGAGAAGCTGGGACTGAAGGCCAGGGTGATGGCACTTATGCAAGAGGCGGATGAGAGTGTACGGTGGGAGAGTCTGCGCGCTGTTGGTGAATGGCTGAGATACAGCTTCGAGTCGAAGACAACGTTGCCGATTAGATAGAGCCCGTCCGACACAGCGAATGAGTAAGTGGACACGGTGCATAATCATACTGATGCCCTTACGGCTTATCAAGGGTGCTTGCTATGTTGGTCAGGAGCAAACTTGGCAGTTTGTGGACTGTACACGTTCGCACTTGATAGGCCATATTTCCCCTCCCCTTTCCCAATCGCACATATCGTCGGACACATCTACGGAAGGCGTATATATTTCAAGTCTATTGAACCTCTCTTTACAGACTGTCATCGGCAGCATGCTACATCACAGACATTGCAAATGCATACGAGATGGCTATCCTGACCATACACACCAGTCATTGTAAACGACCATGATTCTTCTATCTAGCCCAGTTGCACAAAATAAAAGGCCCAGATTCCATTCGCGTGGCTGTGTGAGCTTGGATCACGATGCGAAAACAAGGATGAGTTCGAGTGTTTTGACATATTGCATCACCTGACCACTTGTGAACCAACCTCGATGTGAGGCCAAACACGCAACGTATTGAACAATAAAGCAATGGTCACACAGCTCGACGATGATCATACGACCAAGGGAAAGTTGAAGGACAAGCAAGCTGCTTATCTTCACGCACCTTCAGGCTGGAGGGGTCACGGTGTTGGCTATTTCTCCACATTCAAGCATCCAGCACTGACTGATCTTTGCCTCCTCTTGCACAAAGGTTCTTGCGGAGCGAATTCGGAGCCCAATCGCGACGTTCTTTGGGCTGTCCTTGAGATCTATGTTGCGCCTTCGTCCTGGGGTGCACTTTCCTCTGCGAAGGTGCGCCCGTGGATTGTTGTTGTCTTCACAACGTCACTGCCTCTCGGCCAACGAATTACTGACTTACAAGCAGTCGACACGTATGCTTGCACTCAATTGATTCTCAAAACGCCTCGTTGGTTGTCACTCAGACTGAACATGTATCGCGTAGTCTCGTCCCTGGAACGCCTCAGCTTCCACGGTAAGCAGGCAAGTCCCTACCCAAAGTGGAGACGTACCTTCCCATTGCCAATTGGGCCTCATGCTGACCAGCACTCTCACGAAATGATCAAAGCCCCCCTTTTCTCAGCATCAGATACGAATATGCTGGCCTGCCCGAACCAATTGGTCACTGCCGCATTTGCCTCGTTTGTGGGGTTCTCCTACAGGAAGTGATCGCCTCGACACTGAAACCCATACCTTCTCTTTTGATTCAGACACTTTCAACCAGTCTACAATGCACATCTAGAGTCCATATTGACACAGGGAATGCCAATCCACCACTGGCACTGGTCTACACACCCTTGGTCTGTCATCGGAACCCACTGATGAGTTGGGCGCCCAGAATCCTTACCGTTTTTTTAGTACAGCATGAGGGTCATCTGATAGCTAACGCAAGAGCAAAATACACCGCCCTGTATGGATGTATCGATTTCAATGGTACGCGCATCCACCTGACCATGACGCCCCCAGTCAACCCCAGAGAGAGATACTGATTGGCTATTAGAATTTTCTCCCTGATGCAACCTCGCCACCCCTACCAGTTGTAAGCTGAACTTATACGACCGCTAAGCTGCTCAAAGTGGTCTTGTTATCGCTAATCACGTAGACATTCGGGTAGCGTACATTGCTTCGGAATCAGCTTCACTCCAACAGAAGCTATCTTCCAGCCACGACCACCTACAAACTACACACATGGACTTTATGCTCACGCCACTGGCGAGAGGCGTCCATGATCCCGGAACCCACAAATTCGGTGCCTCCACAAAGTGTCCGCCTCGACCTAAACATACCTTCATCTTCAACTACGATATACCTTCGTGTATGAGCCGAAATCACACAGTAATCGGCCGCTCTCGCCGAATGCTAACAGCTCGGACTGAATTCATAAGAGGTCAATATAGTTGGTCCAATCCGCGGAATAGCGAGAAATGTCATCAAATCGAATTGTTTTCACCGCTCAAGCTGTACGACCGCCGCATGCGCCAGCGAAAACCGGATATCCATACAGAATCCATCAGTCTTCCCGCGCTTACAGGAGAAACGGTAGCTAGCTATGACTGGAATGTCCCCGCTCGAAAAACCAACATCTCCAGTCCACTTTCTCGGAAACTTGAAACAAACTGCCCCCAGCAAATAAGCATCTCGTGTTATGCGGCTACAGCCGCTGTACGCTTCGATCCTCGTCCGACGTCTAGACGAGCTACTTCTGATGCCTGACCTTTTCCGCACTGAAAGTCCAGAATACTGGTAACGATTGTCATATGATCATGCAGCAGCTATCCTAGTTCAACCGTAGTGCGTCGCCAAGCCATGAATGGGAATCCAATTCATGGACTGCAATCGAGCATGACGAGGTGATAGCCTGGACTCGCACAGATAGCCGGTGATGCTGCCAGTAGTAAATGGACTATGAGTCTACGACTGTCGTTGTCCCAAGCAAAAGTAGAATAGCCTTACCGACTGTTACGGAAATCATGACCGAGATTTTCAAGGCTCCACCGCTGTGATTGCTCAGGCGATTTTCGTCCAAACCGAGGAGGCTTTCATTCTAGGAGTCAGAAGCTGCTCTTCGAAATCTGAATGAACAAGCGACGATAAGAGTCTACAAGATCCTTGATCACGCCATGTTTCATCACTCACACAACAACAGTGACTTACATCACGACGTTTGGAAGATCCGCTAAGCATCTCAGAGCAGGCTTCCTTTTCAGTTTCGGCCCGAGTTTCATTTTCGAAAGGCTATCGAGATTTGAAAAGAGGCAAGGCTGTTCTCATGAGCTGCTAGTGGCGGCTACAGACCCTGCAGAGCGAGCAGATGACAAAGTGTACCCTGGAGACTACTGAGACATCGACTAATGTGGCACAGCCCTTCCGTGGACGCGTCAAACGAGACGCGCCAGCCATCAATCGGCTTTGTCGGAATGCCAGATGTTGGTAGATGTCATACGCGACGGCAATGGTGCATCTAGAAGGTCTAGGAAGTGCTACGAATTTCCTTACGCACTTAGATTGGCTTGCAGAATCCAAATGGAGGAGTGATGTCGTCTGCCATACACACACGCCATGTCAGAAGTAGTTGACACAACGGAGAAATCGACCAGAGCGGTTTGGGGCATTCGGTTAGACACCATGGTCCGTGGCGCGAGGTTCGGAAGGGATGTTACCAGAGGTATTGACAGTGGGGTTCAATTGCACGGGCTGTCAAGGGTATCGCTGTGTGCCCTTGCAAGCAGGGAGCGGGAGCCTTGTGGAACGGATCGTCAATTGAAAGACATATAGTTTCTATCCGCACGGAAATCTTGATATCCCAGGAGGGGTTTAAGCACGCTTACTGGATCGTGGGCCAGAAGGCAGGAAATAACCCCGGAAAATGGGGTCGCTTGAACGACTGCTCCTCAGCCGGCTCTGAGGCCATAGGCTGGCGAAGCCCGAGCGCGCTACGAATGATAGGGCAATATGTATTGCACATGGACGGCTCGCCGATCACCGCAGCGCTGCAGGCAAACGGGATTGCGGGATACGAGCAGCTAGGCAGCAAGATCAGAACGGCGCTGGGCCTCTATCAGATGCATGGCTCACAACATCGGGCTTCTCTATTCGGCTGCTGCGGCAAGCATGCGCACCAGATGAAGATGTCCCAAACCCTGGGGAGTCAGGCGATACGGAGTCAATGATAGAAGGAGACAGGCAAATGCATGACGACTGCGGCCGCCAATGCATGTCTGTCTTGGGCTTCATGCAGAGTCGTGGAGCTAGGATTCAATGATTCGATACCGATCTGCTGACACGCTCGCCTTGCTCAATCAGCAGCCTACGGCACTTGTGACTGGTGGGAAGTGAATGAAGTGCTCGCGAGGCCCTGCAGCCCATGGCCAGTTCCGGGCAGCTCTGGCCGCGATAGGCAGCTCTGGTGGCTAGTCGAGGGTGCTCGCACGAAGCTGAGGTTTGGAGGAGGAGGAGGAGCAGGAGGAGGAGAGGATCCGGCTCGGGAGCAGCCCAGCGGTGGCCCAGCGGTGGCCCAGCGGTGGAGACAAGACCGTGGGCGATATGCGCTAGCCATGGCCATCTCAGGTGGCTTGGAGAGGGAACAGGATTACGTGCAGGCGTCACAGGAGCCCAGGGAGTGCTGGGACGGCTCGTGCATGTCTGCTCGGGACTAGGCTTCATCACACTGCAGCGCCTCTCAGGCTCGACGCTTCGAGCCGGCGTCATCGTGCCATTTGCCAGCTAGACGACGTCGTCGCCCGGCCCGTCAGCTGCGTACGTGCGTGCTGGGTGCAGGCCCCATATCAGATCGGGCTTCGCTCACACGAATCGCACCTGGCCATGCCGGCCATCCTGGCCAGCTCTGTGCGTCTTGTTCCCGCTGAACACGCTCGCTCGCCCACGCGCCGATTCGACCGTCAGTCATAACCAGCACGGGTGTGCGCTCGTCGTTGGCCAGCCTGCCCGCCTGTCTGCCCGCCCCCCAAAGGTACCTACCCCATCCGTTCCCCTCGTCGCGCCGCGGCTCCCTGGGGCCTGTGTGCGCTGCTGCGTTGCTGCGAGTCACCGCGGCGCGTGGCGTCCTGCTCTGCTCCGCCATCCCAGATCGCAGTCCGCTATTGCCATGGGCCACTGGCCCCCGTGCACTTCGCTCCGCGCCGTCTAATCATTCTCGAACTTAGTCCTTTTTCGCGATCGACACGCGCGATCGTGCAACCGCCTCTGCATCAGTGCCTCTCCAGCAAGCGCAGCGCGCACACCGTCCGTCCGTTACGCACTCCGCACTGACGCCTTCCGTCGCTGCTTGGCGCGGGAACCTGCAGCGGTGTTGACACCGACCGAACCTCAACACCATCGCATGCCACACGCCCGCCCATCGACCCGCCCATCGACCCGCCCGCCCCGTCTCTCCTCGCAGCCTTGCGCGCCCGGCCTCCTGACAGCACCGCGCCCATTGGCCTCGCCCCGCGCCCGCCGCCCGCAGAGCAGTCGTGACGCTCGACGCAGCTGTGCTCGAGCTCGGTCGCTGTTGCGCCGCCTGGAATGTACTCTGTGCATCCTGTCCAGGTCATGTCAAATGGTGGCATTGGGAACGGCATCATGGACCACCCTTCAGGCACGATTGACCCCTCGGCGCTCAACGCAGCAGGTACGTCAATCCAACGCCGCGCGCGCGCCCTCTCCAGCTTCAGCGGCGACGCCGGCCGCGTCGCACAAGCCCATCGCCAATGTCGCGACTGTCCTCGGTGCTTGGGCTGCGCTGTTGTTACATCCGCCGCACCCGGCCGTGGACGCTGAGTTTGCTAACTTCCCCCACAGGTGGTCTTGTAGGCCCGCCGCAGGCTGGTGCGCAACCGCACGCACGAGGCCTGAAGCGCAGTCGCTCCCCAGAGAACAACTACGGCGATGTGCAGCATGCCGACGATGGTACGCGCACCCCGGCTCCTCCTGCGGCTGCCTGCACAGCACGCGACGCGAGCGAGCTTGCTGACACACCACCCACAGACGACATCAACCAGCGGAAAAGGCGCGGTCGCCCGCCCAAGAAGGCGTTTGCTGCTTCTCCCAGCCGCGGTTCCCAGCCTCCGCCAACCCCGTCGCACGGTGGCATCGCGCCCCCAGTGCAGACACCCCAGCTACAAAACGCGCCGCTGCCTCAGGGCTCGCCACTCCACGCATCCCCATCTGCCAAATCCACGCCCACTAAACCCGCAGTGATCAAGGCCTTACCCACGGTCCGCGACCACACCACCGACCAGCTCAACGCCGAGGGCGACGAGTTCATACCCCGTGAAACCGACGAGGCAGGAGAGCGAAAGGTCACGCAGACCGGCCATCCTCTGGAAGGACGAGAGTACCGCTGCCGCACCTTCTTTGTGCCAAACAGAGGCGACAAGCTGTTCATGCTTGCGACCGAATGCGCCCGTGTTCTCGGCTATCGTGACTCGTACCTGCTGTTTAACAAGAACAGGTCGTTATTCAAGATTATCGCCACCCAGGCAGAGAAGGACGACTTGATCCACCAAGAAATATTGCCGTACTCGTACCGGTCCAGACAGATTGCAATTGTTACTGCACGATCCATGTTTAGGCAGTTTGGAAGCAGGCTCATCAACAACGGACGCAGAGTACGTGACGACTATTGGGAGAGCAAAGCGAGGAAGCAGGGCTTTACCGAGGAGGACGCAGCCGGAGAAAAGAGGCCAGGCGCCGCAAAGGCCAGAGAGGCAGCTGCAGCAGAGGCTAACCACGCTAACGCCATGGCTTTCGCTCATCCAGGTGCATACACTGGCAACAACCAGGACTACTTGGGAGCCACAATGAACCCCATGCAGCCGTTCGGCGGCCTCAATCCTGCACCCGGCAGTGTACCTGCATCTAACACGGAACCGTACAACCAGCGCACAACAACGGATATGCAGCCTCGGGACTACAGCGGTGTCCAACGACCACGACATGAAATGGCTGGTGCGCCTTACCAGGATATGACCAGGCCAACCCCGTCGGGTGAAATTCTCAACCAAGCCGCTCAGACAGCCGAGATCAACAAGCAGTTTGAACAGCATCGTAAGCACCGCAAGGATCTTCTGACTGACATCTGGACACGACCCCACGAGCCCCCGGCGCAGACCAACCGCCCAGGAACTGCGGAAGGTGAACACGCACCACAGGTGACGCAAGCCGTGCAATCCCCGCATGTTCCCTCGGCGAACGTCACCATGCCCAGCAACCAATATGGCATGCCGGCTCAGACACCGCAGCGGCCGGGTCAGCCTATGGGAGCTCAGTCATACCGCCCACAATCTCTTCCCCAGAACAACATGGTGCCTTCACCCATGGCCCCGCAACACACTCCGCTCCGCCCTGATCAGATGCACCGACGCCCACCAAGTATCGGCATGCCCCAGGGAATGTCATCGGCGAGTATGGGACCTGGTGGGATGCTACCTGGAGTACAAAACGCAAGTCATGGCTACCCCCCATCACATATGTGGCAAGGACCTCCTCAGCCTTCTCCACTCTCGCAGCAGCACAATATGCAGCAATACCCTCAGCGCCCACCTCAGCAGTCGCCCCTTCCGCAGCAGTCTCCCATGCACGCGTCCCCACAGCTACACCACGCTCAGAGTAGTGTCTCGATGCATGGTACCCCCGTGCAGCAGTATCAAACCATGGGTACTATGGGAGGTGATCCAGGATATCCAGCCATGGGCCAAAACCCGTACCAACCCAGCCCGAGCCCACATCAGTATATGCAACATCAGAGTGGAGCGGGCCAGCAACCCGGAATGCCTGGATGGGCGCCACCGCAACAACCGCAACAGCAAGGATGGCAATCTTATTAGGAGCCGTAGCTCCACCCCTTTGCTCAGAAGCATTCACTACCGGTCGCTGGGCCCAGCCGTCGAGATGTACATTTTGATGGAGCGGTTTGCAAGCCTAGCCCGCCAATTCAGATCAACAACGAAGCGCAATACAACAACACACTCCATCAGTAGTTCCGCTTCGCCTTCTCCATGTTCTCTAAACTGAGCCATCTCACTTTGATCGTTTTCGTTCTACATCCGGACCGAAAAATACGGCATGATTGGGCAAGCGCTCTATGATACCTTCTGCTCTCGAATAAGCAACATCGACGAACTCACGACACTCGCGAGACGGTTTGCGACAATGACTACGCAACGTTATGAGGGCACGACATCAGTACGCGGTATCCAACCAATGCACAATCCTTGTCTATTCGGACGCCAGCATCACTCAAACATTGTTTCGCTTTTCCATTTGGAAGTCCTTTACCCTGCTTTGTTCTCGTATCACACGGATACCTTAGGTCCTTGGGGGCTTGACTGCATTGCATGGGTTTGCGGGATAGGTCAGAATACCGTTTTGGGGGATTGCTCGCATCAATGGTGGCGTCTTTTCGTCTCTTCTCTTCTGACCAGACTGGTTTATTACTTCCCCAACTTTTCCCCCTTGTTGTTCGTCCATTCCCCCCCGACATTTAGTATTGAATGGTGGTTGGTTCGATTCGAAATTCTCGGACGTCATTTAGTTTGCACAAGATTCCCCCCCGGATTTTTCCCAATTGTGCTTTGCCTTGTGTGTTACACATCATATGCATTTTTTCGGTATCGGCACGGAGGTGTTTATTCGCAGGACTGGGAGAGCTTTGCTTAGATCTTTAAGGGTCAAGGTGCGGTAGAAACTCATGTGCACACTGGATAGGAATCCGATCAAGCGCTCGCGAACGTGCATATGTAGTAGGGGTATTTTTCTTCTACAATTCCCGCCTTTCCCTTAATTATTAATAACACCCGTTTTCGCGTCGCTTTATTGCGCATACATATACTGATAGTACTACTACCCGCTTCTAGGTGTGTGTGTGTGTGTGCCACGCCGCTCTCCCCAGCTTTGCTAAACTTGTCTAGACACCAAGCCTGACGTGCGATTTATACAAAACGTGCTCGTAACGTTTGTTGCAACACAGGCAGGTTTCTGACTCGATCCCGCCTATACTTGCCCTGGAATCTATCTTCCGGTGAACGGGTATCTGTGTAGTATCCCGCATGTACCCGCATACTCCTACGCTAATGCTTTTTCTCTCCATTCATCAGAAATTGCGCAATACAAGTCAACGCTGGTTTTGCTGCCGAATAAGCCGAGCTGAGGTGAGTATCGTGGCGCACAGGAGGACATGGATACATGGGGGAATGCATTCAACGCAAACAGATCGCACAGCATCATAACGGCAAAGTAAATGTTAGCCGGTTGCAGGGTAGGGTGGGACGAGAACGAGCGAAAAGCAAGCCACAGCAGCGAACAAGAAGGGTGCGTTCAGCTTGGCCCCCCCCATTGTGGATTGTGATCCATGCACAACAACAATGCATTGCGATTGCACGCTCGAGCCATTCTTTTTCTTCTTCTTTGCTTCGCCAATCTGGCAAAGTCTGACTTGCATGTCTTGGTAGGTATATTGATCAATGTATTAATCTTAACATTAGTTGCCTGAACACGGTAGCGCATGTCCGTAACGTACTTTATAAGCGAGCGGGCCATACAAGCGAGTGGGCCACCTAACCAACTTTGCGCACCTCTACACCTTTGATCAACTATGGCCCCCCCTAACCACACC
>MU006289.1:563483-576004 GCA_010093695.1 Plenodomus tracheiphilus IPT5 | reverse complement strand
AAGGTGCAGGGAGACTGGGCATAACTCTTGTACGTGCAAGAAAGATACTTAAGATACTGCTTAATCTACTCTGTTAATATCTATATATTATATTAGCGCGTTGTTAAGAAATACGCCTGTAGAGGTGCGCAAAGTTAGTTAGGTGGCCCACTCGCTTGTATGGCCCGCTCGCTTATAAAGTACGTTATGTGATGTGACATGACATGCATTGATTGCTATTGCATAAACGATTTGAGGCTCTTTGTCGTACCTATGTTACCAGTCTTTCTTTTTCTTTTCTTTAGGCTTGCTTGCTTCTTCGCAAGCCGTCTAGGTACTTGTGCAACGACCGTTTTTTTTCATTCCCGTTTTTGTTTTCTACAACGGGTCAAATATCCTTTTCTCGGACCAGGGTTGCGCACCTCGTGGCCAAAAAGCGCACTTATGCACTCGCTCACTCACTCATCGTCACACAGACACAGCGGTAGATCGACCCGCACGAATAGGGCATGCACCTGCTGCGAATGGCAAAACTAATAATAAAAAAACGAGCGCTTGGACGGCGGAGTATATTCCTGGTTTGTAGTTATAGTTGTAGGGAATTATGCTGTACAGTACAGTGGCCAATGCGTGAAAATCTTATTAAAACCTAGAGGATGAACAATCTTGGAAGGGTATTGCGTTTCTGCGATCGTGGAGGGATTCGAGGGGACCCACTTTTGTTTACTAGGTGTTCTATACCTGCTTGGCTTGGGTTACGATGTGATGTGGTGGGATTTAGATCTAGGGTGGTGTGTAGGATCGATAGACGTTGAATATTGACGTTGACATTGCTTCCTGTCTTACTAGAGTATCCCTGCACATTGTTAAACCTGATGGATGGGTAATCATTCCAATTCCAGTTCCAATTCCTTTTTTATTAATTGGCTTGGGGAGAGTACATCCAGTATTGGTGAAATACTGTATCTCGATCGCGATGCAATACTCAAAGGTAGAGTAGAGCAGAGTTCCAAGCCAAGAAGAAAGACGATGACGAAGTAGAGTAGAGATGATCTCGGCCACGACTTCCCAACCACTAATAATTCTCCGCCCGTGATGTTAAACTTCTTGATGGATCCATGCTAGATATAGCCACAATAACTTGCTAGCCGACTAACGTGCTTGTAAGTCTTAAATGGGTAGGTACGCTGCACGCGAAACTGTAAAAAGCATGCACAACTTTGGGTAGAACAAGTACGTGCGCCATTATAACAAAGTCTGGTCGAACGTCTCGACAGCTCTCTTTCTGCCTTCCTATCTATCAAATACCTAATCAAAGACGGGAAAGGCTAATTAGTTCAGCCCCGCGATCACACGTACCATCGTTCAAACTCTGTTTACGGGAAACGGAATACTACACCCAGTGCTCAGGGCAAAATTCAACGCTTTTTTTCTCTCGTCACTAAGATACCTAACCGTGATCCCCGTGCAAAGACTGTGGAGAATGGCAGATGTGGTGTGTTTCTTGGTGCATGCAACATAGGCACCTGCATATACCTAGTATAGGACTAAGAGGAAACGCCACATCGGGCTCCCACGCCACGGCTTTCTTAGACACTTGGATGTGGAATGTAGTGTAGTTTAACGTTAGCTAGCGTGTGACACAGGGGCCGAGGCGCCTTTGGGCTCTTGGGGAACATGACGGAGTGGATTTAATGATGGGGTCGGAATGGATGCGAAATGGGGAAGGTTTGGGTGTTAGGTCACGCTAGATGTATGGTTGTTAGATCTGGAGCTGAGGTTATCCATGATGTTGATGTTCTTTTAGTTGGAAGCTTTTGGGGAGTTCGGGAGATTTTGCCGTTGTCAATTAAGTGTTGATGTGTTTGGTGGCTGGTGTTGATTTAAACCTTTGACTTTGGATTTGGTATGTTTATCTGGAATTGTCGATCCTATCTCAACCTTTCTAGGCTACTCTACCGTGCAGGGAACTTTGGTAACTGGGATTGCCACGTGAGATAATGACGATGTGGAGTAGGGGCTTGTACTGATTGGCAGGGAAAGGGTGTTCTTGCATTGGCGGATGCATGCTTGAACAAGGTATGAAGGGCGTGTCAGGGTTCAGATTGATCAATGCAATTTTTGTGCAAAGAGTTGATATGCGATTAACTCGACCTATAACTTACGAGGTAAACACCAATACCGCAAGCCTTGCTACTACAACTAAAGTCTCTGCTCAGGCAGACAGTCAATTATGATACTATCCTGTGGTCCGAACACATGCGTCGCTCTAACGGGTCCTTGGATTGATTAGCCATGTGGTATACATAGCTGCTCGCTTGTAATGTAGGTGTACTCATTCCCATTGCACAATACCTCCCCCATGTCAACCACATGTCAACCGCATGTTAGACAACGCAGTATAGTGCTCCTTGTTGATGTTTCGTCCAGCAACTTCGTAATATGAAAGATCAGTGAGAACCACCCGACTTCATGTGCCCGGGCTGTTTCTTACAAGATGGTGACATGCCCTTCTATTATATCCACAGAAATCCTAATGTTTTACATAGTGTTCTTGAGTTTCGTATCTCGCAGACCACGGAGGAACCTTTTGCTATTAACTAAAACCTCAATTCTCTATTAATCTTTCGCGTTAGGTTTCTTGCTGGTCATCTTGGTTAGCTTCTGGTTGGAGTTTGTGACCATATTCTCGCTTCTTTGCCTAAACCCCAGGCAGTTTGGCGGTAACGATACTTCTGTTCGATTTCGAGCTCTGCTTTCTTCTTGCTCACTGATGTCGTTCGGTCTTTACCTGAGATATCACCAAATCAGTCATGGTGGCGTCATGAAACTCTTCATCTGATGTCTCTTCACGTGGAGTATTTTCCTAGTACTCGTCATTTGGATCTTCATCGTCTTGGAATTGAGGCTCCTCATATGTTTACACTCTTGTTGTTGTCCAGCTGCTCCCTCGATGCCGATGTGCAAGGAGAGACCTGTGAAGAGATTCGTCATGTCAGTATCTCTACCTTTGTGTTGCGCGTGGAGTGTCTTCTTGGTAGACCGGTTTGCGCAGGGGCCTGGGCAGATTGATAGGGCAACTTTTCACAGTGCGTCCAAGGGGTATCGCAAGGAGAATGTGGTAGATGCTCGAGGATGTCAATATAGAGTTCGCAGGTTCTGGACATGCAAATGACCCACCTAAGCATTGTTTCCAAGCTTGTCAGGCGGGAAAAATGATCACATCAGCATACCAGTGCTTAATGATACCAATCATCTCATATATACCTACCCACTCAGTCACTTCTCTGTGACTTGTCCTTATAATGCTTCAACTATCCCTATCAAGATACATGTCCGTTTCACCACAACATCATCTTCTCACCTCGATGTTTCTATGACCCTATCCACTCCGATAATGGATTAATCATATGCTCCATACTATATACACTGATTACCCACAGTAAGCGGTGAACAGCAATCTAAACCCGACCACGTGCCAAAACACCATGAAAATAAGCGAAACCCCTACCCACGTACAAGGCGTAAACCAAACGGTGGTAAGCTGGACTTGTGACGCATACCGCGTTTGGCATGACTAACATTATGAGCAGAGTTCGCTGTTATCTACTTACCGTGTTTGGGACGGAATTGGACGGAAGAAGGTAGACCCTGGTAAATCGGTGAGTGGCTTATTTTCCGTCTGGTCGTCGTGGGTACGGCAAGTTCATGGATAGAGTTATAGCGGCTTTGGAGTCAAGTTCTCCTAGTGTATTCGCCAGTAGTGAGCAACTTTTTATAAGGACCAAATTTCGCTCACAAAAAGGTTGACCGAGTCCTTCTGAGTATGATGAGCGACTGCATCACCATGGCTCAAGATGATTGATGGTTATTTTGAACTTGAGGATGTTGTTACAGTTATACATACTCCGTTTATGTTGAGAACAAAGTTAGGCCTGTAGTCTACGCCTTTAAACGCCGTGCTTATGCTAATCCTCCTTTATTGTGAAACAGCTCGGCGATGTCTCTCAATTCCTCTAAATCCTCGTGTTGCCATTTGACCCGCTCGGCATCTGTGTCTCTGCCTCTTCCGACGATGTCCATATCGTCACCAAGCCGAACAATAATCATCGTACAGTCCTTGGAACAATTATGCCACCAGAAGACCACATCTCTTGACTCTTGTCCTCAGTCCCATCCCACAACTGACTCACTTCCTCCCCGGCGCCAACCCAGGAACAGCACTAAACCGCTCATCTCTCTCCGTCTTGAACAAAATCTGACACCAAAACTCCTTATTATCTTCATCAAACCACGTCCAAAACTTGCCCTCCCTCCTGTCCACCTCCCTAGCCTGCAACTTGACACTGACCGTCTCATACGGCTCCCCCGCCACAATGAAGTACTGGTAATTTGGATCCGGGTCCTCGACTTTCTGCTCGTACGCGCTCATGAACCGAACCTTGGGCGTGATACCAGGATTCAGGTCGGGGAACTGGAACTGAAACAAGAGGCCATTCTGTCTTGTATTCGGGTCCCTAACTTTTGTAATTCGATATCCCGGCCGCCCAATCTTAATGACGTTCTTCTTGACCTGGACGCCGGCTAGGAGACCTTGTTGATTGATATCGTCACGTTTACCCTCTCGTTGTTCTTTTGCGGCGCGGCGCGCGAGGTTGGTTTGGTGCTTGCGGCCTTGTGTGTGGGCGAGGTAGGAGCCGTCGTTTTGGTGGACAGTGAGACAGAGACGGCATTCGAAGCTCCCGACATGGTTCTTGAAGAAGTACGGGTCTTTGTCGAGATCGATGGTTTCGAGGGCGAGTTTGCGGAGTCGCTCGCGGCGGTCGGCATTGGTGGCGGATTGGGATGCGACACCGCCGCCGCCAAATTTGGAACCTGCGCGGTTCTGGGGAAGTTAGATGGTGGGTTGAGAGGTTGTGGTAGGGAACTCACCTGGTAATCCATGTTGTGTGTTCTGTGGTATGGCGCTGTAAATGTGGAGGTACGAGGGCCCAATCTGTAGAACTCCCTGTGCCGTTGGAGAAGGTACGATCAATTAGGAGGGTGTTGTTGGTGAGTTGCGCGTGAAGATGATGTCGCGACACAGAAAATCTGGGGCGCGGATGAGATACCGCGCTAGCAGCCTTACCAGCTTCGAGATCACGTGCATTAAGTAGCGCTACACATTCACCACCACGCATCTTGTTCTTCTTCAGTCTGAACTACAAATCTCGAGCTTTGCCCCAAACTCAAATAGTAGCATCTTTTCAACGACAGTAGCACCATCGAACCCACTCCCCGCAACACCCACCAAAAGAAGTTCTACTACGATCACCACAATCATCCAGGCACACAATGTCAAACTCAGAATCCTTCTACATAGGCCAACGCCTCTCCTATTCCTCCAGCCCCTGCACCATCCGCTACTACGGCCCCGTAGCCTCAACCACCGGTCCCTGGCTCGGCGTAGAATGGGACGACCCCACCCGCGGCAAACACTCCGGTTCACACAATAACCACCAATACTTTACCTGCCTGAACCCTTCGCCCACATCTGCTTCTTTCATCAGACCCAACCGAAAGACTGATGAGAAGCGAACATTTGTGCAAGCCCTCAAGTCAAAATATGCGTCTGATTTTGATGATGAGGACGGAGAAGGCTTCGAGGATCCAGATGTAGAAGTTCTGTTTAATGTGCAGAAGGGTAGTGATGGGAAATGGGTGAATTTGAGCGATAAGAAGGGGAAGGGGCGGGAGAAGAGGGAGATCAAGTTTAGCGGGAAAGTTGCGGAGGAGGTGGGGTTTGATAAGATTCGAAAGCAGTTGGCGCAGTTGTCTGAGCTCAAGATTATCATTCTGGATGGGCTTTGTATGTGGAGGCCTGAGGCGCGGGGGGAGAGGTGGATGGCTGGAGGGGAAAAGACGGATGTCAGGGAGGCGTGTCCGAAGGCGACGGAGTTGGATTTGAGTAGGAATTTGTTTGAGGAGTGGCGGGAGGTGGCGGGGATTTGTGAGCAGTTGGATCGGCTTGGGAGTTTGAGGGTTGAGTAAGTTTATGTCTTTCGGTTCAAAGAAGGAGAGACTGGACGGTTTGCTAATATATGTGCCAGCGGAACGCGGTTCAAAGACACGACACTGACAAATGCGGAGCGAGAGCGTTGCCTGAAAGCATTCGATGGGATCAAGACGCTCAAACTAGAGGACAATCTCCTACCATGGGAAGATCTGGCCAGACTCACACATCTATTCCCCACGCTCACCACGTTCTCCGCATCAAGCAATCTCTACACCACACTCTCCTCGCATACCCTCACCCCAACCATCACCGACCTAACACTCGAAGATAACCTCATCACTTCCTTATGCTCCCTCACCTCTCTAACAACCCTACCAAACCTCAAACGCCTAATTCTCAAGTCCAACAAAATCTCCGACATCATCACCAACCCCACAACACCATTCCCCACCTTCCCCCCAACCGTCCACGAAGTCGACCTCACCTTCAACGAAATCTCAACATGGACCTTCATCGAATCCCTCGCACACGTTTTCCCCGGCCTAACCAGCCTCCGCGTCTCACACAACCCGCTATACGAAAACCTCCAAGCGCCCGACGGTCGAACCCTAACTGCAGACGACGGCTACATGCTTACGCTCGCGCGGCTAGGCAATCTCAAAACGCTAAATCACAGTCCGATAAACGAGAAGGAGCGGCTGAATGCTGAATCATACTACCTGTCCATGATAGCAAAGGAGGTGCAATTCGCGCCTGAGCGGCTGCGAGCGCAGATACTGGCTAGTCATCCGCGGTACGAGTGGTTGTGTGAGGAGTATGGTGAACCTGATGTACAACGGAATGTTAATGCTGTGAATCCGAACTCACTTGCTGCACGGCTGGTGCGAATCAAGTTCTACCGCGTTGCCGGTGGCGAGGTTTTTGAGACGGAGATTCCAATGAGCTGTACCGCGTATACGGTTCTGGGCATTATTGGAAAACGGTTTGGTGTGGCGCCGCTGAAGTGTAGGTTAGTTTGGGAGACGGGCGATTGGATGTCTGCGCGAAAGACTATGGGGGGTTTGGATGATGAGGAGTGGGATTCCGAGGATAGTGAAGCGGAGATTGGTATGCAGAGGATTATGCGCGAAGTGGAGATTGTGCCGGGGACAAGGTCGATTGGGACGTGGGTTGATGGCACGGAAGCTGTTGTCAGGGTTGAAGTCAAGTAGAAGGACATTCAGCGAAACCACCAATTGACCTATATAAGCTCGGTCAGTACATGTACTACAAACTAGATCCAAACTACTCACAGAAGCATTCGCTCCCTTGCCAATGCCGTGAACAGCATGCCACCATCCCAATGGAATGTACAACCCATCCCCGCTTTCCAATTCGGCCTCTACACCCTCTCCTACACCACTGCTCCCCCAAACCGCATTCTCCAACCCCACCATCTCCTCCCCCTCCATCATCTCAACTCCCCTCATACTCGCCCTCCCCCCTCCCTTCCCCACCTCACTCCTAACCCACTCATACACCCCCCTCCCCACCTCCGGTCTCAGCAACCGTACAACCTTGCGTCCGGCCAACTGCACAAACAAATTGGGATTTGGATCGCGATGCAGAGGTGTCCGCGTAGGCGGTCGTCCCATCCACAGACTACTTGAGTATATGTCGCCGCGGCCAAGTTGTGTGAAGAGAAGAGGGGTGGGGAGATCGTGTTGGAGTTGTTCGGGGAGGTCGGAGAGCGAATGTTGGGCGAGATAGAGACGCGTATCTGGCGTTTCTGGGCCGGTCATGTGTGAGAGGAGGAGGCTGAGGGGTGCGTCGAAGCGCTCGAATGTCGTGGGTTGGGGGTCGCTGGGTGATGGGGAGGAGCGCGTGAGTTCTAATGATACGAGGGATGCGTCGTGGTGAGAGAGGTAGGGTGTTAGTTTAGCATGAGAATGGGTATCATGTGTGAACCATTTTGATCTTGCGGGGAGGTCTGCGAAGCTGTTCTTGAAGAGTGCAGGTTGCGTTGTGTCGAAGCTGTCTATACTCTGTTTTCCGTCATATTGCACGCTTCGCACTTTGCTGAAACGCGCCACGGAGGAATAGCATCGTGTCGGCGAGCCTTTGGGCAGTAGTCGCGAGATTTGCAACATCAATTGACTGTAATGACGCGTCCACGGGTGATGAGGAAGTAACGCGCTCTCACGTTACCCATCCTGAGCTACCCCACATGTCTCCCGCCCCGCCAAAACCTTCCCAACCCGAAGTTTACGTCAAAATCCACGCCATACCACACCACACCACCAACACCAACACCAACACCCACTACCAGTACCACCAAAAACAATGGCCTCCCAAGTCCCCCAACCCGGCCAAAGTACGCCCCCACCCAACCACCTTCCCTCAACCTAAAACGACAAAAGAAAAAAAAAAGACCACGAGCTAAACAACAACACTCCCTAGTCGAAATAACCTCCCTCCCCCTCCCCCGCCTCCAAGACCTAAAATCCCAACTCGACGCCGAACTAACCCACCTCTCTTCCTCCTTCCAATCCCTCCGCACCGCCCAATCCAAATTTCGCGACTGCCTCCTCTCCCTCCACAACGGCATCAGCGTCTCCACCGCCTCAAAGCCCCTCCTCGTCCCCTTGACCTCCTCACTATACGTACCGGGCCGCCTAACAGATGCCGAGAAAGTGCTGGTAGATGTTGGAACGGGGTTTTTTGTGGAAAAGGATGTCAAGACTGCAGAGGAGTTTTATGAGAGGAAAGTGAAAGATTTGGGGGATAGTTTGAGGGATTTGGAGGAGGTTATTCAGGGGAAGGCGCAGAATGTTAGGGTCGTGGAGGAGGTTATGAGGGTTAAGGTTTTGAATCAGCAGGAGAGTGAGGGGAAGGGCAAGGGGAGCTGAAGCAGGGGTTGAGATGGTTGTGGAGAAAATCATACGTATGCATATGTGGGTGAGAAACAGTCGAAGTGGGTGCAAGGTCACAGCTTCAAGGCGGAAAAGTCACGAATGAGAAGGTGATGATGCATAGTGGGTTCTGGTGGCTATGGAGGCTCATACCGTACCCACAACTAGACTCAAAAACCTGGAGGGTCCTCACCTGTATATACAGCATGAGGTTGTCGTAAAGCCCTCCTCTCTGAATAGTTCACACCTAGCTGCAACACTCATGTTCATCCAAATCCTCTTCACGACCGTCACACCTCATTCATCCTACCCTTGAAGCGCGACTCCACCATCAGCCAAAGCAGTAACCGAGCTGACAATCTCAGAAATCTGCATCAACCTTCCCACCAGAATGCGGATCCCGGTACGAGGAGGCTCATCTTGCTTCTCGTCGCGATCCAATTTGACCTGCTTCTTGACTGGACCATGCGCAGACGACATCTGTCCATCATCCGGAAGAAACGTCGAAATAGTGTCACCCCATCGTGCCTGGTCTCCAACGGGCAGACGTTCAAGCTCTGCTAGATGAGTCGCCCACTCTATGTGACGTACGGCGAGACCCCAGACTGGCGTCTGCTTCATGGGGTACCACATTGCCGTGAGCTCAACCTTGTAGCACGTCTCCTTGATGGCAAAAGAGTAGATCTTGTCCATGCGGTAGGTGACAAGATGCTTCTTGACTGTAGGCGTTGATTCCCATCGCGCGAATCTGTTATTGGAACGGACGTCATACTTTGGCTGCATGGTCACAGACTTGGCGAAGCCCGTGAGTGCAGCAGAAACAAGCTGTGGTTGCACTGGGATCAAGGATTCGAGGGCAAAGCTCCAGCCACGACTCCTACTTGGTGTGAGCAATTGGCAGATTTCTTTAGTTCAGGTGTGCTTACTCTCCCAACTCTAGCAAGTTGATGTCCATGTTGACCTTAGGAGCCATTTTCCCTGGCGGCAACTTATAGAAGCGTGTCTCACTCTTCTCGTATAGCCCATCTTCATCATCTGTCCAATCAGTCTGGACTACGTACAGAGTGATAGGGGCAGATGGCGCTGTAGTAGCAGGGGTTGGTTGTTGCGGGAGATTGGGTCTGCCTGCGTGACGAAAAGGTGCCGGAGCGGGTTGCGAGACTAATGCGTTGGGATCGCGAAAGACCCATGTACCACGAAACATAGGCCGAGTTTCCTTGAGTGTTGCAGGCAGATAACCGAAGAAACCAGCAGCCTTGGTTGGTTCCAGTAAATGCTCTGCAATGGCAAGTCGACGAAGGACTTTCAATCCAAGCGCAGTATCAAACACCCTACAATGTTAGCAAGTGGACTGGCAGGCTGACTTTGATCTTGGACGAAGCTTACCATTTCTTTACCAGAATGTCAACCCGAGAGTCGATGGCCTTGAGGAAGTCTTCCTTTCTGAGGATTTTGCCAATGTCATTAGCAGAAACGCTCTTTGAACCTAGCACTAAGCTTCCAAGGCGAATAGCAAAGTCGTAAGAGCCCTTCTTACGTCGAACAGCATCAAGAGCCTGCTCGAAGGAACGCTGAATGAACCCTAGCTGCGCAGAGTGCAGACCGTCACGACGGAAGGTTCCCGGATTATACATCATGGGTGTGCATACCAGGCGTGGGACCACCTTGTCAGTCCGACTAGGCCACCAGTCTTCAGCTTCCTCAAGGACCACGTCAAGACCCTCAGTCTCATCCAGTATCATATTCAGCGGATGCTGCATTCCCAGAGTGTCTGCGCGAACCTTGTCGATCATGGTCCGGTAGTGTTCCTCTGCAATCGGGACGTTGCGGGCCTCATAGCCTGTAATTTCGACCTGCCAAAGACCATTGTTGTTGGGGAGGAGGGTGATGAATACCTCGTCGCGCATCCTGAGCTCATTTAGAACTTCGAGCTTGTTGCCAAACGCATCGCGAGGGGTGATGGGGTAGCTTCGAAGGTCTTCCGGCCAGTCAACAATAGCCTGGGACTGTTAGTAGAGCTAAAGAATCCTCAGACGTGTACATACGCTGGGTAGCTTCGGCGCATCTTCAGCAAGCTCAGGTACCGCCTCTTTGAACATTTGTTTGCGACCGGTCTCCATTTCAGTAACCTGGTCGTAGTACCAGTCATTGGCATTGAACGCTGGCATCTTCGCCCATGCTGACGACGCTTTGGACTTGATGTGCGCGTTGGCGATCCACTTGTTGATTTGGGCGACTGCACGCTCTACAGCGGTAGAGGTGCCATGGATGTCAAATCGAGTGATCCGGCTCTGATCAGAGTGTGGGACGACAACGCAATTGGTGTTGATTAGCAGATCATGTACCAGAAGATCGCGCTCTCTCAACAGCGTGATGCGACGGTACTCTGGCGGGACGGGGATGATTTTGTTAGGCTTTCGACCCTTATCAATGAGTGGTGGAGCTGTCCAGACACTCATCTCTGCGACCGTTTGACCAGGTTCTGCGACGCTTTGTAGTAAGCTCAAGATGCAGTGAGGCCAGGAGCGAAGGCACGTCTGTCAACCGCTTCTGCACAATCTCCTCCCAACTACAGTAAGTGTGCCCCAAAAGACGGGGATGTGACACTGGTGGGATGTGCCTGAGTGAGATTTTACCTAGAGTGGCGCCGATGTCGGCTGGCTGATGTGGTGCAGATGTTGGTGTTGAAGCTGAGGTGAAGCCAGATAGGAAGGCCCGCCCAGGGCCACTGTTTGCGTCTCAGAGCATAGTGACCGCCACACCGCAGTCCCGTCTCCGTGATTACACACCATCGCATTGAGCAAATATAAATAGTCGGTTGGCTACACCAAAATTACCCCAATTGCCATCGGGTACCTTCACATCGTACAGCGCTATGCATCTATTCCAGTTCAAACCATAGTCCCCACTCCCCACTCATAATCACAAAACAAACGACAAGCCCAAAGGAACTGTGCAGTGTAATTACAAGTTTCGAAGCAAATAGTCAGTAACTCTTGATCAAGAAAATTAGTCCATGGACCGAAAGGTGAAAGGTGAAAAACGAGTGTACCCTGCCCACTGTAAACTTAAAAAGCAATGAATACTGTATTAGAGCAAAGCAAACATCATGTCCAACGCTCTCCCATATCCCAAATTCCGTAGCTATAGTTGTATGGTAGCTATACCTTCACCATCTTAGACAATATCCCTCTCTTTCTCAAACACGATTATAATCGCCCCTTCAATCGAGCACCCATCGTGTGCATAACGCATAACTCGTCAAGGGAAAGGGAAAAGGAAAGAATAAAAGAGAAAGCGATGCATTTTGAAGTCCTAGAAACACATGACATGAAATCCTTCTTCATAAACAAACAAAATTCCTACAAGGTTGACTGGGCTGCAATACTTTTGTGCTTGACTGTATTAAGTTATCGTCGTTAAAGTCAAGTATAATGATACTGTAGATGTAGTCCCACCTACACTGACACTAACCCAAACCCGACCACACATTCCGACCTCACTCCATACGTCACAGGGCCCTCCCAAACAAAGAAAACCTCACAACACGCACCCATTAAACTCAAAAGATAATCATATTCTCTAACCCCGTCCTTTCCATTCTCAATTCTCATTCTCATTCTCATTCTCATTCTCATTCTCATTCTCATTCTCAT